>WACJ01000110.1:600000-1018407 GCA_008973525.1 Stenopsyche tienmushanensis | reverse complement strand
TAAGCTTTTTGCTTCGACGATCAATAAATAAACGTCTTTGACTTCCCTATCGAATTTTATACCGGTGGTTTGTATCGCGCCAGACGTATGACCGATTGTAAATAATTCGGTGGGATTGAGGATGCTGAATTCTACGTGCTCGTTGAGAGTATTTCCAATTACGTTAACCACGGCAACTATGACTATTTTCGTAGAATTTTCAACAACGCTGCCTTCATATTGTCTCTTCTGAAATACTAACCCTGAGCTTTCGGATTTTTCAACTTTTATATTTACACGCGTAACGCTCGAAAATTTTCCATCGGACACTCGTATAAGCAATCTATGAAACGGTTTAAGCTTCTCCGGATAGACAATCGTTACGTTTCCTTTGACGTTATCGATGAAAATATTTTCTCGGGATCGCCTTCTATGATGTAATATGCGAGCGTATCGTTCTGTACAGTGTCGGGATCATACGCTTTGACTGGTGACTATGGCGACGTTTTTATACGTGGGTAAAAGCAGCGTTACATTGTATTCGAATTGTTCAAATTTAGGCGAACAATCGTTGATATCGCTGACGTTTATTCTCACTTCGGCTAATGTTTCCGATGATAAACGGGGATTACCCGAGTCGGTTACGGTAACGTGAAAATTGAAATACGGTATCGTCTCGTAGTCCAATTCTTTTTTGGTCTTTACGGCGCCCGTTGTGGATTCTATGCTGAAATATTCATTCGCTAAAGGTTCGACGATTTCATAATTACGCAGAGCATTCATTTCCGAATCCAAATCTTCAGTCGATATTACTAGCAATGTGTTATTATTGGAAACGACGTGTGAATTTTCAGGAGCGGACTCAGGTAAGCTTCCGTAATAGATGTTGCGAAGAAATCGTGGCGCGTTGTCGTTTTTATCGATGACGTGTACCACAACTGAACATATAGACGATGCGGAACCCTAAAATATAAAAGATTTAAAAATGTATCTTCATCACAAAAATAATATTCCGAAATGATTCTTTTTATTTACCATATTTGTAGCTTTGACGGTTAAATTATATATCTGCGTTTGCTCATAATCTAATGGAAATTTAGTCACAATAACACCAGTCGACGGATTGATATCGAACATATCGTTGACGTTTCCATCTATTATTTCAAAAATCAACGATGAAGTACTCCTCGCTTCGATATGCTCGACAAAAGTACCAGGAGGCTCATTTTCAAAAACTTCAGAAACGCTCTCATGTTTGATAAATCTGAAAAAAATACATAACGAATCAAAAACAATGAAAAGAAATTAAATCAAAATCATGATACTGTCTAAATAAATGCATTTATTTACCTCGGATTGGCGTTGTCCGCCATCGTGACCATTATATGGACGGGGATCGTAGCGTACAATGAATTAGATCCGGGATTTGATGCTTTCACTTGCAAGGTGTACTCGGATGCGCTGTTCAAATCCAAATCTCGGGACGTAATAATATCACCCATTTCGGAATCAATCGAGAACATATTTCCAATATTGCCTTGAATAAATAATGCACTTATAAATTTTTAATTTTGTAATATAATAAAGGTTTTTTTAAACCAGTTTGGCAATATAAAGTTTATTTTAGCCCATTTTTATACATTGCAATGTACACACTGAATTTTCCTAAGATTTTACATTTTTAAGATTTTTTTTATAAAGAAAGTCCAAGACGACTGAGTCACAAGTCTGCTAAATCAAATAAATCTAAATGAATGCATGATTTTATAAATTCCAAACAACTTACCGCCAGTAATAGAATAGACGATTACGGCATTTTCTCCTTTGTCTTTATCGTTGGCCAAAACTCTCACAACTGATGTTCCGATGGGAGACGTTTCATAGACTTTCCCTTGAATAAATTTAGCGCTGAATTCGGGCGGGTTATCGTTGTGATCAAACACACGAATGAATACTCTGGCGTAGCTTCGTTTTGATTTGAGCGCTTGGTCTCGCACCATCACGGTTAAAGTGTGCAGCTCCATTGTTTCCCTGTTGAACATTTTTCATAATGCAATACAAATGTTTAAACATAAAAAAAAGATTCAACGAACCAAATAATACCTGTCTAACGGTTTTCTGATTGAAATATCTCCGCTCAGTGAATCGATTTTAAATAGCTCCGTCGAAATTGGGCTTGCAGCGTTTAAAATACTGTATAAGAGTGTTCCTTGTCCCGTTGCTGTTAAATGTAGTATCGGATCCGAGCCCGAATAGCTTTCCGAAACGTTCACAAGATATTGTTTTTCTTTGAATAACGGACCATGTTCATTTACATCGTTGATAACCGATATATTTAACTAAAACAAGAACAAAAACTGTATTCTAGATGAGATGATATGTGTTCAGTTTTATATTTGTATAAAAAAATAAGAAGACGGGAAAGCAATCAGCAGTTTCTGTACTATTTCAATATGATGTAGGATATTATGGCTGTACAGAATTTGTCGTATCCTTGTTCAAGCATTGATTTCATTAATGGATAATTTAATAAATTGCTTCTGTATTACTAGGATTGGATGTTTTTGTACAGCCGTATTCTTCAACTTGAGGTGCTAATTTGTAGAAATGCATCCACTATGAATTGGCACGTCTTCTCATCAGGGAACGTTCTTGTTAGAGCTGCTGCCTCTATTATATTTGAGACGTGGATTGGACTCATATTTAAGTCTCCCTTGATATTTTTGAATCTTAATTATGTTGTTCTTGTTTTATCATATATTTTATTTTATATTTACTATGGCAAAAGCGGTTTTTAAATACCTAAATCAAATAAATTGATCAATATAAATATACATACTTGGGTATAGATCTTGTGAACGCCGTCTGTTATGCTAATATTAAGAGTATAGTTACTCTTAGATTCCCAAGATAGCCTTTTAGCCAATAGAACATCGCCGTCTTTTTGTCCGATATAAAAATGGTTATTCTCGTCTCCGTCTGCAAAAATTTTGTATATTCAAATAATTTCCCAACATTAATATAATCAACATTTAAATAAAAATAAAAAGTTCAAATACTTACCAACAATATCATACCACAAAGTGTCGTTATCTTCGTCAGTTGCTTGTATTAATGTTATGAGAAAACCGGCATTATCTGATTCTGTAACTTTTACTAATTGCGATGCTGTTTTTACTTTGGGCGGATGAAGGGATTCTTCTTGTATGCTCACAACGTGTATACCGACCCGAGTAGTTTGAGCTTTGAGCGGCACTCCGCCATCCACGGCACGTATCTTTAAATTGAAATAAATTCACTCAATCAATATTTATAAACAAATAATCGTTTTAAGATAGATTTAACTTACGTTTAATTCATAGAATGTTCCCGGTTCCAAATCAGAATTGGAGACGATCATGCCGGTCTGGGGATTGATGTGGAATTTAGCCTTTCCTTTGCCCGATTTGATGCTGTACGTGATATTTGCATTCTCACCCTCGTCCAAATCGTACGCGAATACCTAAAGAAACCGTTCATATTGTAGTTGATTTAGACAACCAAAATATGTTTATGGATTTTAAATATCTTTGGTGATTGACGATATAGAAACTAATTGCATTCGTTAGTTATATGTTGGACATGCCGCAAATATAGATTTTCATAAGACAAAAATTCTAATTAAATCTTAAAATTTTGTATTTACCAGAGATTTTTTTATAAAAATATGATAAATTATATATAATATGCAAGTTTATTCAATAATTTGTAAATCAAAAAGTTATTTTTATCAAGTATTCTATTAGCAATTAGAGCAAATGAAGTGTTTTAAGCCCCTTCTCAACGAAAATTTGATTGCAAATGAAATAATGTTTTGGTTTCTGTAATGATTTTGATTGAAATGTTATTTCTATAAATGGCTATGAATATTCATGTAGAATTCTGATACTGCGGATTATTGAAATTTCAAAATGATATAAATATATTAAATAATGCAGCATTATTTTGTGATACTTCCATGTATGGCCTGATTAAATCCATAAATTTACATATATTATTAAAAGCCACGAGTCGATACAACTGCATGCAAATGATGATATGATCCTCGATTATCTCTCATTGAAATGAACGATTATTTTCATGCAGAATGATCAATTAAAATATGTATGATCAGTGCATGCATGTAGCGATGATTCGTTGTTACTGTACGCTCTATGATGTATGCTTTTTGTATGGCTTTTGTTACGTGACATGATCAGAGTGCTCGTTATCTTGTTATTGGTTGCATGCAGACGTGCAAGGCCGAGCCTTACCCTAAACACGGAAACGCCCTTCGGCTCTCCCTTGTATGTCTCCCACGGTTCTGTATCTTCTGAGACGCTATCACCAGACCCTTCCAATTCGGGTGATTGTTCATCGGCCGGGTTATTCTGGCATATTCAATAAATTCCAAAACAAAATAAAACAGATGCAGCAAAAATCATCATAACAGAGTATTACATTTGTCGACGGACTGGTTGTGAATATTAATATTTTTAAGTACAAATTTACATACTAGATAAACCAAGGCAAAGCAAAATTCAAATTCATTCTATTTTGTTAGTTTATTAAAATTATATACGTGAAAACTTTCAGCGGTATTCAAAATTATGTGCAGTTTATTTCAACATCAGCAAAATGTGTGAGTAAAACAATACAGTTTCAAGCTCATGGATAAATTTTATATAAATTTTCAATTTATTCCTTAAATTTCATCGACCGTTACTATAAAAATACATATTTTTTTGGACTTTGATACATAAAAAAGATTTATTTCAGTATTGATCTCAAACATACATCAATAATAGTATTCATTAATTTTATTATTTGGCTTGTAAAATATAAAAACAAACTAATTTGTACCATTTACGCTATTTAAAGTTACATTCAACGTTGAATATAAACCGAGCTTCCATGCGGATATGGGAATATAGACCATAAAAAACTCCTATGTACATTTATCAAAATAAATTCACCATATGTAATAAAATTCCACACAAATTCCTTCTCGATATATAGCAATAATAGGGGAGAAATCCACGAGTGCGTAAATACAATTACTCGTGGAGGATCGAAATTTATTCCACATAATGAAATCTCACCATGCGAAAGGAATATTTAAGTGGGTAATGTCAAATTAAAATCATTTTATACGACTGCCTGCCGTAAAAAAGGCTTAAGTTACCGGAAACAATACCGGTCGTCGTTCATACGGCGTTTTATGAGCGAATAAAATTTCATATCGCGCACATATTACTTTTATTAATTTAATTGTGCACTTATTATGACACGAAAAGTCTGATTGTTTTGTATAAAAATGTGTATTTTCCATGGGAAAATGTATTTTTCATATATCACCGTCGGCCCAATGAATCATAATAACTCTCTTTTGTGCCGTTTATTGAATTGCTTGAATTTTGTGTGTCGATAATATTGATTTTTATATAATTGTTGAAAATTTAAGATCGTGCCCGCAAGAGAGTTAATATTTTCTTAGCGTTTCCAATATATCAAATAAACCATTACACTACGTGAAGCAAAATCTTACACAGTTAGCAAATAGACACAAACGTTATTCAAATTGATCAGCAACGTCACAATAAATTCTATTTTTATCGATGATATCCGTACCTGAAAGTGTAAATCTGGACGCTTCGTAGCTGGAACTTTAACGGTATAATATTTCTGTTGGAAAATTGGAGTATTGTCGTTGACATCGGATACTTCGATATGGACACGGGTGGTTGAAGACAACGGGGGTTGACCATCGTCAGATACTTGAACTTCCAACCAATGATGAGCTTGAGTTTCTCGATCGACTCGTCTTCCGGTCGTGAAAACCGTACCTGAAAAATCAGATTGTAAATGGCACTTTAAAAAATTCATAGAAATTTCTTATATAAGACATATGATTGAGATAAAGTATCGTTATCTGAAGATTCTGCGGAAAAGCAGTTGAAAACTTTCGCATGAAAGTGAAAAAGTTTCCCTTCTGAAAACATATTACGCTACATTCACTTTTGACAACTCGCCCTGAAACGTAATATCCCTCCACTCGAGGATTTTCCACTCTTTCAGAAGTAATATATTTTCATACTATGAGAAAAATGCTGAAGCCATCAATTCGTTTTCGCAGCGAAAGAGTAAATCATAGTGCTTGAAATAATTCTCTTAACACATTGTGTACGGGACATAGTAATGTCGGCGCATGCTTACGTGCATGATTTTTACTATGTTGTATATACGAGGATCACCCAGAAAGTGAGGTTACAGCATATTTTTTAGGATATTGCAGTAAGCTTCTGCATTAGTGATCCCTTTAGGAACGAACATAAATAAGCTGGCGAGGGTCCAACGGCAGGGGTTACTAAGAGTTACCGTCGAATACAGAACAGTATCTGAAGACGTGGTGCTTGTGATCGCCGTGGTCCCTCCGTTGATGCTGAGATACCTCGGGATCCTCATGAATAACAAGCTGACATTTAGCAAACACATAGAAGAAGCTGCACAGAAGGCGCAGAAGGTAGCCAGTGAGCTTGGACGGCTCATGCCCAACATTGGAGGGTCAAAGCCGTGCAGAAGACGTACCATAAACGAGGTAACACACTCGATCCTTCTGTACAGAGTCCCGATATGGCACGAGTCGCTCAGACGCGACACCAACAGAAAGAAGCTCAGTGTCCAAAGACGCGGTGCTAGTGATCGCAGAAATACCCCCGCTGGACCTCCAGGCAAAGAAGAGGGCATTGGACTACGAAGATCCTAAAAATCGCAACGAACATGACCAGAAACTGAGGGAAGCCTGGCAATGGAGATGGGATCAGTCCAGCAAGAGAAGATGGACCTACCGATCACTGGGCATGGATGCTTTGGTGCGTATCTGAAGCGGATTGGCAAAGAACCATCCGTAACGTGCCAACACTGCTAAGCGGAGGTCGACGCAGAACACACCATCATTGGCTGTGAGGCTTGGGCACCCCAGAAAAAACTGCTGAAATAAGCACTCGGGGTAGTCGAGCTCAACGTTGACAACATGGTCTACAGCACGGAGGAAAGCAAGAAGAACTGGGACCTTGGCGCGACTACGTAGAAGATATTCTGAACGCCAAAAAGGGCAGTGAAGACAAGGGAGTGGGTAGCAACCTTACACTACCCGAAAGGGGTGTCTTGCGCTCACTTATGGCCGAATCCATCCATAGGCAACTATGGGTGTGAAGATTCCCCTCCCACAGGAAAAAAAAGTCCCCCCGTTGGACCTCCTCCCAAAAAGAGGGCCTTGGACACGGATCAGTCCAACAAAGGAAAATGGACCCATCGACTTATATCGAACATAAGTCGGTGGAGTACCCGAAAACACGGAGAGATTACCATTCGTTTGATACACGTCCTGACAGGACATGGTTGCTTCGGAGCCTATGTAAAATGGATAGGCAAAGAAACAACCAAGACAAGGTGCCTCATGGCCAGACTAACTGCCCCCCTGAAGCAATGTGATAAATAATACCAGGGGGGACAGAGACCAAGAAAGGGATTTAGTCAGTAAGAAACTGACACTACCCTAGGGTTCACTAGCCTCACGGGGTGTCTATGCAAGATTACACACCCACAGGAAAAGAAAGTTAAATCACTTTTCCGGCAGAATGTGTCACCTTGAACTATTTGGTGATTGATAAATGACACCACTGAAGTCACTGGACACGGTAAAAGTTCTAGCAGGCACAATTTCAATGAACATCCTCGACATGGAAAGGAAGCGCAGATATAAGAAAAATGCAAGAAAAGAATGGAGAAAAATGGTTGAGGGTTTTAGTGAGTAGGAATCCTACACTATCGTGGTTTTTAACCGTGGTAGTGTCTTTTTGATGATTTCCCCCTCCCAAGAGAAAAAAAGAACAACCTAACCTACTTCGTGACATGTTGTCGACTCATCACATCACTACCATAAACTTCCATGAGTTTCTGATGGATATTCGGGGTGATATTGTGCTGGCAGACAAAAAAATGGATGCCCGCGCGGAAATTGCACGGATGGGAGGTGCCGGGAGCGCGCGACGACCTCTTCATCGGAAGAATTTACTGTGACTGAACCAAATTACCGACAAACACGCGGGATCAACCAAACTGACCGTTCGGATCCGCCCTACACGCCAGATGCGCTATACTGATAACCACGCCAAGGGGCGCGCGAAGTTACCCCGCAATTAATGTGTTAATATGTACATCGTTTTGTTTGAATTTGCTGGAAAATCATCTTATAATCGATTTAAATATTAGATTAATAAATTATTTGCATACCAGTAGTGGAATTAATGCTGAACAATCCCCCGGGATCTCCCGAAACAATTTTATACGACAATGTACTTGGTGTTTTATCTCCATCATGTGCATGTAACTGGATGATGTTTCTTCCTGCAGATGAATTTTCAATCACGTATCCTGTATAGGAGCTCTCAATAGTCAGGGGAACACAATCGTTCTCATCTTCGACCACAATGTAAACCTGGAAAAAACACAAAAATAAAATTATTTTAAAAACTATTGAATTTAAATTCTATTATCTACAGCGTATGCTTCGTACTTTTCTCGTTAATTTAAATTAGGAAAATTTAAAGGGCACAAAAAATAAGTTAGCAACGAACAAATGCAGACCAGCCGGAAGTTAGCCAGCGTTCAATTTGCAAAGTAAAGAAAACCGCGAAAACCTCTGCTAAGTAAAGCTATTCATTATTTTTATACGGCAAGGGATGAGGCGCTGTTGGGGAAGGTTCTGTTTTAAAAACAACCACAGCAATCTAATTTTTGGCTGTCTTATTAGGGGTGCGGATTCTCCCGCGGAAACATCTTTATTAAAATGAAAAACTCTGAAGCAACCGTTGCCCTCATTTGCATTATTTTCCTTCCGAGGAAAATCTCAATAGACACGAGAAGGGATGAAGGTGTCCAGTTAAAGCAATCTGTGCAGTGCGACAGTTTTTGAAATTATTTTTTTTCGTCATCAAGAAACATAATTGAATGACGCCACAAAAAGTCAACAATTTTTGTTATACATGGTGCGGCAGGGAAACTTCCTTATTTGAAATGCGCACCCTTAAGCGATAGTTATTCCAACAAGAATAGAATGACATTCATCCGAAAGAGCGGAATTTAAAGTTTCTTGTCATGTAGGTTTAGTAACAATCATGCAGTGGACGAGGGAGAAATGGTTATAAATATGCCATGGCATTAATGCTTTAACCATTATGATCAAGGTGTAAATTCAACATAAGAAATTCAAATATTGTGGCACTTCTTGGCAGGTGAAAATGCTCTACGAAAGGAGGGGGGGGGGGGATGAAGACTGACGTCTTCAAAAATAAGCGTTGGTTGATATTTTTGATCGAGAGCAAACGTCTTCTTTCTACTTTGTTGGCCTTGGACATGTTTAAGGCCAGATGCCTCGTCATTAGAAAGTCTCGCAGTTGGGTTCTCTTTCAGATCATGATTATAGCCCAAACAATTTGGATGGAGGAAATGATGTTAGGAATCACACGAAAAAAACATGTTTAAATGGTCCGGCAACATTATAAGGTAGAACTATTTAATGAAAGACTCTTTTTATTGATAGGCTAATCGGCTTTAAGTGTATTCCCGCGGATCGCCTCCATTGGGGTTTCAACCCCAAGGCGTACCGGATAGCTTCTCTCGCCACTTCTACTTTACAAAGTGGTACCACAAAGCAGTCGAAAGAAACGGCAACCAAATATTGAGTAGGTGAATGAAAAATAAAAGAAGAAAAAAAACCAAAACAAAATTACACGGCCAAAGCGTTCGTTCCAGCGGGAATAGTCAATCTTCGACGATCGTCTCGGGGCCGATGGGAAAAGAGGAAAGTGAGAAAAATTCAATCCAAGAAGGGGGTGGTGTTTTCATATCAGGAAAGAATTCTACATATATACACTTTATAGCCTATTTTCCAATATTTGAATAGAAACGTGACGATTTAGCATTTTCAATGGGTGTAAACATTTTTGGAGGGGAAAATCGTATATAATTCGTAAAATGTATGCGCAATAATAGGGATACGTAGCAATCGCGTTTTTCATGATGGGTTGATTCTGAGATATATGTAAAAAAAATATTTATAATATCAACATCATTATTTTTTATATTCATATTTTATATGATGATGATTTTTGAAGTTGGTTAGAAAAAGAAATTAAGGGAGTTGATCTGAGAGAGATCCCAACTGCGAGAATCTTTGATGACGAAAATAGGCTGCATTTTCGATCCTACTATTTTTTAGCAATTTCATCCCACGCTACAATTACTTACAATTAATTCTTATATTTATTTCATAATGTAATTGTAAAATTATTAATCTTTTAGACATTTTTATCATGGAGCGATAGTAATGTGTAAATCAAGGACCGTTTATAATTTTAATTAGGGAATCCAATCCCGGGATCCCGGACAGTTTGAGGTGCTCATGAATCCCGTGATTAGTAAACGTAATCCCGAAAAATTCGGGATTGAAATGTTTATCTAAAAGAAATCGTACACCTCACCAGCATGTTGGAGGCTACTAAATTGAGACATTCTAGCCAAAATCTGGACGCTTGAAAAGAGTGGCATAACTACTAATTGGCGATCTTAGGCGACGCCTAGAGGCAGTAACTGTCAGTAATCTATGTATACATATATACAGTACATATATGTTTTTCAAATTATTATATTAACCTTTCCCCACCGGTGATGTATTTACTACACCACGACTCTAATAATGGGAATATCGATATGAAATATAATAGATACGGGGTTCAGATTTTTTTGTATTCCTCCGTAATATAATTATGAATCACATCAAAGTATTATAGTATATAAGTATTCATCTGCAGCGACGGAAATAAATAATTTGTCGGGAAATCGGGTTTTTTTTTGAGTTTTAGTCCGAGTCTCAGCAGATACTAAAATCAGATCCAGACTAAATGACGAAACACTCGATGTTTGATATTTTAATTTTTTTAAATAAATAAAATTATTTTGCCTCCAAATTATTTTTTATATTAAACAAATGGACTTTTAAGTCATTTTTGATCAAATTTATCAATGTAAATTCTTAAACCATTGAAAATCCCGATCCCGGAATCCCGGGACTGATCCCGGGATCGTCTTATTCAATCCCGAAATCCCGGGATCGAAATTTTGGCTCGGGATTGAATTCCCTAATTATAATATCAGATTTCGTTCTATTTTCGAAATCAATTTCAAAAGCTCGGATTGAATTGGTGCTTATTAAAATTGACCTTTACGTTTAAATGGTTACAGTGAAATGTCAATTTTAGTGAATGCTATTGTGTAATTCAACGAACAAAGCTGATAACCTTTGCTTCGTAAATGTGATTGTGATATTTGTATTAAAAATGGTTTAATTTAAATATTCAATACGCCATTAAGGTCAAGGGTGCGCCATTTCAGTTGGGGTGATTCAGGGAGGGAATAATTTGGTTCAAGGAAGAAACATCTCCCAGACGGCTTGGGGTTACAAAAATGCAGGTCCACGTCCCGTCCAAGACTAATAACCCACACTAAATATAGAACGGGGAAGAAAAAGGAGAATCTGGTAATTTAACCGCGACAAATGATTTCACCCGGAAACTAATGATTACAAATGATCCTCCATCAGTCCGCGTCTTCTGAATAATCTCGGAGAGTATATGAAGAGACACGCACAAATAACCCCAATGACGCGAAAGTTGGAAACTTTTCGACGAATTCGGACAAATAAATTATCCGCTCATAATCGGATACGTTCCGTCAAAGTCGCTCTCCCGGAGATGAAAGTGGGATACGCGAGCGTAAAAAAAGCAAATTCGTCACGAAAATCTCTCCCGTAGTCCAGATCAAGGAGAGCTTTCAACGTTCTAAAAATATGCGAGGAGAGCAAATGGTTACCTTCACACAGGAATGTAATGGGACTACTCCGTGATCTTGGGCGCAGACAGTGAGCCAAAAATGATCCTTCGTCTCGGTGTCCAATTCTGCCAGAGTTCGTATAAATCCTGCAAATAAAAAAATAATATTAAATCAAATAGAAATACATTATATAGTCACTTAAATAATCTACGAGGTCATCTAGAAAGTAAGGTTATAAGGGCCCCATAGGAAGTGTTTGTCGGCCATTTTGATCGGTCACAGTAAATTCTTCCGATGAAGAGATCGTCGCGCACTCCCGTGGTGAGATCCGCGCGATTATCCGTTTTTTGACTTTGCAGAATAATACGTGAAGCTCGTGGATGCTTATGGTAGTGATAAGGGAATCCAATCCCGGGATCCCGGATAGTTTTAGGTGCTCATGAATCCCGGGATTAGTAAACATAATCCCGAAAATTTCGGGATTGAAATTTTTATTTATCTTATTTATTTAATTTATATTTTATTTTATTTATATATTTTTATATCGGGAACAGAAATCGTACACCTCATCAACACGATGAAGGCTACTAAATCAAGACATTCCCGCCGAAATCTGGACGCTTGGTAACAGTGGCATAATTACTAATTGGCGAGCTTAGGCGACGTCTAGAGGCAGTAACTGTCTAATTTATGTATACATATATGTTTTTAAAATTGTTATATTAACCTTTCCCTGCCGGTGATGTATTTACTACACCTCGACTCTAATAATGGGAATATCGATATGAAATATAATAGATACGGGGTTCAGAATTTTTGTATTCCTCCGTAATATAATTACGAATCACATCAAAGTATTATATTATGTAAGTGTTCATCTGCAGCGACGGGAATAAATAATTTGTCGGGAAATCGGGAATTTTGCGAGTTTTAGTCCGTGTCTCAGCAGATAGGAATTTTATCATTCACATTATGAAAATGGGGCCTTGAGTTGATTAAAGGGTTCGTCGTCACAGAGTCTCGCAGCTGGAATCTCCTTAATGTTGAAGAATTATAAGTAAATATATTTATAGACTAGTCATACATAGCACATATTAGGTATATCGATAAGTCTTTGCCGATTTTGATAGACGTCTGTTTCGTGTGAGCGACGAAACACGTCACAAAGCTTTATTGTTACGACCAAAAGTTCGTCCCTTTTTGTACCGAACTGTGACTGGGGATGAAAAATAGATTGTTTATGATAACATAAGTCGTAGAAGTCACTGGTTTTCGCCGAGACGAAATCCATTTCGGACTCCGAAGCCTGGATAGACGACTCGCAAGATTATTTTGTGCGTTTGGTGGGATATTCAAGCAATTATTCATTATTAATTTATGAAACCTGGCCAAACAATAACTGCAGATGTGCAGCATTAATCAGGAACAATTTAGTGATTTGAAACGCAACTGAAGTCGAAAATCATATTTGTACGTATTTCGACTCAAATTTAGAAGAATTTTTCAAAAGAGGAATTGAAAAACTCGAAAACCAGTGGAAAACAGTAGGTAGTAATGAAGGACATTATGTTTTGTAAGATATTGAAAATAAAAATGAGATAATTAATTATTTCATTGTTAAACAATCGGCAAAGACTTTTCAATACATCTAATAATATGGCAAATCTTATGTAATTAATTTGCATCGAAAAATCCAAATTTTCCAATAAATCCCTGGGAAGAGATTGTTTAGGGCGCTTTGTAAAAGACAACATCTGGCACAGTTCCGCATGTTGTTGTTCGCGTTCCTTTTAACGTCTCCCGGAAATTCTCTTAAGCCAGTGCTGCAGTCAGTCGGCTGCTCCTTTACTCCTGTTTAAATCTTACGAACTTTCTAAAGGCTTTTAGCAGCACAAAACAACTGTTGATCACGAAGAGATCCATCCGGCTTCATTCCTTCCGTTCGTCTTCCTCACCCTTAATACCCACATCCAGGGGTTTATTCCCACGGCAGCGTCTGCCTTCAAAAGCACTCGGTAAGCTAAATTTCGCGGCTGATTTATTGCAAAGCTCGGAGACTTACTTTATTTTCGTTTAAAGAGCTTTCGCCCTGTCGAGAGAGCCCATCATAAATAGTTGAGCCCTGCGATGGTGTGCTGCCCGTCAAATTAGGGCACACCTCCATAGTTGAAATACCTTGTAATAGAATAAATTGTTCTATTTGTGTATTGTGCACACTTTAGGGCTGCTCTTCATTATTCGGCATCGTCAGTTGAGAATCTCTGTTAATTAAGGACTTATATAAACACAGATCCTTAATCCGTTTAATTAAAGCGAACAATGATTGGATTAATGAAGAGCTACACGATTACGTCCGGAATATAAACTTTATTCAGTATTGACGCTCCTGTTTTTATTTATTTTTAATTACATTTTCATTTTCGATATCTTCATCATTATAAAAATAAGTTTTAACAATATCTAATATATAGATATTATTAAAACTTAAGCGCTATGGACGTATATGGGTAACTTTATTTTACAACCTTGCCATCGATGTACGAGTGTATGATGAGACGCAAGACACGCTCTTCGTCTCTGTCTCCGATTCAATAATCTCAGCACTCAATGTGCAAAAATACTCTAACGGGTTAAGTGCCTACGATATTACCGTATTCTTAAAGACCTAGGTAAGTTCTTGTCTTTTTATGGTCACTCACTGTTCCAAATGATTGATCTCGTTTAAACTGCTTGTTTATAAAATATTTCGCTTGCTTATATTTTATATGGCTTTGAATCAAATATATTTCTAAAGTTTATTGCGATCTGCTTCGATTTTCACTCTATTTGAGTTTTCAACTTACGGATCATTTCCAGGGATATTGCTATTCATTTCTATTGGCATTATTGCGATGCTGCCAGCGCCGTTGAAATGATTTACGGTGCGATAAACAAATATAAGGGGTACCGGAAATAGTAATCGTTTTATTTGTTGACCGTTTTCGAGGATTAGTTGCGCTTCGGCTGCTACACTTTCAAGTCGCGTTTTGTGCTCTTTTGGTGATTATACTCCTCAGGAATAAATTGTGATTTGTGATTTTCTGAATTTAATGCTTTATCGTTTTCTTAAAAACAAGACTGCAACGCGCGCTGCTAAAAATGTGAGAAAGATATCAAAATTCGATCTGGAAATTTCGATTTGAAAAATAGCCCTGGAATTGGAAGACCGTGTAAAGTGTATGTCGCCATATTGACTGCTGAAATTGAAAGTATTCCAACAGCATCTTTTAAAAAGTCGAGGTTTGTAGACAAGGAAGATGGGTGCCGCGCGAACTAAGCGAATCTGGGCGATTACATTAACCCCTACGGGAGTATTAGCACAGACCCTGTGTTCCCCCTTCCACTTTTTAAAAAGATCACTCTTGTACATTGAAGCTCGGAGACAGACAGAGACAAAGAGAACTTATGTAAAGAAATGACGTGGTCTTGTATGCTATTAGTGTTTATTTACAATTGACCCTGCTTCGATTTGAAGATTTTCTTACGCTGATAGGAGCTGACAGAAAGTACATAATCGGTGTAAAACGATTATGGTATCAACGACTTCATCGATTTCAATTTTCAACTTCTAAAATTGGAATTAAAAATGGATACTTCACATCAATCATGGAAGAAAAACCAAAGTCTTGTCACCCCGAAGCCCGGCCTGGCTATAAAAAATATTTTATCTGTTAAGTGGGACTACAAGGGTATTGTAGCGTGGGTAATTTACCATCCCCACATATTAGTGCTGTTAATCTGAGCAGATGTATTCGCCAAATTAACAGCGACATCTTCTATCTTTCTTCAGATGCAATGTGTTATTTTAGCAGCGCCATCTCTTGTGGCCCTGCGGAGTCATTGCACCTGCATACCGATCGATCGCTTCTTGCGCGTGCACCGTTGCCGGTTGGGGAGTGACACGCAGGAGGCGTAAATCGGGGGGAGTCGTCGGTTAGCCTCGGCTGCGGGAGGTCGTCCCTCCTACAGCCAGATCTCTCTCTCTCTTGTGGAATAAATAGTTATTTAGAGAAGAGAGTCTTCCTATTCGACGCCCGTCTATTCCCCGCGCGTAAAAAAATAAATAGCCTTGGATGAAAGACAATTCGACATCCCTTTAATTCTCCAGACATCGTTTCGTCGGATTTCCATCTTTTTAGATTTATGCAGCAATATTATTGGATGGGAAAAATTACAAAAGTGAAGACGAGGTCAAAAATGGACTTTCGTTCAAAGTCCATGATATTTTATGACAGGGGCATTAAAATGTTACCAGATAAGTAGAGAGAAGTAATATTGAACGATGGAAATTATATTTTGTAATCATATATTAAAAACAAAAAATATATGAGCATTCAAATTATCATTACTGGTGCCCCTTATATATTCAAGAACAGATATTTAAGCTAAATTTTAAAAAAGTATTTTTAATTATCAAGCTGTCTTTGTGAGGTTATCCTATATGAAAAGCGGGCTAATTTATCCCTTTTGCCGCATTATCGCGTTAACAAAACAGAGTTCTGTTGTCGATGCATTAAATTTTGAACTCAATAGAATGAAACCAAGCTGGATATATTTCCCAAATTCTATGTTCGAATCGCTTATGCGAGTTTTGAAATTCAATATAGTTCAGATGCAGCATCCAACACGAGTAGTTTACAAGTCCATATTCCGAAATCTGAATGCATCGACGCAGAACGGGCAACACGTGCTAAGCCCCCGTGATTTCGAGCGAAAATTGCAGTCTCAAACATCGTACATTGCCCGATTTTCAGCATTGGAGAATTCGATAATCCTGAAAACATGTATGCTTTGTGCGAACTCGACAATCACACCGCCGGTAGTTAATTTGACAATTATTTGATTGCCGATCACGCCCTAATTGAAACAACCCCGGTGGGACGTCGCGCCCGTATGAAATAATTCAATTCCATTAGGAAGATTTATTAATTTCAGTTCGGTGTTTACGTGTTAAATGTGCGAACCTGGAATTGCTTGAGCAATAAATTAATTTGGTATACCACAATTTATAAATATTAATTTGTATTTGTTTAACAAACAAGATGCGAGTTTGTTCTTCCAACGGTTGGTGGGCTTTGATAACAGAGCTGATTTTAAATGCCACCGACAAATATAAGGGCGTCCAGTGTTAAAAAAGTGTTCTATATTATTTTTTTTAAAGACGAAAAATTATATTTAATTGAATGTATTCAATATTTATATTAAACCGTTGTGTTGGTATGGTGGGTTAAAATTTGGACTCTTATATATAGATTGCAGTTTTAATCCAGATCGTTCAAAAATCTATACCAAAAGCTATATAGCAAGAGTATTAATATTTTCGATCGATAGTCTCATTTTAGGATCACTATGATTTCATGCAGATAAAAAAAATATACTTGAATGTTTAAGATATGAACCTAAACACTGTCGATAGCACACAATATTCGTTCGTTTATTTGCGTAAACATAAATAATACACAGGTGTGTCTTCCGTTTAAGTAACAAAATAATGCATTTGATGATGTACGAGTGTGATAAGATGAAAGGCACACTCTCCGTTCATCGTTCTCTGTTTTTATTACTCGAATCGCAGCATATGCGGGATTCCTCATCAACGGGTTAAAAAAGCATCCATTATAGCCAAACTTCCTGTAGGTTTGAATCCATGATGATTGAGTGATGACACGGGACGACATACATATAAATATTACTATTGCTTTCTATATAGTTTTGAACATTAAATGAGGATGAATTTAGAAATAAAAGTTTTCTCACCCAATAATTTACAAGGAATGTCCATACCAGTGAGCATGTGGGAATATATGATTTAAATAGTTCGAATGTGACCCCTCTTTTAAATTTATTTTTATACTCCACTATGATTAGCATCCTGTATTTTGTGGGTCCACTTCTGACACCAAGTTGAGATTGGACAGACAAAAGGAGGCGAAGCTCTCGCAAGAAGACTGGTTTCAGACTACGTGCATAGCCCAGCGTAGAGCGTTGAAATGGATATCATAAGCGAGGAGGAGGGAAGTTTTAACGGATCCAAAATTCTGCAAAAAAAAAAAAATACTACGTGCATTCGAAGGTGAGTTGGAGGAGGAAGCAAGAATTTACGCTAAGCGCAAAGAAACTACTACGCGAGGTAACTGCCATCACGAGTCCAACCTCAGTTTGAAATGGGTTGCAGCAGATGACGAACTGCAAGAGCTCCCTCTTCCCCAGGGTACTTATATTGATTCGGTCATTTGTAGTAACCTAGCAGGGTAAGCTGCGCACCCAACTCATGTTAGCTGGGCTACCAACAGCATTTGATGAACAAACCAACGAGGTTACTTTCATCCACTTCTGCTCCACATCATTACCCCGGAGATTCAACTGTTATCCACGGGTGTAAGGTTACCTTCCTCCTCCTTGGGTTTTTATGTGTGGGCATCATAGCCTGAAAAACCCACCCGGAACTTCTGACACCAGTGAAAAGTAAGCAATTCTTTGTGTAAAGACTCAAAATCTCACTTTAAATATAGTTTTATAAAATATCGAGCGAGTGAATCATTACAGGTATTACAATTTATCGGAAATTGCATTTGATTCTCGGATTATTTCTAAATAAAAAGATTGTGAGATTGGATACTTTAAAATTGGCATTCAATAAGAACAATGTGCTGATCGTTTGAAGATAACAAGCGTGTAGTGGAATCAGACAATGTGGTTAGATTTACAATTGAAGCTCAGGAGATTTGCCGACAAACGCTATGAAAACCGCGAATCTTATGATTTCAAAGTTCTGCAATAAGTTGGAAATCTAAAATAAAACGATATGGATGTTTTACAATAAAAGCATACCATTGCTATCCCAAACCACGAGCGCTGAGCATCTGTTGAATTGCCGATAGAAGATAAGCGTTCTTGTACAACGAGCTGGAGGCGAACTAAAATGATTCCGAGAAAAGAATTCGAGCGAGACCAATATTTTATTCATATCCACTTATCGAGCTCAAATATAGTCAGATTTGATTTAAAAAACCTCTGGAAATGGTTGTTCAAAATAATGAAAAAGCTTGTAGTGAAAGTATTCAACATGCATAATTGGCAATTAAGCACTAGTAAGCTGTTTTGGGTAATAACCGGCTAAATGTTGTAAGTAGTATATTATTACATATTTTTAATAAAGCCCAAAAGCGACATTATTCAACTTTTTTTTTTTGGGACTACGGACCTGTAATATATCATTCGACAACATTAGGGACACACAGTCCCTGCTCGCATTAAGGGGACACGAAATAATTTTCACGTGGTTTTTGACACGGGGAATAATTACCGTAGAGGGCTGAAAATGAAAATATTTGACATACGATATGTGCTGGAAGGTCCTAATATGACCTTTGCGGAGGAGCACAGTTAACGATCTCTTTGAGGCCGGAGAAAAATTGTTCGTAATAAAAAATGGCCATAAATTCAGACCGCGCCAAATCTGGACAAACTGAGTTATTGTGATTAATACACTCGGCTCTTTTGGGGGGGTGGTTAAAATTTGATACGCGGGTCGTTCGTTAATTAATAATTCGCGACCATCTTGCAGGGCTGGGGTTTTCGTGGCGCCTAGGAACCCTCGAATGCGGCCACTCTGCAATATCTATTAACGGGATTGTTTTGAATCGACTTCTGACCCATTTTTCGAGCAACAAACCCACCGGCTAGAATCGCATATTCACAAAGACAAGAAGAAACAACCCTGTAAGCCGCACAAAGCAGGCGCTCGGGTCGCTTTGGATAACAGGGCAAATAGTAGAAAGGAGTCAGGCACCACGTAGCGCTTTTCACAAATGCTAATGTCGGTCTTCGTGACCTTTTTAACAGAAACAAACCCCTAAAACGTACAGTATTGACATAGTCGAGTTTCAAAGTGAAATAATATTTGAACGCTGACCGGCAGGGTTTGCGAGCAGAAAATGCAAAATATCATATTTTACGGCGCTCATGTCCATAGTGACATTTTAATAATGCATATTAGTAATATTAATATTAATCCATAGCGCGCTTGCGTTTAGACGATACCAGATATTTCATACATCACAAGAGCGCATACGCTTCATTGGTGTCAGAACTCTACATCAATTTCTTAGCAAAGATTTATAATAAGACACTCGCGCTCGTATGCAGATGATTATAATCTCATTTTGGGAAGAATCACAATTGCGCTTATTTATTTGGGCGACATCCATTAAAAACACATCACCCAATAAGTTTGTAGGATGACAAAATAGTCAATGAAATTGTTTTGGTCGATCGTAAATTTAAGTTGCATGAGATAGTTGACATTTTAAATATATCAAAAGGGCCGTTCTGCATCAACATTTGTCCATGAGAAAGCTCTGTACGAAGCGGGTACCGCGTTTGCTCACACACGATTAAAAATAACAACGCCTCAGCGACCAGCGAAAACCACCCAAAGCGACCATAAACGCAAATTTCAGCAAGTAAGGTTTAATTTTACGTATATTATTCATTGAATGCCTTTAGGATAATCCTACGAAATTATTAAGCGATGCGTCCCATATGTAACATTTCCGAATACAATCGATTGTGGTTCAAATACACGCCACAAGTGTAAATTTTATCAATCCATTGACGAGTGATCGCGCATATATGCGTTCGGATTCAAATGAATTTTGCTGTAAAGATACCCCTACACGTCTAAATATTCTCAAATATGTATTATGATCTATAGGGCTTCGTTTTCAACGTCGTACTTCTAATATAATATTATTTATTCAACTCATTCAGTGTTCTACATGGTTCTATATTGAAATCATAATAAATAGTAGAAAGGCACATAAATCAATTTTATACTTAAAACTCAACCTGATACCGAGAGTGATTTTATCTGAAACGCTATTATGGGGCCCAACGATATCGATAGTGTTAAGGTTCATTTGTTGATATACAAGCTTCATTCCCGCTGCGCGGTCCTGAGAGAAATTAGGTTTTAAAAAAGGGACAGAATTTAAGCGACACTTTCAGCATAAGCGATGCCAGGCTACGTCCACTAGTGTCGTTGGAGTTTCAGTACATTACACGGAATTTCTGACGCGATATCATCAAGATTTTTATCGCAAAAAGGGGTTGTAATAGAGCGAGCGGAGTGTCGGCTTAGTTTGTAATGGGTCTGAAAATTTCGGGCACATCGTCTAAAACGCGATTTTCACTTCAGCTGGTAATTAATTATAAATTCACGACATCCTGAAAAAAAGGCCTAATGGTCAACTTCGTAGACTAAAAACCCGAGTAATTGTCCGAATGGGGAGGAGGTAAAAATTGGTCATAAGCCGATTCCGTCGGCTAAAGCCGCTTTGGTCAGATTAGAAATTCTGCGAATGTGCTGAACGAATTTAATATTTCGTATAAGGGATTTGTGATGTGAGGGTTTTTTTTAAAAAGATTTTTAGGTCTGATAATCATTGTTCGTTCGGAGCTTTTGAATATCATCCGATGGTTTTTGAAAATCGATTTTCGTACACTGCCATAGGAAAGTGGATGCAATTTGCGCTGCGTCTGCACTTCTTGAAACCCTCGAAGAACGGAAATTGGATATAAGAAACACGCCAGTGAATTGATTCTTTTCCAATTCAGCCATTTCCTCCAGATAAACGATTTTGTGTGAATTTTCACATAGAATCTACACCGGCCAACGAAGAAATTACGCCATTATCCTGCGTGTGAAGCCTTCAAAACTATTCGCCATAATGTACATTTAATGGCGTGGCGTTATCTTGGCAATGAGAGAAACGACTCAAATATTTAGCAACGACATGATAAAAAATCAATGATGTTCAGAGTCGAAAAAAACTCGAGAATAGTCTTGTAAGTCTCTTATGTGGAGAGATTCATTATTTAAAGTGGAGGAGCATATAAAATTCATTTATCACGAGCAGACTGCTGAATTATTAAAATTCCATCTTATTCCATATACATCATGCAAAATATACTCATACGACTACTCTGCGTATACATATTTTAATGCAAACATCAAAATAACGAGGAAGACTACTTTTTATAAGCAGCTGTAATGCTGTGTGATGGCGTTCCTCAAGTATCCCGGGGAATTTCCACATTCTCTTCCAAGTCTCCAGGGCGGCGTTAGGACGGTGGAAACTTATCACACAAGTATATAACGAACAAACAAACAAAAAAAAAACTTAATACATTGACCTATTTATCTGATAAATGAGCGCGCGGATAAATGAAATGCGTATCACTTCATTTATCAGCGAAAAAAAAAAACAATCTGCGAAAAAAAATCAAAAATCACATCATCAATAACAATCATCGAGGATGAGCTCTTCTAACACAATGAATACCGCATAAATATATTCCTATCAGACAGTGGTTCGAAATTCGGACCGGTTGAACACGGAAACCTAAAGGGCTGAAATATTCCCTAATAACGCGACTAATATACAGCTTTGGTGAGATGAGGAACCCCATGTTGGTATTGTCTTTCGCATAAAGCGAATCAAGCAATAAATACCAAAAGTGATCGCATTTGAGACACTATAATGGATCCCAGATGTATCGATTTCAAGCTTGATCAAATGGGTTCATTGTTATTGAAACTAAATACACACATATAAAGCTGTATTTTGGCCCTTGCAAAAAAATTTAAAGAGTTACTATTTCATTCATTTTATTCTCCTGATCTCGCTCCTTCGGATTTTCAATTGTTTCCCGCATAAAATAGTTTTTGGATACAAAAAAAACGAATTTGGAAATCTTTACAAGAGCAAATCTATTCATATTATATCTAACATTAGAGACATTCAACTGTAAATTATCCCACTTTTTTGCTTATTTAAACAGAATGTAAATTTAAAAAAAACTTTGAGTAAAAATAGCGTTTAGTATGTTTTTATATGTAAATTTGAAGTGATGAAACGTACAGATATGTGCGCCCGGTGTTTATAAAGTTAATGAGCTAAAATATCGAGGCGGATTTGAATCGTTCCCATATAAATTCGTACGACAAAAACAGATCGATGTGCGTCGATATAACGGCTGGATTTTTTTCAGTGGTCACAAATCTTTTTTAAGTTCTTAATTAAAGATTTGAATCTTTCGCTTGACATTTTGCATAGGAGCGGCTGTGCAATTTAGTTATTGATGATGTGCAATAATCGGTCGATCTATGCACATGTGGGCACAAATTTTAAGCACCATTCAGCATGATAGAGGCAAAAAGCATGCTATGTCACGTATTCCTGCGGTTTTTTATCACTGCATCGCGATTGTCTATAAGTCTAGACAAATGACCTCCGGGAAACAACGGGAGCTGAATGAGCACAATGTGAGATGATAATTCGACGATATGCGAAGAGCTCAATTAGTGGTCGTCTTGTGAATGATGATTGGGAGATAAAAAGCGTATTGAACGATGGATGATTTCATTTTATTTTGATATTTCGTCAGAACAATGAATTATTAAAATCGCACAAAAAAAAGCTATGACTTACATAAAAAATGTGAAGATGTGTTCCATGGATTTTAAAAACCGCATAACTTTGAAACAGCTATATATCCAAAATCGCATAAAAAAAGTTAATGAAAAAACAGAAAAACAATAAGGCAATAAAATAAATCATTTTTGGTAACATTTAATGGATGTCTTGCATCATTGGTAAAATTTTAAGGATTTCTGATGTATGACATCTCAAATGTCAGACATCCACTAGAGAAATACTAATTATTTTAATTATAAACATAGAAAAGATTCGTACCCAGTTTGAAGTAAATTGATTAATTAAAACTTGAGATATGATGTAAACCGTGTTGAAAAAAGTAGTTTCGCGAAAAACGCGTTAAAAGATTTCATTATTTAGGATCGGCCAAGTTGCCGCGTCACTAAAATAGCTATAACTACGTAAGTAGTTGGAATTTTGGAAATTCCTTTGGAGAATGTATTTTTGAAAGTCAAAACATTGGAAAAATACAAAGAAACAAAATCATTTTTTTCAAAAATCTAAACCAGAATAAAGGACATGGTCGTAATTCAGCGATAGCAGATGCAATATGATTTACACAGTTTAAATTTTTTTCCAAATATCGGTTAGTGTTGATGATTTATTTTCTATTTTATCCAAAATATCTCGATACGTACTCTTTATGAAATTTAAAAAAAGAAAAAAAAAATGCTTAAAAAAACCGCATAACTTCGAAATCGCACAAAAAGAGGTTTGAGTGTATTCAGTTTTACCCTTCATGAATCATCTGTATTGGTGAGTAAAGGACATCATTAGATAGGTATGAGCTATTTTATCAATCGGTCCAAATTTATCGATTTCAAGTTTCAGTGAATGCTTTATTTTACAACAAATACAGTTATTGTATGCTATCAACGGTGTTAAGGTTAATTTATTGATATATAAGGTTGTCCCATAAGTTTCTTTCGCAAATGAACATAGATCTAATTATAGCCATGGTTGAAGAAAACCCGCGATGTACTGTTCGCGAAATAGCTAACAAGTTAGAAATTCCACGAACATCCATCCATAATCATCTGACAAAATTGGGCTACATCAATCGTTCAGATGTGTGGCTTCCTCGTGAACTGACGGACTCAAATAAACTTCAGCGTATTTCGACATGCGATCTTCTTCTCCAACGACATAATAGACAACCTTTTTTGAAGAGACTTGTCACTGGAGATGAAAGTTGGATACTCTATGAGAATATCCAACGTAAACGGTCTTGGACCAAGGGTACAGAAGCTTTAACTGTAGCTAAACCTGATCATTTGACTGGGATGTTTTATCTCATCCTCCATACTCTCCGGAAACTGCTCCTTCAGATTATTATTTATTTCTTTCATTGAAAAATTATTTTCGTGGTAAAAAAAAATAATTCAAAACATGATATAAAAATGTAACTTGATCAATATTTTGGCAACAAACCTGGGAAATTTTGGCAAGAAGGCATTATGAGGCTTCCGGAGAGATGGAGAAACGTAATAGAACAGAATGGATCATATATTATTCAATAAATTTTGAAGTAATACAAATTGTTGCTTATTTGCGTCTTAATATGAAAACGAAAGAAACTTATGGAACACCCTAATACAATCATGATTCACGCTACGCAATCCTGAGAGAAATTTAGTTTTATGTGGACGATAAGTGATGGACATACGAATTTAGCATCTATGTTTAACTCCATTTAAAATTAACTCACTAATCAAAGGGTAAATCGTCCAATCACGAAGCTTTTTCGCTCACTCTCACTAATTATCAGATAGCTCTGCAAGCATCTTCATAATAAATCATCATTTTAACGGCAATGACCCGAAAAGCCCACTTCAAATTCGTTGGGCATCTCGACATTTTTCATTCTTTCATAAGACCTTCATATCTTCCTCGAGCACATCCACGTGCCTACCACTTAAATTGCTTTTTTTTAACATATAATTTACCAAGGGATGATATTTTCAGGCATAAACCGCTTAATACCGGTGTGCGATTTAGGATCATAATAATACATAATCATGCGGTCCATAACTTTGAATTAATTCCATATTAAACAGTCCACCCCATTCGAAGACGGGGAAAAATATTATTTCTCTGCCCCTTTGAATTTGAATGCGTAGATACTTTATCATTGAGAATTTTGTGTAACGGTAACCTCGTTGCGAAAAGTTTCGAAAGCTCGCACGGGAGATGGGGTTGAAGCGGTGTAGCCGAGGGTGGTTCCTTCGGCGGGAGCTTTCGCTTTCGGGCAGCTGGATGCCGAAAAAAGTTTTTCTTCGGATTGCCTTGTTAGCGGATGAGATAAAGGAATCGTGATTTTCCTACTGCTAGACGGGCATCCCGAAGAAGTCACGGTTTCCACCCCTCGCGGAACGAATTGCCTGTTTGTTTAGGATCGAACCGTGCCTGAACTTTTTCATTGAACGAAACACTCTCGAAATGAGTCTATTATAGCAATCTATACTAATAAAGAAAGTTAGGCGAACATCGCCTACTTTATTCTTTGCGTCAAACTGTCATTGCTTTGAAGTGCCCCAAGGCAAACTTAGATGCCTTATACTATTTATTATACAACCTGTTTTTTTTTAATTTTGAAAAACTTATACCTAAGCTGTTTAACCCTACACAACATACTTAGTAGAATATACTATTTTAAAAAAAATAATGATTGAACAATTGACTCTTTGATTAGTGAGCTAATTTTAAATTGAGCTGAACATAGATGCTATATTCGTATGCCAACCATTTATCGTGCACATAAATCTATTTTCCTCTCAAGACCGCACAACGCGAGTCAATCTTGTATATAAATAAATGAACCTTAACACTGTTGATATCACACAATAATCGTTTATTTCTTCGTGTAAACATAAACAATATATATATTTATCGCCAATAATATGTCGTAGGCCATTAGTGATCAAGCGTTGGCCAAGTGTTGATTTGGTGGGTTAGATTTTGGACTCTTATTATAAAGGTTCGGGTTCAAAACCAAATAATGGAAAGTTTTTTTTCATATCTATAAATTTGGAAGATTTATCATTTCCATAGAGGTTTGGCTTAATGTCCTGGATCTGAATCGCCTATCTTGATAAGATAATGGGTAATCATTAAATGAAAAAAAAAAATGCGTGGAAGTTTCTTATGGAGATCAAATACATTCGATAATAGATATGATAACTTAAAAGGAAGAAAATTAAAATCAATTTGTTAAAATGGCAATAAAGCACACAAAATGTTCGAGTACAAATCAGATTTAGACAGATTCAACCCGTTCGAAATAATTGATGATGATGACGACACATTCACCTCGCTAGTTCAGTTCGCCGATATTTCGTACTGGAATGAATTATTAGGAAGCTCGATTTGGCATCCGAATGCAATATGCATTGATTGAAGTACCCACTCGAATGCACTGTATTGCATTGTTTGAACCGTTCTATTGCACAATCTGCGGTCGAAGAACAATCTGTTCGATAATTACATTTCCAGGCCATTCGACGAGATAAAATCGTTATGAAGTTGAAAACTAGACCAAATGTGGCACTTTTTTCCTTGTCCCGAGACAAGATTCGACGAGCGATTGTCATCTGGTTGTTAGGAGACAAAAACGAGGTGATGTCATCGTAGAAACGACCGAAGATTGCTTTAATGGGACCACGTTTTTATATTGATTTCGTAACGTTCTCATATAGATTGTTCTATTTTTTCGCATTTATTTTAATATATTTATTATAAAATTGAGATATGTTGGCCTAAAAGATGCTTTTTAATTAACGTCTTAAAAAAAATAACAAGAAGAAATAATGACACTTATGTTCGCCGATTACTACCTATGTTTACGTGCGTAACTTAAATATTAAACAAAAATATTAGATAGATAATAAAGCCGTTAGCGCAAAATTCCGTATAAAGAGCGGCTGTATAGCGTTATACACGGAATCAGCAACAAATCAACGATGAACGAAAAAAATATTTGAAGCGTCCTTTCGATGAGCAAATCTATTCTATTGCTGTCCATGTTCAATACTTACAAGATCTTCATAGTTGAAAAATCATATTACCTGCAACAATAAAAAGCATTAATTAGTATAAAAAATCCAAATTTTGTATTTGATGATATCTAAAACGCTTTGATTAGTGAGGATTTTAAATTGAACTAAACATAGATGCTATATTCGTATGTCCGTATGGGATGGAGGTGGACGAACGTCGAATAGAAATGATCTTGTCTTAGATAATTTCTTTATTAATCACGAGAAAGTGAGATCTAACCGCGGGAAGGACGTACTCCCGCCGCCAAGGTTATCCGATGACTCCTCACGATTCCCGCCGCATGTTCGTCACTACCGAACTGACTACGGTACATGCGCAGGAAGCGACCGCTGTAGTTATTACAGACGCAATATGTCATAGTGTCACAGAAGATGGCACTGTTGAATTTATACGTTGCCCCCAAAGAGGGACGGATGATGTCGTTGTTTGTGGAATTAAATCTACACAGACTAACAGTGTCATTCAGATGTGTGGCTTCCTCATGAACTGACTGACTCAAATAAACTTCAGCGTATTTCAACATGCGATCTTCTTTTCCAACGATATAGCTAGCCAACCAAAAAAAGTTTCTGGACCAAGGGTACAGAAACTTTAACTGTAGCTAAGCCTGATCATTTGATTGGGATGTTTTACCTCATCCTCCATACTCTCCGGGCATTGTCCCTTCAGATTATTATTTATTTCTTTTATTGAAAAATTCTTTACGTGCTAAAAATTTTAATTCAAAAAATTATATAAAAATGTGCCTTGATCAATATTTTGCCAACAAACCTGGGAAATTTTGGCAAGAAGGCATTATGAGGCTTCCGACAAGATGTAGAAAGGTAATAGAACAGAATGGATCATATATTATTCAATAAATTTTGATGTAATACAAATGAATGTATATTTGTTTCTTAATATGAAAACGAAATAAACTTATGGGACACCCTAATATAAAATTGATTTATGTGGCTTTATAATACTTATTATGATTCTAAGAAGACCGCCAATGATCCATGTACAGCAATGAATGAGTTAAATAAATATTATTATATTAGAAGCACGACATTGAAAATAATTTGAGAATATTTAGATGTGTAGGGGTAACTTTACAGCACGACCTTGCCATCGATGTTAGAGTGTATGATGAGACGCAAGACACCCGTCTCTGTCTCCGAATCACTAAACTCCGCACTCAATGTGCGAAAATCCTCTATCTGTATCACTCGAGTCCGAACGCACATATGCGCGATTACTCATCAACGGGTTAATTTACATGCATAATCAGCAAATTAGATAATCCGTAGCTGGATATTAGAGACTAGCTTTTTTCAAGCGTTCCATCGACAGGTGGTTTCGTATCGGCGATATATTGCCGTTCCAGTTCGAAGGTTTGACATGAATTAATGAAATCAGCCGCGAAAATTATGTTGCTCAACTTGTTGTTCCTACAATCAATATACGTGGCACTCGTTGACTTAACAAGTTAATCAATATTGATTATGGATTAACACCTCGGTAAACGGTTGGGTTTTGTAACTGGGCATCATCGAGGGCACTCCCGCGGGAATAAGTCCGGTTATGAACGTGCCAGTCTAATCACCTCTGGGCGACTGCAACCCCAAAGATGTCATTATGGACAGAAAATATTGGCACGTGCCGACAAGATTAAAGCTCGAAAATGATAGTCCATGTTGGCGCGATCGGGTGGTTGAATAAAATTTTACTCTGACCAAAACATCGAAGGGCTCGATTCAAGTGTACGATAGGGAGGGGTAAGTATTAATAGCCGAAAGTATTTATTTTGGTGCTTTGGCAATTTAGGGGGTGCTCTGGGTCGTCTGTTAATACGAAAATATAACATTCTTTCAGCCTACGACTATCACAGGATAAATTCCATACATAAGTGTATCAATAGCTTAATGTTTTCGTATGAATTGTTACATAATGCGATTTTTCCATTAGGCGCGGGGGCGACTAGAAAAACGAAAAGGCCATAAGAAAATATATAAACATCGAAATATCGATATTTTTTTATTCGATCGGGCTCTGTTTGCTTAACGAAAAAAGGTGAAAAATGTGATCCTTATCCACACACTTATATTATCTTTAAATTTACTAGGCTAAATCTTAAATATGAGGGTCATCAAGAAAAAAAGGTTACAAGGGCTCCTGAGGCCGTAAGGTGGCGTACCTGGCGTGTAGGGGAGATCCTAACGATCAATTTGTTTGGTCCCGCGTGTTTGTCGGCCATTTTGTTTAGTTACAGTAAATTCTTCCGATGGAGATGTCATCGCGCGCTCCCACTACCTCCCGTCGGTGCGATATCTGCACGGTTATCTATATTTTGGTCCGTCCGTCTTCGAAACATAATACAATTGGGTCTGTTTTTATGCGATTTTGAAGTTATGCGATTTTTAAAAATAATGGAACTTATCCCTCATTTTTCTATAGAGAACAAAGTTTAACACTAGTGCAAATTACAACCGTTATAATGTGATAGAGCGATACCTTCTCAAAAGCTTAAGAATTGCATGTCTCCTACTGCATCGTCTGCATGTCGCCATTTTAAGGGCTCAATCAGCGATTACTTTTTAAAAAAGTCGATTTCGTCAAGTCGTAAAAAAAAAAACTTAAATAAAGCAATTCTAAGTGTTTTTATTTGTATAAACTTTTTTAATGCGATTTTTGGTACATTCTATCACAGTGATTCGAAGTTATGCGGTTTTTAAAAATAATTGAACTTATCCCTCAGTTTTCTATGTAGTTCAAATCTTTTTTTTATGCGATTTTTTTATTTTGTAAAATGTCTCATGCTTGTCGCTAGTATCAAATGGTTAATAAAAGAATGTACTTAAATAAAATAAAATAATAAAGTAATTCAATCTTTTAATTGACTCTTTTTTCCGTTTTTTGATATCGAAAATAATGATGTGATCGATAATAAGGAGTGCTTGGTGTATCTAATGACCGCCCGGTGTAATTTCCGTGGCCGAATAAGTCGATGACCGTCGCAGCGGCGAAAGCAGCGAAATAGGAGCTCGAGAAAAAGATGAAACTAAGAAATTTTATTTAGTTTATTTTTAATGTTTCATTGTGCATTTATGCCAATCGTTCCGGTTATTAAATTCGCATTAATATTTATAACCTTAATACGTATTAAGGTTTTTAAACACGGATTTCAAGCATATTATTGTTGTACAAAAACATGAATAGAAATTATGAAATGAATAATAGATCATTCAGAAAAAATAAAAACATTCTTGAACCTACCAGCTTTAGCGATGCTGTTGAAAAATATTGCCTAAAAATATGTAATAAATTCGATAGAAGAACCGAGAATAAAATTAGCAAAGTAATGAGCCAATATTTCAAGCGAAACCACAAATTCGATCAAATTAATGTCATGAAGGTGAAATAGAGGCTTGAAAGCAAAAGAAAATCTCGTTAAATATTATAATAAAATATGAATATTAAACATGTAAATTTAAATACAGTTCAATAACAGTACATGTGCATAATTTATACCGTATTAGCTTGAAAACTGTCCTCGTGTGTACCGGCTATAAGTGATTGTATCGCGGCGTGCGATCTTGTAGTACCAAAAGCGACAATAGATGGCGCCATGCGTCATCATAACGTTTCGCTACTGAATAAAAGCCATATTCGAAAGGAAGTCCGACGGTTTAATACCTCAGAGTGAATAATTATCGCGTAGCAGCGTCTGTATTAATAATTAGAATATGCAGCTGAATATTGAGATCATCCATTAAGCGAAATTGCATCTGCAGCAGCTGTTGCGTCATACATGTACACATTAACTGCTTTACTAATGAATTCACCTGGACGAGATTTGAGATGCACCATCTAACAAAGACTACATACTAGGCCTCATTTAGCCACAAAGCGAATCGTACTTGCCTTCGGCTGTACGAAGAGGAAACCCTTGTTCAGTTACATCAGGTAATCCTCGGGGTAATCTACGAACTTCCCGGATGTATCGTGCATGCTCCATGAATTAATTTAAATTAGAATAACTCTGTAGGGTTGGCAAGAAAAAATGCTAGTATTAATATTCTTGAAGGTTGACGCTGAAGGATGTATATTATTATTAATGAGAATCATCCTAAATTCGTACAATTCCTTGAAAAATATTTATAACCAAATTTAAAACATTATAATTTAATTAATTATCAAAAGCGTATTTTTATTTGTTATTCGCATTGTGCGAAATTTGTATGTAATATGTCCGTGGGAACGCTTAAGGCATACACATCAAAACGTTAAATTCAAAGCTCTATAATTAAGTCTAATGTTTTGTTTCATTGTTGCATTTTATTATTGGTAAATCATTTGTATTGAGAGGGGTCATTGTGAATATCAATCAAAAGCTTAAGATTGTATGCAGAACAGACAGACATACATACAATTTCATTATGTTATAGCCGTACATTTAGACTTCTATGTTTATAAATGGCAAACAATTGATGCCCTTAAAGTCAACATAAAGTACGCCATCCAGCAAATTCAGTCATCGAAAATTTGACCTCCCGAATACGTGTCACCAAGCAAAGCCGCGGTGGATATTTGAACGACATTATATTCCATGCTTAATGCCATAAAATATTCTTTCAAATACGAAAAAAAATGTTTGGAAATCTCATACACAACTTGTTTTATTCACATTTAAAATCGAGAATCCTTATTAAATGATCGTGAACTTAGCCAAGAAGCAAAAAACATTTGTTTGATAGAAGAAATAAATCATCAATAATATGAAGCAGCGAGTGACCATAAGAATGCAACCACTAGCTCTGGTCATGATTTTGGTTATTTTTTTGTATTTATGAAGCTGTTAATGTGATATCAAGCAGATTTACTTGAACATTTATGGATGTATAGGGCATTTTGATCGTACGAAAGTAGGCTGAAAACTAATGCACATATGCTTGTAGACCGCGAATTAAATGATCAATAGAAACGCACCAAGTGGCATATGGAAGTAATATTTCTCCTCAATTTGAAATTGGAGATTTGAAGTCGTTGTATTCGTCGAGTGTATTTTGAGAAGCTTAAGTATGGAAATGTATGGGAAAAGTTCTATATTAACGCAAGCTTAACGAGAAAAAGCGACTTCTACTGAGATTAATCGTCGTTTAAAGTGTGTTTATGATGATGATGCCATTGATAGGTCTACTATAAATCGATGGGTAGTAAAATTTCGTGGTTGCGAACCTGGAAAAGCCATAATTTATCATGAAACACACAGCGGAATTCATGGGTGATCAATATCAAAATGGGTGGCGTACACCTTATGAATTCGAGAAAAATCTGAACATGTTTTTAGTGACTGAATGAAAAAAACGTGTTGCACGTTTGGCGAAATATTTTAGCTTTAATGGTGACTATGTTGAAAAGTAAATATATGGTTTTGAAGCTTAAGAATTGTACTTTAATATGCTTTTGGTCAGATCTTGCTATTCGTTTTTGTTCACGCTCTACAAGCATGTGTGCATTAGTTTTCAGCCTACCCTCGTATGTATGATATGGCGATATATTTATTTAATCATATTTTTGAGCAGCAGCTGCCTCGTATGAAATTAATGCAAATATGATCGTGTTGATAAAAAGCCGTAAATTTTAAATGATGGGGGGAAAGTCGCTTTAAATAGTCCCGTGTGCCTTTGAAGTCATCACGAATCCAAAATTGTGATCCTGTCAGTAATTAAGTCTTCGCACGCACTAACAAATTAAATCAGCAGTATAAAATAAAATGTATTATTCCTTTGAAGCCTCTAATGTATATTAGCTTAAACTGATTAAGCTTTTAAGTCAATTTCGCATATCCTGCCAACTCAGTATCAACATTATAGCGCGAAAAGGAATCGAGCTCACAAACAGAGAGAGGCGGCGAATGAGATTAAAAAATTATCCGAAAATTTCAAAAGCACATAAGAAAAACAATATTAATGTTTATAATTACAGTCGAAAAATGGATCCAAAATTTGGGGTAGAATTTAATAAATTATTAGTATGGGACTGTGTGCAAAAAGCGGTCAACGCAAGGGGTGACGTGTCACAATTAATAAGGGTTAACTCCCAAAACGATTAAGAACCAACAAAACAAATTTTCGTACCGATTAATTATAAAATGATAAATTAACTCCAGATATTTAGCGATTCGATACGCTAAAATATCCAGCAATCTTACGTTATCAATTTTATTCCTGGGGGGGAAAAACGAAATATCAGAAGATAAGACATTTGAAAGGCATGAACGCTAAAAACATACATCTTGATTTGGTATAGATACAATAAGCGTGGAAATAAAAACGAAAGTGAATTTCGACAAAGGGATTGCTCAAATATCAGAATTTGAAAGGCAATTTCGATGTCTTCCACTTTCGTATACAAACATTGCAAAACGATTTTTGCAGCCCTCCGTAAGTAATTTTCCAAATGGAAAATTTTTCATGATTATGAATTTAATTCAGGTTATATATTATTTTTTTGTTAAGGGGTTATCTCACTTTGACGAGCCAAAAAATAGGCAATTTTTAACAATTTTTTTCTCAGTAAATACACCATATAATGAAATGAATCTTTTTGAGATTTATTATGGCACTCTTATATAATACTAAAAAAATAAATACGTTATTTAAAAAAATATATATTATATCGTTTTTAAAGCATCAAAACGACATGTCAAAAGAGATGCAAGTCCATGGTGTGGAACAATTTTTTCATGCAGACTTACTTGAAACAAAAAAATCAAAAGGAAGCACCTTTTTTTGGGATATTTTTTAATTTAAACGTAAGATAAAATAAACATTTTGACCTGGTTTTGTGAACTGCCATAGCCATATATATTTCAAATAAGCTCGTAAAATTTCAGATCATTCGGCGACTTGGTTTTTCAAAATTCTTTCCACACCACATGCAAAAATGTCGTTTCGAGAAAAACGCGTTTAAAGTTTTAAGTACCACAAAATTGTTGAAAAAGGAAATATACTACTAATCAGCGATTCCAGCTTCATAAAAAAAATCTTCAGCTACTTTGACCTATTCTTTTTTGACTGATTTGGTGTATCTGTGGACTGTTCTAGCTTATTTAGAAGATTCGGATCCTTGGCGGTTGGCAAGGCGTATACATTCTTAGTTGCGCCTCTCCATGAATCGCAATGCATCTTTATATCCATTATTTTTAAAATAAGTGTAAATGCTTCTTTAAAAATGTAGGCTGTAGTATATGTCGCGATTTCTAGTATTTTTTGCCATAAAAAATATATTTCGATACCAGGGACCATACGCACTCATTGAAACGAGCCAAGGCATCTTTCAAATAAATTATCAGACGTTAATTCTTCATAAATGGCTCTTAAAATTTGCTGAACATCCTCTGTGAGAAAGGGAGGTTGCTTGTACAAATATAACGATCTTGTAAATGCATGTTTTCGCAATTCGCACCAAGAATCTGCGCCTTCCAGCCAGTGTGAATGCTGAGATCAGTAGAAACTTTATGATAGTATATGGCCCAAATAGCATTTATATATTTTTTTATTGTATGAAGATGTAGACGGATAGCTAAGCCATAATAATTAGATATTTTTTAAAATAATTTATTAGCAAGCTGTACGGTTTTCGAAGCACTTCATACAGAGTTCTTTCATTTTTGGCCCTTACTTTCCACTTGCTTATTCGCCTTTTTTAAATCTGTATTAACATTTTTTTGACTTCATTTGCTCTTTATTAGAACAAAGATAAGAAAGGTCCTTAATAGGAGCCTCTGGCCTACAAACAAAAGCAGGTACAGGTCTCGGAACAGCTGGGGTGCTATCTAGATGGAATGATTGTTTCGAGTGCAATACACGAATTAGCTGTAAAACATTGAAATAGTCTGAATTTCTTCACCAAAATTATGGACGACTTCCTTAAAGATATGTCCTTTCGAAAAATGAAATAAAAAACAAGATTTTTTTTGACGCGATAGAGTGAGATTAAATCATTCATAAGTGTAAAAATTTTGAAACTATCGTTTCGCTCTAACATTGGCGCCATACGCTCTACTCGAAAATCAATTATTCAGTTTGAACAGATTGAGCGTTTTTAATGAAATCCTCACGTACAAAAGCCGCCTTTCAATAAAACATTATGTACATCGGGCCATGGCCGAATCTGCACGGACCATCGACGTTCGGAAAAACCTCTGCATAAAGTAATTATCCCGGCGGGAGAAAAATAGACGTTGTTCCCCAAAAAGCGGGGATTATCGCGCAATGATTAGTGGCTGCACAATCTGCACCCCCTGGGAGACCAGGTGCTAAAAATTATTCCGAATGCAGTTAATTCATTTGTCGAAACCGCAAAAACGGATGATAGATGATCATCGATTGAGATATTCATCAATTGCAGGCGAATGATGCATTTTGGCAGTTGTTCAATGAGATATCGGCACTGATCGACGGAAACCTTTAAATGAAAGCTCTTGAAAAGACTGTCGTTTATTTATAAGAACTCGCTTAACACATAGGATAATTGAGGCATCTCTTAAAATTTATAGACCACGAAAATGCCTTCAACTCTGTAAGACACATACGTCAATCAGATACATTTTATTTTAGCGCAGGGCATGAATTGAAGAGACCAAAATACCACTAAGTCGCTGTCTGTCCAATCTCCTTATTTTAACTTATTCCTTTGTCTCCGGTATGAAGTAGTGTACCCATATTACATCCATGCAACATCGCCAAAAACTCGATTGAAACATCATCAAGATGCTGTTTCAATTTTTCCATTGCGAGCAAACACGGCACCCATCTTGCGCAAAGCTTTATCATGTGCAAACTTACAATAAATTTGAGACGTTTCAACAGCGTTTGAAATGCCTATTATGTTTTTGAGTTTCCAATACCATTTTATGGATTTTTTTCACCATTTCTGGCATGGTCACTGTTATGGTCACCCAATCACTATTTTTTTCCATGTTTACAAATTCACTGAGAACGTTCACTATTGATGGCTGCCAAACAAATACTAAACAACATAGCGTATACAAATTTGAAACTTAAGCTTTATAAGGTAAGTACTTTCTATCATAGTATTTATTTTTAAAACAAAAAGCGCAATCTATACGTCAGGTCGGGTACTTCTGGGACTATCCTTGTATCCCATATTATTTTTTTATACAAAATATTATTGTAACAAAGCATTCGATTTAATAAGATTACATAGGTCATGTAGATGATATTTTAATCCTATAAGACTCCTGTTAACTGTGTTAGTCGATTCGACTAACACAGCTAACATATTTTGTTGTTCCTTTATAACATTTATTAGATTGGCTCTCACCGACAATTATCGATTTTATTAGCCTTCTGGGCATAACTACCAATGTAAATACGCGTCCTTTGTTTAAGATACTAAAGTGATACTCAATGAATATATAGAAAAAAAAGTCTTTTTCGAATCTGAGAGTATAAATATGTGATATGTATTTTTATTAAATATTAAATCATTGCTTTCCTCCACAATAACATATACATGTATGAATTTCTCGAAACGAAGACATTATTTTAAGTCGTCGGAAAACTCATAACGTGGATTTTTCCGAGGTTCTCATGTGATTTTAATATTTATGTCTAGTTCATTCTTTAATACTTCATCATTCCGTTTTGCCTCATACATAGTATGTGTCAAAGGCTTTCATTTCCACCTAAATCACCCATACCGAATTTATGGCCTGCTTTTCGATTCCTCGGGATTGTATTTTTCGTCTTCTCATAACGACTTTTGAGCGGGATTTTTTTTCATACATATAAAAAGGCGTAATATTACGTCGATTCTTTCGCTTTTCGGAGGCCATGAATGCAAATTCTACTCCGATCACCTCGTTCCGATCCACACCCCCTGCTATTATTTTATTCGCCCTCCTTTTCAATATCGGACCATTAGCAATGGCCTCACGTACCATTCTACTTCAAGCTCATCTGCCGAGCGAAGAAGCGAAGGCATCCAGAAGGGACTGGTATTGAGATTTGCGAAAGAAATGTTTGGATTCATGACGCGGAAAATGTGAGACGTTTTCCATGTTTTTGCTCTGTTAAACAATACGTGGCAGGTATAGCGTGTAATGCAAGCCGGTCGCTGTACCTACGGATTCTGGGCGCCGAGATGAGATTATTATATAAATGAAAAAGATCACATTCAGAATGTTTCACTTCATTTAGTTTTTCAGCGTAAAAACGTTTTCCTTCCTTATTCGCCGCGAGAGGAAAATTGTATTTTCTTGTGTTCGCCAGATCTGACAACGATCGATGCGTATACAAATATGCTACATCCCTTAGACAAAACGATTTCCATCCGAGCCTTACAACATACACATTTATTTTATTGTGATCGATCAGCATGAATATGTACAATTATATTAAAAATAGACCCCAGGCCCGTAGTAAAGTATTTGCGGCTGTTATACGATCACCGGAAAAGCCTTGATATGATATTTATTTAGGATCTTCAAAGCAGACAACGTTGAGAATTATCGACGTTTTCTTTGGAAAAATGATATATTTTTATTTGGATATGGGCTTACAAATAAAGAGTTTGCTTTGATAACCCAAATTAATCTATTTGAAGCATCAAAAAAGTATGATTTTGTTATTTAAACCGAAGACACTCATTATATTGTTTATATTTACGCGAAGAGATGAACGAATATTGTGTGCTATCAAAAGTGTAGAGGCTCATTTATTGATATACAAGCTTCACTCACGCTGCGCGGTCTTGAGTAAAAAATGGATTTGTGTGGACGATAAGCGATGCATATGCAAGACTCTGGAGACAGTTTTATCTCCATAACTTTTACAGAAAGCTCTAAACGAAGAAAGAGCGGTCACAAAGTCTGCGTGTCCAACCGGTCCGCTCTTCAGACCGTTGATACGGCAAAATAGATCATCACTATCGACTGCCATGTCTAAAAACGCCCACAGAATTTCCACATGGAATGACCGGTCGTTAAATTATCATATATGCATGGACGCATTTTTTTTTATCAGAGATTACAATATTTATCTTGTTATACTTTTTAAAAAAAACGATAAATCACATAGCTAAAGACGCACAAGTATGTATCCTGTATTTAAACTGTTAAGCGGGAAAGTTCCTTTTCAATAACGCAAAATACAGTGAGCGCACACATTTTCGTTAGGACGTATATATACGTCCCGCGCGCCTGGCGTGAGTCCATATTATTATTTTTTTTAACGATGCTTAGAATTTATATATTTGAATATGGCTTTCAACTAAGCGTGAGGGTTTAAGTGTAATGCTGTTTTTTGATGAACATATATTTCGAGGACGTATATATACGTCCTAACCAATTTCGATGCAGTTTACGTTGGACGTATATATACGTCCTGCCCACTTAACAGGTTAATGATAGTACTGAAATGACGCACATGTGCGTAACGCAACGGGAATTTGTTAAGAAATATTTTAGGCTGAGTTGTGAGACGATTCAACATATCTTCATCAACGGATCAAACCGTAGTCAAATGAAGCGAGAGAATAGTGTTAAGGTTCATTTATTGATATACAAGCTTCATTCACGCTGCGCGCTCCTGAGAGAAAATAAGTGGTAGACATATTATAATATAGCACCTATGTTTAAGTAAATTTACAATCAACTCACTAATCAAAGTGTTAAATGCTATAAACGATGGCACAACATGTGTCCCATATCCTGCATAATTTGTCACGGCCTATGGAACAACATGTGTGTCATGCGTCCGCTAATGGTCACTGTCTGGTAACTGCCAAAGTGTAAAACATCCTGTGTCATATTTTCGTTAATAATTAGTAGTCTTAAAATATTGAAGAATGTTACTGGACCCTAGCGGAGTTCATTAACATAATCATGCTTATATTATATTAAGGATATGAAAGCTTTTTGCTAAAAAAGCTAATTTAAATATTTTTTATAGCCGGATTGCCCATAGTTTATAAATCACTCTTGTATATTAAAATTAGATAAAATTTAAATTTCGTTCGACTTTAAAGAAAGTCTTCAGAGTAAATTATTAGCGTAAATCAAGGGATGAATATATTCAATAAAAGCGAAGTAAATCGAATTAATTTAATCGCAAAATGATCTTGCGCTATACAAAGTGTTTGTATACAAAAAGCATCGATCCATTCAAAGATAAAAATCTACGTCGCCAATCTACCCTCTATTCTTTGTCGTATTACGTGTAAGCTCCGACCCAGGGAAAACTGACTGCCTTCCGGAACAACCTGCAGCCTATTCCATTAACCATTCCTCGCCTATAATTAAGTTAAGTGTCTAAAGAATAGGAAATCAGCTCTCGGAAAACTCAAGGGTCGAGGAGCTCGAAGAGGGCAAGATGGGAAATGTAAGCAAGACTTATTTGCGCCAAAGCGATACGTTTTATTTCTGCTTTTTGCCGAGAATCGGGTATAAAACGACTATAAGCTAATCCCAAAATATATATTTGTCGCTCGAATTGAAAATTTATTCCATTATGAAAATAACCGTTGACGTTGTGCTTCACGACCCAATTCCTTAATGGACTTCGAGTTGACCATTCATAAAAGTGATCAGTCAAAGTGATTGCAGGAAGGGTAGGAGCATCATCATTTATTGACCCAATGGCTGGAAAATTCATAGATTGCAATTAAAATATATTTTTTTAGAGCATTGATGCCCATCAAAGAATTTGATGCTGTGACTGGCATACGCTTCATTGCATCCATTTCGATCAGGAAATCACATTTGGGTAATATAATTTTCCAAGGGATTCGTTTCGGAGGACACTTTTGCGATTGATTAATCGAATTTCCGGCTAGGAATGGTCTCTTCCTGTATGGAGTGGGCGGAAAAATGCGACCCACAGAGCATGTTTCGTTTTATTTGGAATACGGCGTGCGGCGATTGTTATGCGGCCCGCTGACTGAAAGTGCACCCCACAATTAGCCGGAGGCATGCAATGCAGGTGCGGCCTAATTAAGTGGTAATAAATTGAAGAGAGGTTCCGAGGGGGTGGCGATGGGCGCCGCCCTCGTTAGCGCCAAATCGCCTCAAATAGAGGACAACCATTACAAGTATTAAGCCCGATGAATTCACAGCGCCGATTAGAAACAATGCTGGCCGGCAACCGAATTGGAATCGATTCATTAGAGCACTTGGATGGCTTTTATTGAATTCCTCCTCGCCTGCACTTCATCATCTGCTGTGATAATAAATGGTCCAAGAAGAAAAGAAATGCACTCGTTGAACGCATACATAAAACTAAGGGCAATCGAGAATCAGCGCTTAAAATAATCTATCATAGAAGATTCGTATTTTAAAGAAAAAGGAGATGATCGACAACCCGTTGATGAGGAATCCCGCATATGCTGCGATCGAAATTGAAGCCAAACAGAAAGAATATTGAGCGCGGAGATAAGTGAATCGGAGACAAAGACGGGTGTCTTGCATTTCATCACACATTCATACATCGAAGGCTAGGTCATCCTGTAAAGGTACCCCTACACGTCTAAATATTCTAAAATAGATCAGCGTGATATCAATCGATCTATCTAAATTTATAAATTTTAATCTTCAACAAATATATTATTTTGTTATTAAAACTGAAGACACACATGTGTATTGTTTATGTTTACGCAAAGAAATTAATAAATATTGTGTGCTATCGACAGTGTAAAGGTTAATTTATTGATATACAAGATTGAATCACGCTGCGCGGTCCTGAGAGAAAAGTGTATTTATGTGGACGCTAAGCACATACGAATATAGCATCTATGTTTCAATCAATTTAAAACTAACTCACTAATCACAAAGGGTTAACGACCCTTTCGTATCCCTTCCAAGTAGACAGTCACACATTTCAATGAGCAAAAAAATAATGTATCCTATGGTCAACATGCAAGAGAAAAAAAAGTTGCGTTGCATTTTAATTCAACAATACTAATGATGAAAATATATGTCGAATGACATTCGACATGAGACCCACGCGGTAGAAATCGATGTCGAATGACATTCGACATAGGACCGGAGAGGGTTAATTTATGAACCGAGAACGGGAAAACCTTCGTATTTTGATAGCGATATACTAAAATTTAAGCGATGGGAAGACGCATTGAATGATAAATAAATTCATATTTTATAATGTTGTATATAAAATGTTTGTTATTAATAAATTTGAATTTTTTTACATTAAATTTACGAATACTTTCGGGTCCACCTAATATATATATTTAATTGGAGTCTGTGCGTTTGATCCATTAATAAACTCATTATTTTTCTATTTAGAATTTTGTATTTTCCATTTTTACTTCCAATAAGCGAACGTCAATTTAACGCTTCCTCATATAATAATTAATATTCAAGAGAAAATATCAAATGTATCCTCTTCATGCATTCGATATTGAAGATAGATTGGATATATTAAATATATAAATAAGGTGAGGTATATTTTTTTGGCAATTTTTGACAGTCTGACATCAATACACGTATTTTTGACCGTTACGCGCTACGACCCCACGCACATTCGCTATTATTTTAAGCCAGGAAAAATATGTTTTCATCGAATGGGCATTGAATTTTTTCCATATATCGTAGTATATTGCCGCAACGAAAATTTGTTTATTAACTTGTCATCCACACATGTGGGTCTTAGAATATTTCCTTGATTAATTTGTAAAGGTCCATCGGCTTAAGGCTTTATCGGAAAAGCGTAGGGTGATTAATTAAACGGATGAATAGACTAAAACCAGAACCATGCAATACAAAGAAAGATTTATCTTCGCAAAAAAGAAGAAATCTCGACGCGTTGAGGGATTCGCCAAGGGACTGTTCGTGTAAAATCTTATCAAACGAGCTGAGCTACTATAATTTGCAATATAAAAAATAAGCCTTAACAGGTAACGAGACTGATGGTCGAACATCGAATGGAGCTTTTCGCAGAAAGCTTCCGTGTTTCGATTGAGTAATAATAAATGATTAGAGCTTTCTTGGAGCATATTCGATACGGCCGCGCTTAAGTGAAGTTTTCGTATTAAGGCCCCACTGATTGACGTGCCATTAATGTTGCGTGTCAAAAAGAAGTCTTCGTCTTTGACATTTGGAGGCTGCTATGAATTGTAAAATAGGTTGCGGACTTCATTTTGCTCGCGAACAAAAGCATGACGCGCTTTCGTAATTTTTTGTTTTTCTCGCGGCGAAAATCGAGTCGTCGGTTATTAATATGACGACGGGGAAAAAACAAAAAACCTGATTGTGTTCTTAGAACAAAAGGCGTATTGAAAAATAAATTTAAATTCCTACCCAGCGCGCTCGAATTATCACAAAAGAATCAAAAAATCGTCAACAGTCTTATCGTACAACGGCTTGCGATGCATTGATGATGGCGCCATCTCGTGGGAGCGATGGGTAGATGTGTGCGTCCAATTCACAATAAAGAAACCTTTCAATCATGGGAAAAATAAGTTCAATATGGAGGGTACTAGGGTAGCCAAAGCATGGCACACATGTTGTATCATCGATCAAATACTTTGGATTCAAATCTACATGTGTATTGGCTATAATATCAAGCGAGGGCGTCGAAGATGATTTATCACATTCCCTGCGCCCTGATCCAGCGACAGTTGAAAAAAGATGATCCACGTGGGTTCGTTCACTATCGGACCGGGAAAAATGCCGCCGAAATGCAAATGGATATTAAAAAAAAAACAAAATAAAAGCAGATGGTTTGTTCAATTTATTTTGAGAGGCCTTGAGAGGGGAAACCATATTAGACGGTTCGAAAAAAATTTTTTTTTTTATTTCACAAATAATTAGTAAAACTATTCAAGGATATGTTTTGAAAGTTTCACAACAAAATTTCGATTTTTTTTGATGTTATGAGCACTAAAGTGAACGGCCGTTGGTTCACTTTCTCGGAATTTGCGACACTTGATTTGAAATAAATCGTAGAATTGGGTTTGTCATGCGACTCTTAGATGTTGGCAGATAAGGACTAAACTTATTCTGCAATTACATGGGCATCAGCAATGGTACAGCTAGAGAACCTTACAATAGAAACGACTGTCCAGAGAGAGATAGCAGCTGGTGCAGTGGCAAAAAGCTAAAGCTCTTGGAACGAAACCTGAAGCCTGAACCCTACACCCCGACCTTCAAAAAGCAATTCTTCCGACATATGAAGATTTGTCGAAAGATGAATTACTGAATCACTAAAAGATGTTTAGATGATCACACACAGAATGCAAACGACCGTATTGGCTCCAAAACACCTACATTCTGGCTTAAAAGTAATCGAGTTTGCGACATTTTTGGCTTTTTTGACGAAAAAAATAAACATTAAAATTATAATGGATCTAAATAAATAGTAAAAAACCACATACGTCGATTGTTAACTTAAAACTCAGCATACTAACATAATTGTTTCTATTTGAATCGCTACTATGGCGCCCAAAAATATCAACAGTGTTAAGGTCCATTTATTGATATACAAGCTTCATTCACGCTGCGCGATCCTGAAATTGCATTTGTGTGGACGTTAAGTGGTGGACATACGAATATAGTAGCATCGTACATCAATTTAAAACTAAATCACTAATCAAAGGGTTAATGTCATGTATTGATGGCGTTAAATTTCTACGATGAGTTTAAAATATTGAAATTCATTTTTTGGCATGGTTTATCAATTTTGTTCAATGTGAATTGCATGCATCATGTAAATTGGATCACATGTGTTGCAGCTTTAACACATGAGACGTCTTTCGCGGAGAAGACCTAAATTGGATAAATACGAGCAGCTTTCAATAATGTATCTATCACAGTATAAAAATTCCGAGAGGGTTAAAATAAGTTGTGTGCATGTTGGGTATCTATTAAATTATTATTAATGTCGATAAAAAGTGTTATGAATTATATGCGAGTGCACAGGGATGAAAATCAGATGCTTGACGACGATCAATTAGCGGTTCTCGCCATCAGAGTCTCGCAGCTGGGATCTCTTTTCTTAATTAAATTTTGTTTGATTTAATTCATCTTCTCAGTATTTATTTTTTAGCATGCAAGAAATCTGATTAAGTTTGGATCAAGACGATTGATCAACTAGAAAAAATAATACTTTGGATTTCTCTCCACAATCTAAAATTAAATCCCAAGCTTCATAATAGATATCCAGGGAACTAGCTCACCATACCAATACTTCCTTAGGTGCTATCCATTAAATTTGAAACATTTATAAATGCATATTCATGTTTTGTTCCCTCGAATATATTCCACTGTGGTGAATATATCATTTCTATGCTTTTAGTGAAAAAAAACACTACACTAGTAAATACATCATGGCGCCGCAGGTGTCATTAATGTTACACAGGCTGAAATTTGTACCATTTGTGGCACACAGTGCGAATTAAAATAAAAATGGTTGCAATTAAAAGCCACCCCCACAACCCTCGTCTGTGTGTGTGTGCGTATATTTAGTGTTTAAGATTGTTCACACTTGTATTCTGTCGTTTTCGTTCAAGTCGAGATAACCGCACTTTATAATGAACTAAAGGCGGTCAACACGATGACAAGTCTTCTGCGCTTAATTCGTGCTTTTCTTGTCGACAACCCCTATTGCAATTTCCTACCCGACCGCAATGTCATATAGTTATGACTGCCAAATGAGCTCAAACTTGGATAACTCCAAGTAAAACAGAGCCGACACTGACAACTTAAATTGCATTTCACCCTCGCATCAACCGACACTGCCAAGTGGAGCAGTCGAACTTCCAAACAACACAGGTTTGATAATTCGCAAAAACAATGTCTCGAAGATGGGAGAGAGACACGCTGGCTAAATTAATTTGCGTACAAGCATAATGATAATAAATTCATTTCTCGCACGTCGTCACGAGCACTGAGTAAAATCCCCATGCGGCTTCCTCAGGCATACATTCGGTGCTGAATGGCTTTTCGCGGGATTATCCCGTTAAATCCCGATAAAGCCATGCTAAAATATTCACAGACGGAGTTTTTTGCATTCCCGACACGTCCCAGCTCTGACCGAAGATTCAATTTGAGAGTAATGGTAAATATCGGATGCTGCGGATAAGGTCGAACCCAACGTGTAAATTACTATTAGTGCGAGCTGCTACTGTACTCTGTGCAGAATCACAACCATGCCATAATTTGATTTACTCGAATAATAATCCCATACAGCCATCCCTCAAATGAATCCAGGATTCAAATTGGATGGGCGCAAATTCGGACTGTGGAAAAGTGTGTCACTGTGCCAATATATTAATGACTCTTTTTGACTTTTTTTCATCGAATACAAAATAGAGAGTCATCACATCAATCATCAACAGATGACGACAAAATAAACAATGAAAATAGATGAGAGCTTGTCCGTATCCGGTTGAAAACCATCTTCTTAGATAGAAAGCCACATAAATCAATTGCCTGGTATCAAATGTGATTCCATATGAAACGCTGTTATGGGGTCCAACAATATCAACAGTGTCAGGGTCCATTTATTGATATACGAGCTATATTCACACTATGCGGTCCTGAGAGAAAAGTGGATTTGTGTGGACGATAAGTGGTGAACATACCTTCAACCATCAACCTTTTCATAGAACATACATTTTGATCCTGATTTCGCAGATGTTGATCAAAAATTGATTTTTATTTATCATACTATGCCTATGTCACTCGCGGAATCCTTAGCAATGAGTGAATAAAGTTTTATCGCAATCCGATGAACGGTATGGCAGCGCATTTCGAACGAACAAAATCCAATTCATTTTTATATATTAGATTGATCACATCGATACAATGACTCAATCTATTCAAAATTATTTTTTCGTTCGAACATCCATACAATGCTTTCTTGTGTTTTCGCTGAAAACTTGTAGATATTTGTCACGTGGGCCATCGAAGCAAAAGTGTCCAAAAAAAATAAATCCAAAAAAGTCATTATAATCTAGAATTTATCCACATCATTTACTCAAAGATGCACATATTTATGTCAATATATTCTTAAAATTAAATATTAGGTGTATTGTAACGTTGATGCGGGAGTGCTCTCGTGGGCAGTCCCCGGGCGGCTTTCTCCGTTCTTCTATCGGGTCGTGATTTTGCTGGACGAATGGATGGGAATAGATAGAAATCGAATAGAAAGCGATCTGGCTGCAGGAGGGACGAACTTCCGCAGTCAAGGCTAACCGACGACTCTCCCGACTCTCGCCTCCTGCGCGTCACTACCCACCCGGCAATGGTGCACGCACAAGAAGCGATTGGTCCTTATACAGGTGCAATGTCTCCGCAGGGCCACAAGAGATGGCGTTGTTAAAATAACACATTGCACATGAAGAGAGATGGAAGATGTCGCTGTTAACAGCGCCAACACGTGCGAACCACAAGATTTTTTCAAAAAACAAATTAAAAAACTCGAAAATCAATGGGAATTATTAGGTAGTTACGAAAAAAATTATAATTTGTAAGATTTTATAAATAAAAATGAAATAAGTAGATTCATTTTTTCACTGTTAAACAATCGGCAAATACTTTTCGATACACCTTATATTAGATTGAATTATAATTATATTTGGGAGCAAAATTATCTTGCCATTTTCAATTTTAACGGGTCAAAATACTTTAAAGGAAAAAATGAAAATCTCTGGCATTTGGTTCAAAAAGAGAACACAGGGCTTTTCGCAGATTTTGTCCATATATTTCGTCATGAGATTTTTCGGCCTTTTGAAGGAAAAATAGCTGAGCCATAATTCATTCGCACAGATAAAATTTAACTAAAAGATAAACCTTTTGAGGGAGGTTTCAGTCCCGCATTTATTTCTTGACAAGAGAGGTGGATGTATCAAATGATAAACGATCAGAGTGTTCAAGACGTGTGCTGAAATTAAGGAATTTTCGCCGTTTTCAGCATCCAGGGGTCAAATAGAAAAAAAATCTAAAAGGCTATCGCCAACGGCGTATTTATAAATGCATTTCCATTATAATAGTATAAATATTCAAATTTGCTATTAAGCCATTGTTTGTATGGGCGAACGTGACCCATAATTACATCGAATGAAAATTTAATCCGCCTATCGAGGGGTGGGCATTTTGAGGGATGTCTGTTAAATATACGTCATTGGTACATAAATATAATGTATGATAGAAAATAATTAAAAGTCAGAAGTTTCTTTGAATCTGCATATTTTTTCCTCCTTTGACGGATAACGCTATAGACATTTTAAGTGCGACTTTTCCCGATTACTAAGAATCCAAATCCAGTCAGCTCCTCAAAGATTTTTTTACGCAACTATTTTTTTCAGATGAAAGTCGCTTGAATGACAAACAATTCCAAAAAACGAAAATATTTGCCTATTTATTAAACTTCATCCGAATGAATATATTTCATATCACCCTATCACGCTTTGTTCTAAAACGCGTGTTATCCAATTTTATGAAATATGGATAATTAGTATTCGGAATACCTACGCAGTAATCACGTACTAACGTGATAAATCTCTCTTTGGATTGTCATTTTTCACATGGCTGTTAATAAATGAAAACTGATACGCATCAATGATTTAGTACCGTAAAAAGGTCACGAACTCATAAAGCAAAATAGGGGATGCTTTAATTCAGCACCTTTCTATTGTAATATTTTGTATCTGACGGTTAAATTTCATCACTTTTGTTAGAAATTACAGTATTAGAGAGGTTTTACGACTTTAAATCTAAGATGCTATAGCGGAAAGCGCGCAAGCTTTAACATCTGCCGCCGCCCGCACCATCGATTCATTCCGCATTTATCCTTTGCCTCTGCATCTAACAACTACTTCTAGATATGTAAATTTGCTACTCCAGTACACTGTGAGTGAGCGAGACGTAGCATTCTCTGTTGTGCAACGTATAATTATTTATTTTCTCGTAAAAGAAAGCGTGAAATCAAGTAAATTTTGAGCAGACTGGAAGCACAGTTAAGTGATGCTGCTCTAAGTAAGACCCAATAGTTTTATTGAGTCTAAAAGTTTCGTAAAGATAATGTGCATAATGAAAACCATACACACCGTGTGCTGTAGCGAGCATCAATGAAAATAACATTCGAGCCATAAGCTTGTGGAGGGCGATATCCGCATAATCGTAGACGAGATTGCGTCAGTCTTGAATATTACTGTTCTTAGCATTATATCGGAATATCTTGGATGCAAAAAGATATCAGCGAGGTGGGTTCCACGTCTGCTCAGCGAGGCACAAAATAATGTACGGAAAAAACCTTTTAATCGCCATGGAGAAGAAGGAAAGGCTTTTTGGATCGTATTGTAGCCTGAAATGAAACGTGGATCCACCACTTCAGCCGAGAGAACAAGAGATTAAGTATGGAGTAAACTCAACAATCTGCTAGAAAAGTGGTGACCACGGTATTTTGGAACTCGAAAGGTATTTTATTGATTGATTTTCTACATGAATGTGGCCTGCTACTGCCAGCTGCTAGATGACGCTAAAGCTGCTTGTCGTAAAAAAGAGGATGAAAATGGATTTTAGCTGTTCTTTTTCTATCCGGGTAGGCGTTAAACTTTCCATAAAACCCGTGGGCACTCGTGAACAACGGTCGAACCCCTGGAGTAACGATGTGGAGTAGAGGTGCGCGGAAGTAGTCTCGTCGTCATCAAACGCGCTGGGTAACCCAGCTAACATGAGTTGGGTACGCAGCTTACCCTGTGATGCGTGTCCATAAAGTGGAATGTGGAACTGCTGATTACCGAACCGATATGAGTACCATGGGGAAAGCCTGGGCAGCCCCTGAAGTCCATCATCTACTGCAGCCCTGTTCAAACTGAGGTTAGACTTGTGGTGGCAGTGATCCCGCTAGATAAAGTCCTTTGAACTTAGCATAAACTCTATTCTTCCTTCTCCAATGCACGTTCAGGTGCATGTGGTCTGGAGTCGGTCTTCCTGAGGGAGCCTTGTCTCCTCTGGAAGATGCAGAGTGAAAAGGGTGGGCACCTGGAAGTTTCTCGGGGGAGTCCGAGGGCACTCACAACAGACCGCACAGTAGCGTGAGGCATAGAATCTGAGTCTCAAAACCAAAGTCGCTGTCTGTTCAGTCTCAACGTGTCCTTCTTCTACTAGTTATAAACTCACCCAATTATACTGGGTACATCCACTTTACAGTCAAGACTTGGTCCAAACGCTGTGGTCGAACAATATGTGCCTAACTTCTTATTCGACGGAATAAATGCAATTCTAATGAAGGGGACTATATAGAAAATAAGATACTCCATTTGCATTCTTATATATCACTAATAAAACGAACAAAATTATTGAAAAGAATGTGCAATTTTCATATTCGCATGTCATCGAAATGTGACATGAATACAAATCGTCCAAGCACAGTGAATCTGAAAACGAAAAAGACAAAATGTATGAAGCCCCGCCTTTGCAGCTTAAAATTTGGCAACAACTACCAATTAAATTTGGGATTTAAATCATGAAAACTCCACGAGGACATGTTAATACAACTTGCAAGTGCATCTGTGCAATGCTACATCGAGTGATTGTGCAACTAGCTATCTTGAATGAGCTATGGTTCCATTATTTAGAAGCGGTTGCCCCCGGCTCCGATACATTCCCTAATTTATCTTCTGCAGTGTTTGCTGTAGCCAGGTATTAGGAAACGTAATTGATTTATAGGGTTCTGCCCATGTTAATCTCTCGAAAATGATCTATTATTGATAATCAATATGCTCGCGATGCCATCGGTGAAATAGTGCATGTTGCATTTCGGCGATGAATGGGCTGAAAAATCTATACCATTGGTAACTAAATTGTAATTGTTTTATATATTGTTTATAAACAATTATAAACACCTAATCAGAAATAATCAGTTTGGCGGATTTCGGATCTGAGTTTCACTGGTGTCAGAAATGGGATAATGAAATTGTATATCACCAGATGATAGTTCATTGTTCTATCGCGATTACACGCTGTGCAAATATAAATATTTTTATTCGATCTTCATTTCGTTTTAAGCTCGAATCTTTAAAATGCATGTTTAGGAATTGTCTAAATATTATATAATTTAATGCGAAAACAAAATTTGCTCTTTTATTTGCCGTCAACCGCAACAACTAGCAACCACGTTAATATTTCATTTATTTAGCCTGATTGCAACGATTAAAAAATTGGACAACAGATTGGTGTTTCGATCTATATTTTGTTGATGTTGTGAGACTATTCGAGATGAATAAATGATTATTATGGACGAAAATAAATTGATGCTTGCCATCGATTCTAATCTCATCTCCCGCAGCTGACGACAGTCTGCGTTATTATATCATCGCATATGATTCGGTTATGAATTCTCCGAACCAGAAACTCTTTTATAAAGGGCCATAAAGCATAAGAGCATATCTTTCCATCGCAATAAAGCCAAATCTCGCGAGAGACATAAAATCCGGATTTTCTTAATACAAAACCAATATTAAACCTTCAGGATGGCGCTCTCCTGCAGCTTCCGTGGGACGAAGAGCAGGTCAGTGCTGGATTTCGTCCCCGGATAGACTTTGCGAGCGTCGGCAATTTTGTAATATGAATACGCAAATATTCCACGAAAAATTTCATAACACGAAAAATATTTTCTTTCGTCCCGTGCGTAGGTTCGTCCCTCTTCGGATTTTGACAAAATGCCTATTTGTTGATGCTGAATCGGCACGACCTTATCTAAATGGATTATTATAAAAGATATGGCATTTGCGAAAATACGTCCACATAGGGATCAAAAATATACATGCGGATATTTCGTCAGTCAAATTCGACAAAACGAGAAAATCTACATTAAAAAATACACCTATAAAATCCCGGCAATATGGTGACGCCCTAGCGGCGTTTAAGATCCGAATAATTACACAGCACAGGACTTTCACAAAATATTCGCGCATATTTAGGAATATAATTAATTTCCATATAAATTATGCTTTTATTTGGCGTCGACCCGTTTCTGGCGAAAAAATAACGAACTGTCAGATGTCACACTTTAATTTGGAATTTCGTACCGGAGCGTCGATTTCGCTTCAAGCATTTTAATCACATTTTTTAATATAGACGTCGGAAAAATTCGAAAATAGCTCCGTCGACGAGACTTCTGTATGCCTACACTTTGTCGCAATAACGTGCTGCGAGATTCAATTCCGCGCAAATTTTCATCCCGGCTTTTTAAAATTAAAATATGCATTACAACGCCGTGTAACGAAGATAGACATTTCATTATATACGGACTTTTGTTCGTAATCAAACGGAAATGCCGTTAAAATAGATATATCTCCACAAATATAACCTGGACAGAGGCTTAAGACAACATTTGCTCATCACTGATATAATAATATGCGTAAAAATGCAATGTACGCAAGGACTTCTGACACCAGTGGATTTTTTTTTGTTTCAAATTTAGCGCACCTGTCTTGCAGAGGGGATCCTAACGGTCAGCTTCCAATGGACAAAGCTTCCAACGGAAGCTCGTGGAAGTTTATGGTAGTGGTGTGATGAGTCGACAACATGTCATATTTATATCGTATACAAGGTGCATCCCAAAAGTCATGAAACATATGTTTTTGTCATATTCCTATTGGTTGCAGTTTATTCGAACCGGTTGTTTGAGTTGGGAGAGATCCCTAGCTTAACAGTGCAACAAAAGTTCAGTCTGCTGCGAACATCAGTAGAATCAGGATAGCAGAAATCACGACGAGCGATGGCAGATACTTCTGAACAATGTTGGGTATATCAAATTTTGCACAAAACTCAAAGGTTAAGTTTTTTATTTTTTTTGTCCCACCACATATTTCCGTATCCACACCGTGACAGAATTACACCGATCATTGCAGACATACACGTAGAAGTCATTTAAACAGGGGGTGTTGCTGGGAACGTTCTCCTGCTCCACCATAGCTATTGCAAGTATTTGCAGGGAAATAGGGGTTAGGACGATTCATTGCTGCTTCTAGCTGGAGGGACTAAAATACGAAGTTATTTCCCGTAGAATCCTCCTTCCGCACATTGGGTGCCAAAACTATTACAAAACTGTTTGAATGCGCCGAATGCGTGGGGACCAGCCATTAGATCTGCGTGTCCAACAGGTCCTTCAGAACTTCCCGATCGGTCTCCATGCCCGGACATGACCATAGTGATCCGCTGTCATGTCCGTATCTGTGCAAGGACACTTCTAAAGATTTCCTAAACCAAACCGACAGAGAGATACACGACGGATGCGCAAATCCAAAGTAAAAACCGTGTTGTTGTCGTTTTTGACACCAAGTGTGTGATCCACAAAGAGTTTGTACCTAATTTCGGCAGACTTTTAAAGAAGGTTCCCCTCGAGGCTATCGAGAGGGCATATCGGGCATGGGAGAGTCCGTCGAAAAAATGTGTAGATGCTCGCGAGAGTACATTGAATAATATTATCAAATTGTACCGGTGTTTTCGATATATCTTTAAAAAATCAGGTTGGCGTTTCATTCAAAAATTGAGGGGGGGGGGCAAATATCGATGATCGAACCAATACGATTACCATGGGGAAAGGGGAATCCCTGCAGCTCATTATCTGCTGCAGTCTCTTTTGAACCTCGCGTAATTCACATAACCTCTTCCTTCTTCCTCCAATGTACCTTCAGGTGCACATAGTCTGAAGCTGTTCTACTGGCACGGATTGAAAGAGGTGGGCGCCTGGAAGCTTTACGCCTAGTGCGCCTGGGGATTAAAAGACTGATGGAAGGCACTCCATCTATGGCTAGTCCAGGGTCATCTGGGTCAGACCGTAAAGCAGCGCATGGGCGTCAAGGATTCAATATCGCTGCCTGTCCAGTTTCAAAATCTTTTTTGTTTAAGTTTTGGGATACACCTTGTATATCATACATATACCTCCTTGCGCGCTGGATATTGAATACAGCATGACGTAGGAGCTTTTTTGTGAACGCTCACCCAGCGAGTCACTTGGGTGAGCGTATTAAAGAACGATTTACTCAATTCAAGTGATTAATAAAGACTGAGTAATTTTATTTAGCATCGCCTATATGGGATTGATTTGTAATTGTATGCTTAAATTAGTGATAATTTCGCATATGGCTCACTAGCGAGTTGGTTGATGCTCACGTGCCGTGGGAGCATACTGTTTTAGAAGATACATAAATTTTGCTTGTTAAACACCTTAAAATGAATGCGTTCATGTGTACATAGTAAACTTTAGGGGAAGGGGATAAGTTCCTGGTAAAATTTAGTTGATAAAATTTGGCTGTATATTAAGCAAGCAAACTAACGATATGTCAAATTACATACATACTTTAGCGTCGGCTCCAGAGCTAAATAGGCAGACAAGGATAAAATGGAAATGCACGCACCTGGAACAAAAGAGAATAGTTCGTTTAGACATTTTATTACATGGAAGGTATATAAAATAAAATAAAATTTTATTACATTATCCCTGTTTCATGGTCTGAAATAGCCACCGGCCATAATGTATATCCCGGTGATATTTTCTTGGTTTTATTTATAAATGGCGGTCACGCAACGTCTCACAGGAAATATCCACGTAATTACGTTAAAAAACAAATTTAAGAATCCGAAGTGTAGTTTGCTCCTGAATGTTTATCGAGTTGGAAAAGTTTTCGTCGGAGGACACATTTTAAGGGGAGAATGTTGTTAAATAAAGGTAAATAAGGCTGGGAATTTATTGCGAATCAATCGTTTTGGGTGGAAATATGTGCCTAAAAGTAAACGAGCAATTTCAACAACCCCCAAAGACTAAAAGAGAGATTAACAACACTCGAGAGTTCTTTTGTATTTATAGGCCGTTGCTTTAAGCACACACTTCCAGCCTCTTTTCTCGCCCGTTTGCCCTTTGTAAATATGACGATATATAAATAAAGATTATGAAATCTTGATTGTCCCTCCGGGAATTATTCAGGATCGTGTGTGCCCTATGAAATAAACGACCAATAAATACAAGAAATCAGAAACAAAGCAATTCGCCCGATAATAATGTAACACGATCGGCCAAATGATATATGAGATCCCGAGACAATTGCTTCAAAACCAGGTATCAAATAGTGGTTCATTAATAACATCCAAGAACAAAACCTCAAATACATGAATATACTTTTACATCGGCGGAATACAACGGGATCTGTACGTAGAAAGGCAGGTACAATGCGCCATCGTTCCTGTTTGGATTATGATTTGTATTTTCATACATAAGACATATCCTTTCAAAAACAATCAACAACGGCCACAAAGGGAAGGTTCGGGGCCTCCGTAACTTTCTCCCTTTGAAGTCGATCAAACTTTTACTTGGAAAAGATAGTTTTCATCAATTATGTAAGACAAAGGGCACGAAAGAAAGACGTGAAATGCTTAAGCAGATCCCAGAGCGATATATCTGGATGAGGGGACTCTCGCTCGACAACACGGGGGTTGAAATAATATTTGACCCCGCGACGAAAAAAGACCGACTGAAAAATAGTCCGAACATGATCGTCGCCGAAATGGGTCAAACAAAGAAAGCATACGCGATCATCGACTTGAATAAATGGCAAAAGGTACTACTGCTGTTCGATATTCCCTGATTAAATTGCCAGACCAAAGGCGAATTTACGGATGAAAAATGTATCCCCGAGTAATTTATTTGCTAAATTTTGGCTTTTCATCGGGAAACAAATCCGACAAGAGTCGATAAGCAGTTTATTTACCAAAACCATCCATTATATTTGGAGCTAATAAATTAGTAATTCAATCGCATTCTTTTTTCATCCCCTGTTATTTTAACGCTTCAAGTCACCATTATAATGGATCACATGTAAATTTGTCGAAAGCCAATGTATTTCATTTACTGACTAGGAAATAAAATCGGGCGAGCATTCAAAAAGTTGTATGAATAATAGCATTTCAACAAAATGATGCAAAAAATTCGGTAAACTCTGAAATAATATCATAGGACGTAAAAAGATCAAAACTTTCATTTACGCGGTCCTTGTGATATTTTTAATTAAATTTTAATAACGAACAATGCGAATATTCTACCGTTGCCAGTTGGGGTAAGCGCAGGGTGCGAAAGTCAGGAGAGTCGTCGATCGATGCGGAAAATCGTCCTTCCCGCAGCCAGATATCTCTCTCTCTAGTGTGGAATAAAAAGTTATTTAGCGAAGAGAGTCTTTCTATTCGACACCTGTTTATTCCCATCCATTCGTCCAGCAACATCACAGCCCGATAGAAGAGCGGACCCATGCGTTAGCGTGGCCATCCCAACGAGCACGTGGGGGGTAAGGAGCTGCCCGGGAACATTACACTGGTGTCAGAATCGGCTGGCTGTGAATACCCCGCGTCCCGAATCGCGTGTGTTAGTTACTTATGCTTGTTAAAAAACTAAACACACACAAAATTTATATAGGCGCCTAATTTTCTATATCGTTTTGTTTCAATGGTGTGATTCCTATTTCGATGCTATAAAAGGGTTGACTATAGTATCATTCTGCAACTGTTTCATTATTTATATATAATTTGAATCGACTTTAGATATTTAGCTCGTTGTATTTAAAAATTCATCTTCAAAATTTGATTAAAAAATTTACACCTTGGCTTATACCTGAAATTACATTCCCAGAACCTTAAATTTACATAAGCTCAAGTTCAAATACATATATAACTATATTTCAATAACAGTAACTTTACCATTTGTATGGCTACAAAAGATTTTATTATTTCGGACATCGGACGGTCCTCTCCGAAACTTCGAGTGGGTGTTTCACTCTATGAGGCCCACCTATAAAACTCCAAAAGGAGGGGCGTCAAGCCTAAGGCTATGGATAACCATCGAACCATTTGAGTAACGATATAGAGATGGGCGAAAGCAGCCTCGTTGGTTCGCTTATCAAACGCTACTGGGATGGGCCAGCTTACTTGTGTGCCCAGCCAACAAGTGGAATGTGGAACTGCTGATTACAAGAAGATTAGGAGGATTCTATACAAAAGGCGACATCAATATCTTTAGTAGACTTATGCATGCAGAGGAGATCGTATCTTTGGATGCACATAGTCTGAAGTTGTTACGGAGTGAAAAGGGTGGGCACCTGGAATCTCTGTACCTAGAGCGCCTGGGGATTAAAAGGCTGATGGAAGACACTCTGTGTGGCTATTCCAAGCGCACACATATCAGACTGCACTGTAGCGTGCGGGTATGGACTATGTATAAGAGTCCGAAATACTGGTAAATCGTTGTCTGTTCGATCACCCCGTGTCATCTCCAGAACTCACAGGCTCCGTAGTCATGAGGTACAATCGAAGGGTAATGGACATGTACGGCGAACCATCAATTACCAGCTTTGTCCGAGCAAGCTGTCTAAATTGGGCAGGTCATGTGGCGCTGATGCTGACTCACCCATTTGTAGACATAGACGCCACACGATTTTTTTTTTGCTCTTATATGTATGCATGTATATATAAATGAAATAAATATTGATAAAATGTGCTTAATAATTGACGTAAATGTATATAGCTCAGCATTGAGAAAAAGCATGACACACATGCTGTGCCATTGTGATCTGTTGTCCTGTCACAGCTGTATCATTGAGCTGTGATAATATCTTTTTTTGATTATCAAGATACAAAAAATATACTATTTAAAAGCATAGTACTTCTACTGATCGCCTTGGAACGATTGTTCGGGCTATGGCACACATGTTGTGTCATCGGCCGTTATGGCGGAAATCAGAAATGAACTTTGAATAAATTTGTATCTGTAGCATTGGGTTGTTGAATAATTTGTATCTATATTGTGCAATGATTTTTATACACCAAGGAAGTATTTATATAAAATAAGGTTACCGTGTCAACCGTGAACTCGTGAGACACATAATTGATGAAGATGTCGTACTTTCTTTGAATGATGAATAGTAAGTACACTGAGTTGATAATCGAGGGTTGAATGATTAATGCCTTAAAGATTTTCAGCGGGGACAAACTTTATCCAACGGCAGACAATTAATAAAGACAAGTGCCTCATTTATTAGATTCAAAATATTCGCTGGATCCAATTAATCTTGGCTTTTTGGTCGCCAAATTGGGTCCAGGAGAATAAAAATGTAGCAACATGAGTTGGATGGCATCCCATTTTCTGCGCAAAAAACGTTTATGGGATAAAGATAAGCAATCCGAAACGGATTAAGCTATTGTATATTTGATCTGAATTTTGTTTAAATTGGAATTTAAACATGCAAGAATTGCTTTCGCATGCAACGAGCCAAAATTTCTATACATCCTGACAAATGATCGAGACGCAATTGAGTTGGCCATTTTCAGCTTTATTGTTTTTCTCTCCCCCGCGAGATAAAAAAAGCCGAAGTTTCCATCCCTTAAAAGCTTCCACTGGAGCATTTCCAAATAAGTATATGCGATATGTCATCTAACCTCAAAATTCATTTGTATTCCGAGAGACCAGAATGCCTTATAAATTTTCCGTATTTGACGCGCCGACGCGATAAAAAATTGTAAATCTTCTACCCTTCCTTTTTGTTTTTTTTGTCCGCGTCGTTCCCCTTTTCGTTATATGCGCAATAAAGTGCACAAATGTGATTTATGTACACGGTATTACCGAAATTAAGGAGGCGCGCATGCGCACAACCTTTGTGGAAGTAATCGTAAAACTGTGATGAAGTACGCACCCCTATAAAACATATTTACCGCCAGAACTTCTGTAACTTAGCCCCCTATCGTAATTCTTTATTCATACTCTCGTATAAACATAGTTTTATGTTTATTGCATGAATATTTTCTTCTCAGGGCGGAAATCCGAAAAGGAAGAGCGGAAATCGACGATATTGTGCGTATGGACTTTCCCAAGTCTTGATAAAAAATTTGGACGAAACTCTTCCCTTATATGTTTTTCTCTCGATACTAAACAAATAACGCAAAATCATTTATCAATAATTATTCAGCGTCAATAGAAATGGGGCAATAAAAGGGTTATTTATTATGATTCTAAAAATTCCACTCATACAAACTCCATTATAATTTTAATGTTTATTTTGTCGTCATCTGTTGATGAATGATGTGATGATTCTCTATTGATTTGTATATAAAATATTATATTATAAATCTAAGCACGGCATTTAAAATGAAGCTCCGTTGATCCCTATTCGCGATTTTTAAAATATATAGACGTGTAGGGGCATCTTTACAGAACGATCTTGCCATCGATGTACGAGTGTATGATGAGACGCAAGATGCTCTTTTCATCTCTGTTTCCGATTCACTAATCTCAGTGAATGTGCGAGAATGCTCTTTCTGTATCGCATGATTTCGAACGCATATATGCGCGATTACTCATCAATGGCTTATATCAAATGGTTAAATCTACAATTTTTGATATTAATTTATAAAGTTCAAGCAAGTTATGTACAGAATTTTTTAAGCATCTTTAAATGCATCAAACGTACCAAAATTATTAGGGTGTCACATAAGTTCCATTCGTTTTCATATTAAGAAAAAAATAAACAATAATTTGTATTAAATCAAAATTAATTGAATAATATATGATCAATTCTGTTCTATTAATTTTTGTTGAATTGATCGTTTCACCTTGCTGAAGTAGCTCATAATAAACTACCCCCTTTCAGCTTTTTTTTTGGATGTAGGCCAAGTTTAGCTACAGTTAAAGCTTCTGTATCCTTGGTCAAAACCCGTTTACGTTGGATATTCTCATAGAGTATCCAACTTTCATCTCCAGTGATAAGTCTCTTCAAAAAAGGTTGGCTATTATGTCGTTGAAGAAGAATATCGCATGTTGAAATACGCTGAAGTTTATTTGAATCAGTCAGTTTACGAGGAAGCCATGCATCTGAACGATTGCTGTAGCCCAATTTTGTCAGATGATTATGGAAGGATGTTCGTAGAATTTCTTGTTAGCTATTTCGCGAACAGTATATCGTGAGTTTTATTCAACCATGGCTATGATTAGATCTGTGTTCATTTGCGAAAGACAGTTATGGGTAAAATTGGCGCGAAAAAATTAGATGGTAGAACGAGATGGAGAGAGAAAGAGATCTGGCTGCAGGAGGGACGACCTCCCGCAGCCAAGGTTAACCGACGACTCTCCCGCTTGCACGCGCAAGAAGCGGTCTGTCGGCATGTAGGTGCAATGTCACCGTAGGGCCACAAGAGATGGCGCTGTTAAAATAGCACATTGCAGCTGAAGAGAGACGGAAGATGTCGCTGTTAATCGAGATAAGTTTCGCAAAAATAAATTATTTATAGCGATATTTTGATGAATGAATGTGTTTTCTTTTAAATAAATAAAAAATTGACTGGATATCTCACACACGACATGTTTTATCGACATTTAAAAATCGAGCGTCATTATTGAAAGTCCATATATTATTCAGCAACTCTGATGTCACATATTTGGCCAATTGAATTAAAGTGGCCGCCGATACAAAAATTTTAAAGAGAGGAAAAAGAAAATGACGTGGAAATGGTACAATCGGAAAAATGAGCGGAATTTAAAGATCAAAAGACGACAGGTCATAAGGCCAAGGACAGGAACGGGCAAAGGACGAACGCTCCCGTGTCACGTCCGACTCATCCTGTTAGTGCTTTATTTTCACACACAATTGGCCGTGCAGCTCCTGTCGGAATGGTGTCCTGTCGCTTAACGGTGTCATTCTCACCTCACTTTATGCCAGATAGCAGGTGATAGGTGGCAGGTGGCGACACGTGGCAACACGTGGCCCACCAGTTTTTTTCCACCAAGGACGCAGCTATTATCGTTATACCCGTTCGCATACGAAAAAGGACCGTCAGTATACATAAAATATTAGCGTTACTTATACGTCAGTAACTCTCAAACTTTACAAAAGACGCCGTCGATATGCGACGCATGTGGTTTAAATTTTGATGCGTGCGTAGGGAAAGTGCCAAAGTAGAGCGTTTCCGCGTACGTGACAAGAATACGTAAGGGGAAACCCTGGAATTGATAAGGATGTTCCGATGTTATAGAACAACTTTTCAGGGAGTTCGTACTTACGAGTGATTTGTTTAATGGCTCTAATTTCGACAAAATGTACACATTATAATCCAAAAATACGACGCTATAAAGCGTTTGCAGCATTAATTAATTTCAATGATTAGTAATCACGCATATATGTGTTTGGACTCGGGTGATACAGAAAGAGCATTCTCGCACTTGAGTGCGGAGATTAGAGAATCGGAGAAAGAGACCGTTCTTCTATCGGGCCGTGTATTGCTTGACGAATGAATGGGAATAGACGGGCATCGAATAGAAAGACTCTCTTCTCTAAATAACTATTTTTTCCACACGAGAGAAAGAGATCTGGCTGCAAGAGGGACGACCTCCCGCAGTCAAGGCTAACCGATGACTCTCCCGACTCCCGCCTCCTGCACGTCACTACCCAACCGGTAACGGTGCACGCGCAAAAAACGATAGGTCGGTATGCAGATGCAATGTGTCCGCAGGGCCACAAGAGATGGCGCTGTTAAAATAACACATTGCACCTGAAGAGAGATGGAAGATGTCGCTGTTAATGTGGCGAATTAAATCGGCTCAGACCAACAGCGCTATTGCATGGGGATGGTAAATCGCCCACGCTACAATGGTAAGGTCGTGCTGTAAAGGCACCCATATACATCTAAATATTTTCAACTATTGCGAAAATTATTTGTATTTCTAAGAAGGAATACAATATTTGATTTTTTTCATGCAGTACAAAATAGAAAGTCATCATATCCTTTATCTACATTAAAATTATAATGGAATTTGTTCGTATCCGGTTGAAAGCCATCATGTATGGGTCTATTTAGATTATTGGTGGTCTTCTGTGAATCACATAAATCAATTATATACTTAAATTCAGAATGATACTATTTGAAACTATCATGGGACTTAACAATATCAACAGTGTTAAGGCTCATTTATTTATATGCAAGCTTGACTCACGCTGCGTAATCCTGAGAGAAATTAGATTTGTGTGGACGATAAATGGTGAACATACGAATATAGCATCTATGTTTAACTCAATCCAAAATAAACTCACCAATCAAAAGGATAGGCATCATATTGCAGGAAAATAAGGAGTTTTCCAAGAAAAAACTTCTCAGAATTTAAAAACCAAACATATCCTCTAACTAAAGTATCCATGGATCCGATGAAGAATTGAATAAATAAAGATTAATTTTATGAACATTTTATATTTTGTGGCTGCCCTAAATTTTACTAATCCTTATATATTATGGTCGCCTTATATGATTAAGCAAAGCCTAGACACTCCAAACATTCAAATATGCTCATTGACCTTAATGTAATATGAACTTCATTTTTATTAAAATTGGCTGACAGTTATATTAAATTATATTATATTCTAAGTCTATAAAAATATTTCAGATTTTGAACCCAATTTGAACCAAATACCCAGATTGTACCGAAATTAGAGTCAATTCAGGATGAAATAATTCTCGCAAAATAATAGCATTAAAACGCCAATTACTTCTGCATCAACCCAATATTATGCATTGATATAATCAAATTTGTCAAGATATTATTTCAGAGTGGCTTGTGGAACATTACAATGCAAAATTAATGTTTCAACCATGGACTTGTCGAATGGAACTTTGGCGAATGGCAAATTTGCATTCCATTCGGTTCCCGGGCATCTTCAAAATATCTCCGCTTATTTAACCCTTTCGCAGCTCTCCACTTTGGAGCGATATCCAGGCAGAACTTTGGGTTGAAAGTTTTTCCAAGTTTCCCTTTTAAAACCGGAATCGACCACTTGGCTCGACTTTATGAACGAGTGCCTTAACCAATGTTTTAAGAGTTTTTAATGACAGATATCAAAACTTCGGAATGAAATAAGTTAACGAGTCCGATAGAAAGAGGAGACGTTCGAGACTTTCTCCTCATGGGGAATTCGAAGTGGAAAATCGAGCATTATGCAAAGATACTTTTAAGAATTGAAAAAAATAAATGCCCGCTTGGAATAACAGTTTTCAGTCCATTATAATAGTTTGTTCAAGTTGGAATAGCAGAAAGTTTTGCCAGCTTTATAACATCAACCATAAGAAATTCCGGCGATGGAGAAATGATATGCCAACTGGAATAAGTGCAAAGAAAACGCATTTACCGCATTAAATTTCATACAATGGAGTTGCAAAATTATCAAATTTATACATGGAATTATGTCAAACAATTGTATTAGTTACAGTTCATAAATCTGCATAATTTATGCTAATAATATTTGAAACAATAAAACTATTGCAATTTCAATACACCAATCATGTCAATAATTTCCAAACAAAACTTGTATTTTACACGAACTTTTATGCTTGTGTGATTTCAAAATTTAACTTTTAAATTGCTCCAAATATATTCCAAATTCCGATAGGAAGATTCTAATTCATGACCGTTGGAAATGTATGGAAATTGAAGTTGCGGATAAATGGAGCATAAAAGATTCCTCGAACCGTGAAAATGACCATCTTGGAAGCTGTAATGTAAGGACATAAACCAAAAACGTATGAATCGCATAAGGAAATGTGGAATATAAAAGAAAATGAAATGGCAACGTTTAATATACGCTTTGAATTTTCTTCTTAATCAATTTCGGTGATACAACATATGTACCATAAGACCGAATGATAGTTCTAAGTGATCAATACTTGAATCATGCCAACAGGTGAGACACACATTATCCAATTGTCCCATTGATGAGGAATCCCGCATATGCGCGAACGGACTCGAGTGATAAAAAAGGGCATTGTGTGAGGGCACATACTTACAACTCAGCGTGGTAACAAAAGTGAATTTATTTGAAACACTTTTATGATGTCCAAAAATATCAACAGTGTTAAGGTTAATTTATTTATATACAAGCTTGATTCATGCTGCGCGGTCCTGAGAGAAACGATAAGTGGTGGACATACAAATAAATTTAGAATTGACACACTAATCAGAGGGTAATTACTGTCCGATGACACAGACCCTGTATCATGCTTTTAATTACCAAATATAAGCATATTTAAATTATTTAAATCGTCAGTTAAAATAACATAAAAATAAAACGCATTTTTCAACACGGTTGACATGATATCTCAAGTTCTCATCGACTTATTTACTTCACATTTGGTGCAAATCTTCTCTATATAACCCTTTATTGTCTCTACCAGTTTTATGTCAAAAAAATGTTTTAAACTATTTAAAAAAAATTAAAACTGAAAAAAAATTCTTCTCGAGTCGCGCGATTCTAAATATCAAGCTTCAAATCTCGACTACCTCAATGCACCAGAATGGAGGCCGCCTTAATGATATATTTTTTACAATATAATAAATAAAAACTTTAAATATCTCTCTGTAACTTTGAAAAAAATTAAAGCAATATCTCATATACTGTTTGTGTTATTCGTTTTTAAAATAAGGTAATTTCCCTGCCGCATCCTGTATAGCTGAATAATAATATCAAATTAGTTTTAAAAGCAAAAAACTAGATGATTGTGCTAATTGAAAATTTGTACAACGCAACCTATTTTCAAACACACTAGCTCCAAAAACCTATTAAGAACTTTTTATACCGGTCAAACATTTTGATACTTTACAGTGCAATTTGCAATATTGCAATTTTCAGTTGGATGTCGATTATTCCGTACTGAAAAGCTTATAGTTTCATCCCAAGCTCTTGCGTGTATTGAAATTGATAATAGAGCTGCCATCGGTTTTTAGAGTGCAATCGAAGCATTGTTTTTTTTAGCATGGAGAGTTTTCCGCATTCGAACTGCGAAAATTAACACATTTCCGATGCGGAGTCATTATCTGGCATTTTTCGCGGTTTTCCTCCAAACGGAACAGTATCACGATGTGTAAAAGCTAATGTGATTTATGTGGCTTACACGAAGCCACCCCATATTGAGGTGTGAGCTCATATCGAAGGCTCTAATGCGACATCTCAAAATGAATAGCGACATCGAGTTCCTGGCACAATTTTTATTTTCTTTTTATCTACCCTGATGGGGAGCACTAACTTCACCATAAATCATTCACATCCCTTTTAAAGAGTAAAACGAGAGGTTCTCACCGGCTATTACCCGGCGGAGGCGAAGGTACACCCCTTGCTGGAAAATGGCACGTCATGCCTACGGAGGCTTTATCTCAGTTTAAGCCCGTGTGTTTTAGACCTCAAGTGTTTCTTACAGGGAAGCCCCTTCGGTGTATTAAGTTACGGGTCTTTTACACCATATAATAAATATAAAACTATATAGCTTTATCGACCTGTGATATACGCCACAATGTGGCTCAATGTAATTGAAGCTTTCTACTGTGGCAGATATACATTATTTAATGTATATCTATAAAATTTGCATAAACATCCAGAAACATGTTGTAAAAGTTCCAAATATAAAAAAGTTAATATTCAGTATCGGTGTAACACAGACGCTACGCATGCGCAATGTATAATGCAGAAGCGACGCATGCGCATTACATGTAATGGAATGATACAAGATTATCGTGAATTCCATCTGTTTCAATTAAATCTAATTCAAAATTGATCCATGTATTATTATCTCTTTGTTGACAGATAAATATAAATCGATCCATATCAACTATACTACTGTAGGTATAAATATAGACAATCTATCCAATTACATTAACATAAGATAATACACCATAAAAATCAATACAGAGTCATGTTAGTCATCAAAATCACGTCATAGAAAAGGAAAACTTATAACAGCAGAGGCTATTAAGATTCTATTTATATGTTAATTTTAATTTTAGCGAAGCCTTATAAGATCCAAATAAGTGTAAGAGCTCACAAATAAATACACTTTGAAAGAGCAAATGCGTTTAAATATTGCCATACAATGGAGGTTCCTCCAAACGTTGTTTTTGGATAAAATATATTCACAAATCAGAATTATGAATCATACAAAACAGCGAGTAGCCATTGAAGAGCGTCGACCTATTTAGGTCATGATTTTGATCGCATCAGATATATTTGTTATACGATTTCAAGCCATAATCTAAGCCAGCGCTCAACATACTACAACAACATAGACACGGATTAAAACTCACAAAATTCCCGATTTCCCGACATATTATTTATTTCCATCGCTGCAGATGAATACTTGTATACTATTATACTTTGATGTGATTCGTTATTATATTACGGAGGAATATAAAAAAATTGAACCCCGTATCTATTATATTTCATGTCGATATTCCCATTATTAGAGTCGAGGTGTAGTAAATACATCACCGGTGGCGAAAGGTTAATATTATAATTTGAAAAACATGTAAGTACTGTATATATGTATACATAGATTAGAGGGATTAGTGAGGCAGTTCAGAGTGAATCTCCGTTTTTTCAAAGCTAAGTATTGGGATCCGACCAAACGTCTTGGCCGCGAGAAGATCTGACATCTCCGATCTTGTAATCATTATCATAATAATGTAATATTCATGACATTCAAAATGTATTGATAATAAAAATCTCAATAATCTAAAATAAGTTATGAAATCACGTTGTTTCCTATATATCCCATTGTATAAAACTAAATTGAATCTTGATCTTATGCGAAGATATTACCCAAAATACAATAAGACGGGGTCCAACTTTACATCTTGATAACGTCTTATTTAAACAAATAAAGGATCATTTTTTCGGGGCAATACGGCTTCTCAAATATTAAATTTTATCTGTCGAAATCAAATTTTGACATCCTACCGATGTAACAACCGTAAAAAGGCTCCGATACGAAGATCGTCTTACGCAGCATTACCTTTATTGCTTTATATATCATCGGGCGGATTATAAAAAAAGCCTCCATGATTAGGGTGAGTGGGAATTTATTTTTACACCGGCCGATACCTAATATTATTATTATACGAATGTAAGCCACGATATTACGATAAACCTGGATCGCTGTGAAATATTGACCATAAAAAGCACATTACTGGGTGAGCGCGAACTCGGGACCGCAGCTTGAAAGGTCAGACCTCTTACGACCAATAGCGCAGTTCGATATTGATAATCTTCGCAACAATGTAACAAAGATGTAACGACTTGTAAGTGCTTTTGCATAATATCCGAACGAGGTCATAAATCATACACTGCGAAAGATTGAACATTCGCTGCTAACACTTTGTGCGGGGGCGCTTGAGGTCGCCCCGCGGTGGTGAGCGCAGCTTATGCGCGATTGACAATTAATGGCGCCAAAGATCCCATCCAAATTTGTGGTTTGATTCCGACGTAAAAGTCACGTACAATCGTAAGTGATTCACGGGAATAGTTTATGGGAAAGGGTTCGTAATTTCCATAAAATCAAACGTGTTCCGCCAATGTTGGAATTTAAGATTTGATCAATACTTGGGTTGTAAGATTTTAGAGCTACACGAACGGCATTAATGACTTAATATCGAGTATCGTGAAAATTATTTGATTGGGGTTTTATCAAGACACTTCTAAAGCATCGGTTGCTATGATATCGATGATAATAGGAAATGTGATCCAGATTTTAATTCAGATTTTGTGGGTCGATATATTTGCTTCTAATATATAGGATTTTCACAAATTCGCAACAAAAAAAAAGATTCTATCGGATAAATACAGGGTTTAAATCCCCTCTTAAAATGTTTATCGACCATTTTGTTAAGTCACTGCAAATTCTTCCCATGGAGAGGTCGTCGCGCACTCCCGTTGCCTACCGTCCATGCAAGATCAACACGGTAATTCGTTTTTTGACTTTTAAAAACAATGCCACTGTGAAAAGGGAATGCAATCCCGAACCAAAATTTCGATCCCGGGATTTCGAGATTTCATTAGACAATCCCGGGATCTCGAGATTGGGATTTATTTAAGAAAAGATAAAAATACAATTCAAAAATAGATAAATAAAACACTAAAAAATTCAAATATTATTTTGAAAATATGCCCGAAGTAACATTAAACTATCGAATGTTTCGTCATTTAGTCTGGATCTGATTTTGGAAGTCGGAGGAGATATCGTCATCAGATATTTAAATGCTAGTTCGAGTTGATGAAAGCGTGAGCCCTCATTTTCGTATAACACCATCAGTGTGACTGATAAAATTCCTACCTGCTGAGACACGGATTAAAACTCGCGAAATTCCCGATTTCCCGACAAATCATTTATTTCCGTCGCTGCAGATGAATACTCATATACTATAATACTTTGATGTGATTCGTAATTATATTACGGAGGAATACAAAAATTTTGAAGCCCGTATCTATTATATTTCATATCGATATTTCCATCATTAGAGTTGAGGTGTAGTAAATACATCACCGGTAGGGAAACGTTAAAATAACAATTTGAAAAATTTATATGTACTGTATATTCTGTACCACTTCTTCCAAGTTTCCAATCGTCCAGATTTCTCCAATGTCTCGATTTAGTAGCCTTCGTCGTGTTGGTGAGATGTACGATTTCTGTTAGATAAAAATTTCAATTCCGAATTTTTCGGGATTACGCTTACTAATCCCGGGATTCTTAAGCACATAAAAACTGACCGGGATCCCGGGATTGGATTCCCTAACTGCGAATATTCATTGGAAACTCGTAGAAGTTTATGGTACTGATATGATGAGTACCATAAACGAAATGACCACCATGTGACTCTTGACGACTTTCACGAAGAATTTCCTGGAATTTCTCGAAGTCCCCTTGGTGATATCGCGTTAGAAAAACTTGGTTACAAGTAGTTGTATGCGAGATGGGTGCCCAGAATGCTGACACCGGGGAACTATCAAAATCGCAAAATGACTGCCACGCGTGAATTTTTGAATTGTTTTGCACAGTAGGGAGAAGCTTTTCTGGACTATATCGTGATGAGGGATGGGACGTGGGTAGACCTCAGATGAGACCCCAAAATCCAAAAAGAGTTGGTGGTGGAGGTCTATGATATTGGCAATCAAAAGCTTGTGTCTCGAATACAGAAATATCCCAACCACAAAAGCATTGTCCAATCAAAAGAATTGGCATTCGCAATGCTCAAAGAAATGGCCATCGGATTCTCGTAGCTGTGATGAAGACATTTTATAAGGAACCCAAAGTATTTCCGAACAAAAAATATGTTGTTTTGTATATGACCCGGCTTTGTCCCTATCAACTCATCGATCCATTTTTTCGATGAAGTTTTTAAATATATATGTATCAAAATTGCGAATGAGTCTGAATTTAATCATAGGATGCTAATTTAATGATACCCAAGCGACAAAATATAATATGAATAATTCCTCGTCTAGAAAGCGACATGGATCCACTCCATATCTGAAAAGGATACAAGAGAACGAACAAACGAAAGGACGTGTTTAATTAATGTAAGTCAAAGAAAGGGCAATATTTTGGTAACATTATGGATTGAAAAGGGTTGAGGGCTGCTTATGATAATGCATCACAAAATGTATATATTTAGATAAGGATTTTACGCTTTGGACAGAATATGACCATTTAGTTTAAACAACATGGAACAACACTACCATAGGAAAAAAAAACAAATATATGTTGTTTTTTTAGAATTTATTAACGATTTTTCGACACCCTTAAAATAAGGGATTTAATGTATTTATCGAATACACTTTTCATGCGTAATATGAATTTATGTCGGATGAATGAAATCTATAAAGCCAACAGTGATATATAAAAGTAACCTGTGTGCTGCGAAAGAAAATGCCTTTCGAAGGTTTAATTTGATTTATCACTGTATATTTAAGGGCGGAGGCTATTTTCAACAATGCGTTCAATATTTTCTTTCTGAAGTCTCAAAACAAATAAAGAAAAAATAAAGTAGTATCCCAAAGAAGTAAACGTAAATAAATAAAAGGAAAGGAAATATATGTTACGGTGGAAAGTCAATAAACTAAAGAGTCGCTTTTCCTGGCCGAAACGAATGGAATTTTCAAAGAAAATATACGAAACGTAATATTTGATCGGAAAGAACATCATATCTGGGTAATTAAATATTTCCCGAAAGTGTCTTCGTATTCGGAAATACAATTTTTGCATGGTATTACTTGCTTGGAATACGACCTCGAAGAGACATGTGCGTTTAATGTAATATTTACAATGAATGTCCCGGCACCGGTGATAATGGAAATCTTCCATACAGCCTCCGAGGGAAACGGTGACGGAATTTTAATTAAAGCCTCCAGGCTAAATGTCGTTATGCTATCATATTGAAGGGGGCATGCACAAAAATACATCCGCGTCAAGAATAATTGGAAAACGGTAGTTCAAGTTATAATGGAAATTCTCTTATGTGCAAGCCTAGAACGAAAAGTTTTCCGAGTTTCATTTCAGGAATTTAAATTGAAAACCCCGACAAAAACATAAAAATAGTTGGCACACCACCAGCACCACCGATTGCAACCCGAACAACATGCAAGTCGGGACTTTTGGGCTTACTAATTCGATCATCATAGAGATCACTCAACACATCGGCTGCGGGGGACGCGGAATCCGCGTCCTCTGACAATTATTATGATTATCAAGGCTGTTGGACCGGAGAGCAGACATGCTATGCTCTAATGTCAATCCAACCAAGCTTAATAAATGAACCTTAACACTGTTGATATCAAAAAATATTCTTTCATTTGATGACACAAAATATTATATCCATACAATAAACAAACGTTTATAAAAATGTATACCTTGAACATTCGATAATTTAAAAAAAATGGGCATCTTATTGTGCGCCGAATTCCCAACGAGCATTTAAACGTGTATGGGTGCCTTTGCAGCACGACATATGAGTGCATGATGAGACGCAAGACACCAGTCTCTGTCTTCGAATTTCCGCACCCATAGGGTTGAGCTCTATAAAGATCATAAAAGCTGTTGAGACTAAATTATAAATTAACAAGGCTGATGAAACAACACGTGTGCCATTCTTCCGCTAACACTTATTACCTGACGTTACAGATCCTGTATCACGTTTTATTTTCAACCATTACCTACTTTCTTAAATTCATAACCTTTTTTTTTTCACATGATCTTATCATCTGTATAGTGTTAAATAGATTTAATATATTTGCAATTTGATATTTACAATGAGCCTGAAATATTAAGGATATTGAAAAGTATTCGCGTATTTTGATACATTAGGTTTGTGACGATTTGTAAGTTATTTTATTTGGAAAATCATTATTAAAAAATATTTATATTCTGAACTAGGGATGACTAGGGAAACCAATCCCGGGATCCCGGACAGTTTTAGGTGCTCATGAATCTCGGGATTAGTATACGTAATTCCGAAAAATCCGTGATCAAATTTTTTATCTAACAAAAATTGCACACCTCACCAGCATGATGAAGGCTACTAAATCGAGACATTGGAGAAATCTGGACGCTTGGAAATTTGGAAGAAGTGGTACAGTATATACAGCACTTATATGTTTTTCAAATTGATATATTAATCTTTCCCTACCGGTGATGTATTTACTACACCTCGACTCTAATAATGGGAATATCGATATGAAATATAATAGATACGGGTTTCAAAATTTTTATATTCCTCCGTAATATAATAACGAATCACATCAAAGTATAATAGTATACAAGTATTCATCTGCAGTGACGGAAATAAATAATTTGTCGAGAAATCGGGAATTTTGCGAGTTTTAGTCTGTGTCTCAGCAGAAAGGAATTTTATCAGTCAAATTGATGGTGTTTTTCAATCAAAATGGGGATCAAAATCTATCCCTTTTTTTATAAAAAAGGGATAGAAAGACTGCCAAGGCGATGGGAAATTTTTTCGATACCCCTGCTATATATATATAAAGTAAAATTGATTCCCGCGTTCGATGCATAGCCAAGCCAAAGGAACCCCGCATAATATGTGTTAAAAACAGCATTAAAAAGATATGCCTAAAAAGAGTCTTGACTCCTATATATATGTATATATAAAATTATAGTATCTTATTCGGTATTGTATAAAAAAATGCTCTTATCCCTTGACGTTAAGTAATGTTGGCACCATTTTTCGCCGGCATTCAAACCCTGCAGCATGAAGGCTGTATTCAGAAACTGCTGTAAAAATTCTTCAGCACCGACATTTCAGCAACCCAAATGACTCCAGGAAGAGCAACCGTGAAAGGCATTAACATACTCAAAAGTGCGGCGTCCTCATCCTCATACGCATATGCGGCGCTTTAAGTAAAACTGTACTTTGAAATTTATGAAACATAAACAGCCTGCGGGCGCACAGGGGATGATTTTTCGTCGGGGGCCATTCGAAATTTTAAAAGTCCTCGTGCGTGCTCTCGTCCGTTTTTGAAGAAGCCAATGACAATTGCGGGAGCGGGGCGGCTATAAACCGCCGCCAATCTCGAGTGTTTTTTATGCGCGGATAAATTGAGAGTCTGCAATAAAAGACTAAGCGATACTTACTGCGGGGGATGAAAAAGTTATAAATCAGACATAAAAATATATCTTTTTGCAATTTCCGACGCTTTCGCATGATTAGGAAGACGATAAGGCGGAGCAGGCGGTGATGAGGGTCAAAAGTGGCAGAAATGGCAACGCGCGCACTGGCATCTTATGGCTTATAAATAAGCCAAAAATACAATTTATTTTGTATTAGCGAGACGAGCCAAAAGCATTTCGTACAATTCCATACAGCAAAATTGTCTCTTCTGTAAATTGTTCTACTGAATTAATTCGGATTGGAAGGATTAATCATGCGAATCTCGTTTCGGCGCCAATTTTCACTTCATCCCTCAACGTCCCGCCAATGAGTCAACTGCTGTTAAGCATGCGTGTCTCGTTTGAAACATAAGATACGCCAACATTTCTCAGCTTTTAAGAGACTCAAAAGGACACTTTTGTTTCAACCACCACATTCTGCTTTATGGATATTACACCATGTTTTTTCGTGGAACATCTCTCTGCTTCTCTAAGTAAATAATCTAATTTTCAGCATGTTATTTGAACGTTTATTTTAAAATGTGGCATCACACGGCTACTGAAAACTTGTCTCCGTCCAGATTAAAAATATATTTATTTAAACATATTATGGCCGATGATACAGCACGTGTGTCATGGCAAAGACGAGCGTTCACGGTCAATAAATGTGGCTTTCCGTAACGTTTATTGTTCGATGACACAGACCCTGTGCCATGTTTACCATTAATCATTAGTGGCTCGAAGTTTGCCTACATAAAAATGCAGCCTGTATAATGTTTTAACACTTTATAGCCCGGGTATTCCGCGCTATTTCTTTAATAAAATTGATTATGTATTAAAATTCTATAGTCCAGTCAATAGATGTGTAAAAACAATAGTGGTTTTTAACATGTGGCGCGTATATTAGCGTGTGTAAAGTGATATTTTCGGATATTAATTATATGATGATTTGACGTTGATTGTGGGTAATTTGAAATCTTAAACAAGAACCCAGAGGCTTAAATTCATACAGCATCCATTTTATTACTTGTCCCAGAATTACCTGACCCAGGCAGTTGTTGTTTTAGAAAAATACTATAGTAGAAAATCCCTAACACTGATGACTCTGTCCGTTTTGTCCGATCTGCTCAATTGTCATATCAGCGGTCCGAAAAGCGGACCGATTGAGCATATATACATTTTGGCGCACCCCGACCTCTTTTGAGGCTTTTTGCGACATTTTCTATGATCAAGCGTCTAGACATTTTCCATCATAGTATCTCTGTATATTATTTTAAAACATTTATACACATTATAATAGTATTTAATATATTGTATTTATAATATCAGGTAATTTTAAAAAATGAATAGGATATTCGGGTGGGGGGGCTTGGGGGATGCTTGCCACGGGCGTTTTTTACCCTAGTTGCGGCTCTGATAATGATATTTAAATTGAGTGTTTGGCGATGTTTCACAGCAATAAAGCTGAGTTTTTACATCGATTCATAAACATGGATGAAACATTGGTCCATCACTTCACACCTGAGACAAAAGAATATAGACCCTCCACTGACTCGAGGCATTTATTGCTCTCAATATTTGGGATCATGCCATCCTGCTCAAAAACCCCTAAAAGAGGACGGAGTGTCCAAAGGTCTTTGAGTCCAATCGGTCCGCTTTTCGGAACGCTGACACGACGAATGAGCACCTCGCGATCAGTCGCCATACTCGAACATGTCCACAGAACATAGTCTGCGCCCATCAACGGATCTCTGCACGGACACTCCGAGATCGGGGAAAGTTCAAAGCTGAAGAGCGAAACTCTAAGCCGCCCGTACCCTATGAGAAACTGGGACGTCCAATAATCCGGAAAAACAAAGGAACAGTAAAAACAATGGACTAAAAAGGAAGAAAAAGTAACTTTATTGAGAAAAAAAGATATTTTTTTCCTAATTTTTTGTCTTTTCTTTGTTAGGTCGGGTACTTCTGGAACTGCCTTCGTAGTATAAGATATGCTATCATATTGAAAATTGATACGCTTCACATTGTATAACACATAGTCTGGCGAATTCCATGTATTGAATTGCTCACGGTGGAATTGAAGTAACCACAATCGAATAAATTAACCACTTAGTGAATACATCATTCGCGAACGACATACCGTGTACCATTGCAAATGTACATGCGATTCCTTTTATAAGATAATGTCTCGAGCAACTCCATATCTTCGATTGCATTAATTAAGCGTTCCCGTTAGCTCAAATTTACAAGGAGGGAACGCTTTGTGGCACGAAGATAAATCACAACTTTTGGAATTGATTGAAATCTGATAACAGTTAGTGTTTACCGGTACGGCGACCTCAAAATGTTACTTTAACGACCTCCGACATCCGACGTCGTAAATAACAAAATAATCATTTTTTTCCCGGGAAATTCGAACCGCCAACCACCCCCGAATGACACCCCTATGAATAATTCGTACCCGCACAGTGATTTATTAATTATGGAAGAAGCACTCAACTTGCACGGACAACCATTATCAATCAACACGTGTAGACTTCGCGATCATAAATTTCGCGTGGACTACATCAGTCGTTTGGGGTGGATCGAACCGTCGGTTTCCCGCAATAAATGCGATCTCCCCGGCTGGTAAATCATGGTCCAATTACAACTCTGGCACAAGAAACATAAATCAACACCTTCCAGCAACAAGTAAAACTTAATCCCATAAACTTAAATACGTGGGACGCCAAGTTTACCCGTGCCGGAAAGACACCTACAGCACGAATTTGTGCTCCAATACTCTCAATAAATGGATCTAGTCGGGCGTGTATCGAAAGTAGGAATATACGTGTACACTTGGAAGGCATTAAATCATATCCGATATTGATTGCCTGGGACGAGGCTGCAAAAGCAATTATGAGTCTACTAAATGGTCTGAGTGTTTGCAAAACATCGAGAAGTGGAAGCAGATCAATAAGAGCTACCAAAATGCCAACTTCGTATCAAATTTTCATCGGCACCATTTGGTCGCTCCTGCCCACGAAAAGGCTTCGATGAGAGAAAGCAAACTTTTAATGAGTCATTTCATTTTGATTTAAAAAATCGCCCAATGGAGCGGTTTGAAGATACCCGATTTAATGAGAAGAATGCAAAAAAATCCGTGAAATTTGAGCGGAGAACATCACCATTGAGACTCTCACTGAAATATCCGGCAACGAGGCTACCAAAGATATTAATTATATTCAATATCTTCAAATAATAAAAAATCTGAAAAATTGACAACATGTGAATAATTAACCCTTTTAATATGCGAGATGTAATAGCACGAAATAACTGTTTTTGTATTTTGCACTATATTTTTGATCAAAATTAATCATTATTTTATGCAATTGGTTTAAAGAAGATTATTTCTGAGCTTCCAAAGTCATAAAAAATGTGCAAACTAATGAGAAACATCCCTAGGTAAAAAAATCCAGCGGTGTCAGGTCTGCTCATCGGAAAGACCAGTTCAAAGAAAAAAATGTATTTTTTTCCGTTAATGCGTCGATTAGCAAATATCCTCATTTAAGTATTGAAAAGCATTAACCCTATAAATACGGGTCATACAGATCTGTGCAAATTAACATACACACAAAACACATTAAAGCATATAATCACTCAAAAATATTTATTTAAAATGTCATTTAAAGCATCACCAATATTATATTTAATTAAAATATTATTTTTAAAAAATGTTAACCCTTTTATAGCGTCGATATAGGGACCACGCTATAGAAAGTTAGGCAACCATTCAAATGTCTTATGTGTTTAAAAAGTGCAAATGATTAACACGGGCGAGGTGGAATTTACCTTACGTATTTTACCCGTTGTTTACGTAAAATACGCCGCAAACGAATTGGACTCTATAGGAGGGTTGATTGTGCACTAAGGTTTGTTTTTATGCGATAGATACGTTCCACGAGGAGTGGCATATAACAAAATCGCATAAAAAAGACTTGAACTACATAAAAAAAACTAAGGGATGGGTTCCATTATTTTTAAAAACCGCATAACTTCAAATCAATGTGATAGAATGTATCAAAAATCGCATAAAAAAAGTTTATACAAAATTAAAATAAATAAAAACACAACACATATTTATCACAGAATTATTGCACTAGTGTTAATTTTAGATTTTTTTTGATGAATGAATTTGGTAACATTTGATCCTATATATGATTGTCCTTAAATCTCAAAATTCCAGTATCGCGAATAACTCAAAATCATATTTATATATTGCAATAGAACCTTATCGCGTAACATTGTGCTTCTCATTAAGATTAATTAATATCTTTGCGCTGCTTCTTGTATCAAATTATTCCGCTAATTATTTACAACACCATCGGAGAATGATGTTATAATCTTCGCAACAAATTTGCTAAATTGATAATTAAAATATGGCGGCTGGCATATATTATGATGGAAGAACACGTGTAATTTTAGCATCTTCATCGTTTATCGATTAGGGGATGGTTTTTAAGGGCGATGATTGTATTGTATGGATTTGATACAACGTCTTCCGGGACTTTTTAATGTACATAAACGATTCGCAAATCCATATTCGCATGCAAATGAGTCAAAGTGACTCGCAATCAAGATTTATGTCCTTAAATTAGCACTGTCGACAAAATTGAAATGTAGGGCACGCAAACAGCAGGAAGACATTCACATTAGAGTTAACTTTCTTTATGTATGCCATCTTGGAGAGACAGCAGCTTAGGAAGAAGCCAAAACTTTTGCAATCCGGTTAAAGATACTTCAGCCCTCGACCGCAAAGGGCCACGGCCATTGTTACACACTCGCAAATATTTTCTTGCCCGAGGAAACATTACGCAAGTATAATGCGTAGAAAATTTCCTTTCAAGGAGCCAAAGTATTCCCTCGTAGGGGTCCTGAGTTATTACTTGAGAAAACTGTGTTCATTAACGGTAATTATCGCAGTCTACCCAGATTTCACCTCTCCAAATTGGCCAGTTTCTTTTAATTTATAAGCCCGCACTTTATTCGCACCCTCTATATTAGTGCAGTATTAATAATGGACATTTTGATACTGTTCCGAGGGGAATGACTGTCATTTACGTGGGGAGTAAATGTGTTTTTTTTTGTTCATTCTTATCCAGAGCAATCCCCCAATATTACTCCAAAACTTGTCTATAAATGCATGACTGGTCATAATGAAGTGAAATGTATTGGAAAATTGCTTTTTTATAAATCACTACAAAATCTTCAATGAAATAATAATGCAACGTATATGTGGAATTTGAGATCCTGCTAATTTTTGACCAATAAAAAAATCTGATTTATCGCTGCTATTGCATCTTTGTAAGATATTTGCGTCAAAAGTGCGGCATGGCGATACATAGACGCTGAACTATATTTAAAAATAGTGTATTTACCGCGAAGGTATGGAGTAGCATTCAAACGGTTAAAATCTATTCACGAACTCGACATAAAATCCGTCAGAATAACTTTGGAAAAATCGATGCCTCAACAGTTATTAGATGTAGGTGATATTGCCATGGATTTTTTTTTATGTGATGGATTCCCATTATTTTCCGTTATTCATAAATTAAAGAAAAAAAACTATTTGAATAGGATCTATAAAAGATTCATTTATTGGTGGCTCTGTCCGATTACAATTATCGCTCTGGTACAGTCAACCCTCCTATAGCCTTTACTTCATTTGCGGCGTCTTTTACGCAGAAAACGGGTTAAAATACGTACGTTGAATGACCCCTCACGCGTGTTAGTCACTTGCACTTGTTAACAAACTAAACACGTTCAAATTTTATATAGCGTGGTTTTTATCTCGACGCTATAGAAGGATTGGCTGTATACTTGAAACTCTTTTTGTGCGATTTCGAAGTTATGCGGTTTTTTTAAAGCAATTTTTTTTTTAATTTTATAAAGAGTACGTATCGAGATATTTTGGATAAAATAGGAAATAAATCATTAACACTAAGCCAATCATCAAGGCTAAAAAATGACTTGACTGAATTTTTTTTTAACAGTCGCCATTTTGTGATTTTTTTTTTAATTAGGGACTATAGTGACATCTTTACTAATTATGAAGTATACTGTCGAAAAGAGAAAATCTACACAGAACAATGATGACATTGACACTGGCTATACGCTTTCTTCCGAAGAAGAGAGTGATATCGAAAACTTTTTTTGTGCGATTTTGAGTATATTTTATATAGCTGTTTCAAAGTTATGCGTTTTTTAAAAACCATGCAACGCATCTTTACTTTTTCTATGCAAGTCAAAGCTTTTCTTCTGCGATTTTCCGCAGAACGAATCTACCGCACAAAAAAGTTTAAGTATATTTCTATTCGTAACCAGAGTCCAGAATCTGGCTGATCTTATATTAAAGCTTCAAATAAATTCATAAATCAATTAATTCACGTAATTTTTAAATATGTAATATACGAAGGTCATCCAGAAAGTAAGGTTACAACATTTATGAGGAGATGGAAACATTTCGCAGGAGCGCGTGACGACCTATCCATCGGAAGAATTTACTATGACTGAACAAAATGGCCGACAAACACGTGGCAACAAACAAACTGACCGTTAAGATCCCCATATATGCCAGGTGGACCAACTTCGAAACAAAAAAAATCCTGCGCCTCAGGAGCCTTAGTAACCTTACTTTTAAGATGACCCTCATATATCTATGTTGTCCCAATATAAAATTATCACTAATCGGGGGTAAGTCTACAATATAAATATCAATGTGAAAGAGTGTATATGCATTTATTGAAATGTATTATATATTTGTGTGGGTATATCTGTCGGTGAATCCCGAGGGAACGCTCAAAAATCATTGTTGTTGAACATATATCATTGTTTGTTTATATTTAATAAAATGCATTTTAGTTTAATCGCATAAGACGATGAGATAAAATAAAGATGATCTACATCTGAAAATTGTTATGGCATCCTAAAAAGTAAATTATAAGAACGATACACGAGACTCAGCAATGACGGCCCGCATAACGTTTTTTGACAATTTTCACAGCATATCTTTTTAAAAGTATTTTCTTTGAATGTGAAACTAATATTGATAATGGTAATGTTGATCATTGTTCGAAGAAGGATATTAAATAAAATACTTTGTCCTGTCGAGCATCACCAATAGTATTTGGCACTTTGTACCGCGACGTGGGCCGATGATACGACCTGGTGGATATAAGCTGCCAACGAGGCGTGTAATTACACAGGTGATGCCAGAGGCGTGTAATGGCCAGGATATCGCCTGGAAGTATCCCGAACAAGACCCATTCGCCTAGCAAACATTGTAACCATCAAAACGACCACCCTGCATGACGAAGACATGGTAGCGAATCTGCATAATTTAGCCTACGCCCTTGTTCCAGCGTGTCCAATCTTAGCAAAATCGGTTGACACCCCTTGAATTAATACTCTGAGTCAAATCTGCAATCAAAATTCTTGCCAATCTATACATATTCATATGATAAAAATATGTCAATTTTCTGTTATAAATGTATGTTATGGTAAAATTTACATCCTCAACGCCAATATGTTGAAGTTCTTTTTCTCATTTTTCGATAACATAGCTTTAATTTATTCCACTGCACCACAAAGCCAAATAACAGCTGAACACAAATGGCGTTTTAAAAAGCGACTAAGATACATGCGGTTTATTTCTGGATGCTGCAATAAGACTCTGGAGCCACTGGAGGAATATTCATGCGCCCTGATGCATATTGCGTCTTCATTGCACTATAAAGACGAATGTAAATGGACGCATTTTATCCACAGATTTAAATTTAAAAAGAGGAAAATTTCCATATCCGACGAGATTTGATGGAATTCCATGATTCCGCACATGAGACAGCATAACTCTAATATCAAAAGATCCAATTTGATCTAATCTCATTTGTATTCCCCTCGAAAAATTTCCACAGTAAAATAAAATATTGTTCATGTAAAAAATGCATTCATTTTGACACGATCATATCAATGGCCCACGGGGGGACTATTGAAAGACAATGCTGAAATCAAACACTTTCGATGACAATTTATCATAAGCAACGAATAAATTGAATTTGTCATATGAAAGCCATAATGGAAATTTATGGCATAGTAATTATATTATTGAATTGAATTTGAATTTGAACTTGAATTATTAGTAGTAATTCAAGTTAAAAAATCATATTTAGGTCACAATTGTTGTTTATCGTTTGTGTGTCCGTATGAACGACCAAAAAAAAGTATAGGCCGTTGAAGTGTAAGGGGTAAAAAAAAGTTGTGTCTCGGTTGACACGATTTCAACCCTTTTAAACATCTAAAATTAAAAAAAGCAAAATAAATCTTAATAAGTAAATATGTCGCTATGGTCTCTAGCTCAATAAAAGAAGAAAATTTTATTTTTACAAAATGGCAACTGTTTAAAATAAAATTATTTTTTGACCTTATGTTTTCAATTTTAATTTTTTTTTAAATAGTTAAAAATATATTTTTGCCATAAATCTGGTAGGAACAATAAAGGATTATATAAAAAAAGTGTATAACAAATTTAAAATAAATCGGTTGATTAGAACTTGAAAAATCATGTCAACCGTGTTGAAAAACGTATTTTCGAGAAAAAGGCATTTTAAGATTTCATTCTGGTAGGGCCGACTTAATTGCCGCTTCACTAAAATAACTATAATTTCGTAAATAATTGAAATTTTGGAAATGCCTTTGGAGAATATATTTTTAAAAGTCTATACTTTAAAAATATGCAAAAAAAATCGATTTTTTTTTAAATTCTAGACATGAATATCCGTTTAAATTCGTTTTAAGAAATATTTATATGCTCTATGATTGCTTAACCCATTTAATGCCAATTGAGAAAGCTGTACCTAAGTGAAAAATCCGATATAATTTGATGTAATAAAATATTAATTGAAGCTTCTATAATGTTTATTTCGATAGAGTTTTTTTTTCCTATAGCGTTGGCGCGGTCTTTTTTTATAGTGTATTTTGTCACGCTAAACATATTTTGGCGAATCACTGGTACGGCGCTTACAAATAACATTGCAGGGATATTCATCACAATTTGGGAATCCAATCGAAATGGAATAAAATTTCGATCCCGGGATCTTGGGATTCCATTAGACAATCCCGGGACCAGTCCCGTGACCGGGATTGGGATTTTCAATATTTTAATAAATTACATTGATAAATTTGATCAAAAATTACCAACAAGTCCATTTGTTCAATATAAAAAATCACTTGAAGGCCAAAGAATTTTATTTATGTAAAAAAAGATTTCCGATTTCCTGACAAATTATTTATTTCCGTCGCTGCATATGAATACTTATATACTTTTATGTGTTTCGCAATTATATTACGGAGGAATATAAAAATTTTGAACCCCGTATCTATTATATTTCATATCGATATTCTAATTATTAGAGTTGAGGTGTAGTAAATACATCATCGGTAGGGAAATGTTACTATAACAATTTGAAAAACCTACATGTACACTATATATTTATACATAAATTAGACAGTTACTGCCCCTAGGTGTCCAGATTTCGTTGGGAATGTCTCGATTTAGTAGCGATTAGTATACGATTTCTGTTAGATAAAAATTTCAATCCCGAAATTTTCGGGATAAGTTTTTCTAATCCCGAGATTCTTAAGTACCTAAATTTTGCCTGCCGGTGCCTAACATTCTATAGTGCGGTCCCTATCTTGATGCTATAGAAGGGTTTGATTGTAGTATTACATTATGATTGTATATTACTGTCATAATTATTATCCTAATCATCCTCGTTAAGTCCACAAGCTTTATAGACTCCAGTGTACATATTTTTTTATTAAATTCGGAAAACACAAAAAATAGCCGCTAAACAAGAAAATATTGCGACGTTGTAAAAATCGTAGATTGTACACGTTGGCTGTTCATAATGGGGGTTGTAGCATTCAAGAACTTAAGAAAAAATCTTCAGACACAAAGGACACTAAATTTCCAGAATGTATTAACTCGCTAGGCATGATACAATATGTAATATAAATGCCAAAAGAATTGGAATTTAGTACAAAGGCATAATATGCGCCTTTACCGAGGAACTCATCCCTGGCTCATTCCATAAACATCGATATGGCGTCGGAAGCTTCTAAGCAACTAATCACCATCTGCTTAGATATTTATAGTTCCTCTCCAGCAATGGTCCCGTTTTTCATATCACTTTATTTACACAAGTGACGTTATTTACGACTTTGTTTGTCCCTCATCCACAATTCCTCGACTCCGAGAACCTCGCGAAACTTTGTGGATATTCAAGGCACCGTAGGGGGGTGGAACAGCGAGAGCACTCTCCGGGATGCAGTTAATTATCAACGACCTTTCTTCAAACTGAGCGCCAACATATTTCGTATATACCGAATACTTTCACTTCATTTCCTCGCGATGTGGCTTCCACTACAAAGCATACTTCGCCGAATACTTCGAATCAAAAATTTACGCTTCATACGCTGAGCAAGGGTGTAAGAACTATTTTCGGATGCCATGTTATAATTACATACTATCTGATATTAAAATACTTAATATATAATTTAAAAAATCATCCTCGAATAATTTATCTTGGGCGGACCCAAGAAAAAGGGTATTAAGCAACCTGTGTCTTTGTCAATTTGTTATGTGCTAAAAATTATAAATTTTCTATTCAAATAAACATTAACTTGTGTTTGTGACATATATAATAAAATAGGTTTGCTAAAAATGGTGAACGCAACGAAGACGGAGAGAATACAATCGATTCACCCTCTCTTTCTCTCTCATCAAATCGCATATGTCACATTGTATTACATGAGTTCAATCCATGTAGATAATAACGTGATTGCCCCACATTTGACTAGTCCTAATCTTCTATTGTTATCACTATCTCAAGCACCCATACGAAGCAAAATGTTTATCTATCGTATCATCGATCATTTCAATGGCATCCGTGGCAATAGGAAACGCAATAATAGTGGCGTAAAATGAGCAATAACTTTATCGGATATTGTTCAGAAGGAAAACTATCGAATTTATCGAATAATAAGACCTAAAGTCGCACGCATACGAAAATGTATGCAGCATTAAAATCAGTTAATAAAACAACCTTAGCGCGTATCATGCCACGGCATCCACAAGTGACTGCCATCGATTTTTACGAATACGCCTTGGCAGCCATTAGTGACTGCCAATAACTGTCTCGAAGAAAAGGTCCCCAAGCATCATCAATCACTCGTTAACGGAATTTTAATAGAAGATATAACGACCATTTAAAAAAATATATATAAGAGGCGATTCAAATATAACCCGGAATTTTGTTTTAATTTTTTTGTAACAAATTTATTAGTAATATATAAAAATACAAATGGAGTATCTTATTTTTTTCTACACACATACAACTTTGGAATAATTTTGGAAGTATGAATAACCGGCATTAAATTAAAATCTACAAAGCTGCTTTTTGGTCTACAAGTAGTTTGCATTAATTATTGTTGAATAAACGTCGTCTACTTTAAATACAAGGTGGCTAGGGCTTAAGTATACGCGGCTTAAGTTGTAATATAGTTTTAGTCTTTTTGGTAAAAGGTATATTTTATTTAAATTATCAAAATGACAAAGAATCAGCTTTGTAGTTAAAATTGCACAAATAATATCGCTGTCTCCTTTACTATTATATAGATTATTATATATTATGTGATATAAAAATCATACTAATGTTGATACACTAAAATATAACATTGAGAAAAAGGTTCGTCCTATTATGGAGGGCTTATTAAAAATTTAAAACAATCTTGTGGTCCATCGCCCATAAGATGAAAATAAAACCTTCCAACCGACTAACCGTAGCGTTCTTCCTATTATAAAATTCCTGCTTCGCCCGCTACGGGGCTTACATTTTTCACAACTAAAATAGAGCAAAATCCCCGACATTCAGTCAACAACTGAGATTTTTATCCATTTATGAATAACGAATGAGACACTCTCGCAGAGATGAATGATTGATACTTGAAGTGTTTGCCTCGGAGCGTGACGCTGTTTGCACAAGAGAGTAAGAAAGTCTGTCTCAAAAAGAAGTACTCACGCTACATTTGCGTGGGGCTTTCTCGCCAATTTCGTGACATTTTGTGAATTATCATTTTCCGCTGCATAAACCCCCCCAGTATTTATTTCCGAGCGTTCAAAAGCGGAATCATGTGGATTCGTTCCAATTTTTCTTCGCTCCTCGAATCCTTCGGTTTTGTTCCTTTTCGCCGTGTTCATTTCCGCGGCATTAGCATCTGTGCGAGGAGATAAAGAATGGAGATGAATGCAAAATCCCACCACTTGCAAACAATCCTAGAGCGAGTCCTGACAATAATTGGAAAACGGTTTGATGTATTGGATACGCTTTCGGGCATTAGAATCAGATTACATTCATAATGTGATGTACAAACAGCGCCAATACTGAGAACAAAATCTATGAACAATGCTTGATATTATGAAATTCTACACCGTGGGTCAAATTAATAATACGCTCATAACCAAACACTATCCATATCTGAAGATATAATAGGGGGATGTATGAAAAAAATCCCGATTTAATAATTACAATAGCTAAATCAACAAAGCCTTCTTAGACAAAAACGACCATAGGATCTTTGAATGTTAGTTTTCCATTAACCCTGCCCAATTTAAACCTTTTATTAGTGATTTAAATGATTTAAATTATAAATAGATGCTTTATTCATATATGCATCTTTTATCATCCACACAAATCCATTTTTCTTTCAGGATCGCGCAGCGTGAATGAAACTTGTATATCAATAAATGAACCCTAATACCTTTGATAGCACACAATATTTATTTTCTTGAATTTTAATTGATGGAATGGATTTAAAAGAAATTTAATTTGTAACTGGACAAAATAATAAAATAAATCGTAAAAAATCACTAATCTCCGCACTTAACGCATATATGCGCGATTACCAATCAACGGGTTATTTTTTTTAAATTTTATATCCAAACGTTTTCCTATGTAATTTCTTAGCTTCTTATAATATACCCACGTGTATTTATTTAACACATTACACAAAAGAATAAGTCAAAACGGCGCACGCTATAAATAACGGCGTCGTTCAGCGACTTTTTTCGGCGCAGTTGACATAATATCTCAAAGTCTAAATTACCGATTTACTTCAAATTTATTTTGAATCTCCTCCGTATAATCTTCTATCGTCCCTACCAGATTTATGTATAAAATAGGTTTTTAACTATTTAAAAAATAAATAAAAATGCGAAAAATTACGGCCGAAAATGTTTTTTTTAAACAATCGCCATTTCATGAAAATATTTTATTTTTATTTCTTTGAGGTAAGAACTATTGCGACAACTTCACTAAATAAGAATCATTTTTAATTTTTTTATTTAAGATAACTAAAAGGGTTTAAATCGTGTCAACCAGGACACACTTTTTTTCATCCCTTACACTTTACCAGCATATAACTTTTTTATATATTATTTATTTGTATATTTTGAAAATATCAATTAATATCTCCAAAATTTTTAGGCTTGATGAATTTTTGGCATTTTTAACATAAATGTAATATCAAAATATAAATTTCATACAGAAAAATGGAAATCATTGCTAAAAATGGACAACAATTAGTTCATCGCTTTAGTTCCATGTAGTTATTGCACAGTACACAAATCAGATTTAAGGATCGATATAGCCTAATTTCACAAAAATAATCCGGATGAGGTCTAATTTTGTATTACACTGTATACAATCAAGTCCAAAGCGTCGATAATAGATGTTTGATATGTTAATTTAGTCCCGCAAACGCCGGCCGTTCTTTGGATACTGCGAAGTAGATCGTACGCGGGCTTTATGTATAGCCTTTTGTGTCTTGTTCGAGAATTTACAATTCAAAATAGAAAATTTTGTTTATTCCAGAGACCGCCAGGAGGAATCGGCGCATTCTTCCCGATGGTCCTCCTTACCCATTCTTCCAGATGGCGCTCCAGACAAAGGTCGGAGGAGTTACCGTGCTTTTGTAGCGGCCGATTCTTGAATTACTCCGTTTCTCTAATTTAATAGTCAACGTCTCTTACAAATGTTTCCATTTGCGAAATTAAATACCGAAGCGTCGAAAGGATTGTCGAGCAATTTATTTCGGATAATAAGGAATTGCGAAATCGTTAATTGATATTGAAGAAAGAAAGGAGATTCCGTCTGGCGTTGGGATCTATTTTTAAGAAATTTCGTGCAAATGAAAATTTCACAAGTATTATATTCGTACATGGACACAATATCTAGCACAAAAAAATACCCATATATTTTACATATTTTCCTTATTCCCTGCGTCTTGTATAACGTCATTACGGACGCTGTGCTGAGGGATACATGCTATCGAAAAATTGAAAAATGTTCCCCCAATTTTATTTTACGGTCGAAGAGAACTCCGTCTGCGATTTTTTGGGTCATCATCGTGTCGAATTTAGTCTTGTCACTTACACGCAGACGTAGCATATTGGAAGAGGAGTAATGATACGAGTGGATTTACACCTGAAATATGTAAATTTTCAGATGATTTTTTAAACGCGAGATCGTGTATGTGACGAAAACACGAACGCCATTATTCGTATTTTCAGTAAGTTTTATGTTATTTTATGGAGCCAACCAGCTATTAACCCTTTGATTAGAAAGTTCATATTATCATCACTTATCGTCCGCATAAATCCACTTTTCTCTCAAAACTGCGCAGCATGAATCAAGCGTGTATATCAATAAATGCACCCTAACACTGTTGATATGGTTGGGCCCCATAATAACGCTTTAAATAGAATCACTTATGGTACCACGCTAAGTTTAAGTATATAATTGATTTATTGAATTAGACATCATGCATGATTTCTTAAAAATACAAATAATATTTGAGGATATTTAGATGTGTAGGGATACCTTTACAACACGATCTTGTCATCAATGTACAAGTGTATGATGAGACGAAAAACACTCGTATTTGTCTTCGATGCATTAATATCCGCACTCATTAAGCAAAATATAAGCATAGAAAACTAAAAAACTTAATATTGAAATTGTTTTGAAAAAAAGAAAAATAAAAAGATATTGACGATCCTACACTGTATAAAAAATTTAAAGCAGCGAGTGGCCTAAGCTATTATCTTTTTTCACACGAGAGAAAGAGAGAGAGATCTGGCTGCGGGAAGGACATCCTCCCGCAGCCAAGGTTAACCGACGACTTTTCCCGACTCCTGCCTCCTGCACGTCACCACCCAACCGGCAACGGTACACGCGCAAGAAGCGATAGGTCGATATTGCAGGTGCAATGTCCCAATAGCACATTGCACCTAAAAAGAGACGGAAGATGTCGCTGTTAATCTAGCGAATTAAATCTGACGAACAGCGCTATTGCATGGGTATGGTAAATCGCCCACGCTACATATCTTATTTTAGTCTATAAAACATATTCTATATAGAAGAAGATCATTTACATATACCTTTGATTTTGAACAATAGACGGAAGATGGCTTGTGTACGTACCTGGAACAAATAAAATAATTTGATTAGTATTAATGTTCAATATATGAATAACAATAGGGAGGAAGTAATATCAAATATGTAAACTCTATTTCTATTAATTTGCCATCTAATATATGCAAACAATAGATACACGACCTATTGTGGGAGGATCTCAGCCTCCGTTGTTGAATTATTAAAATGCTATGTAATGTTTGAGCTCAGCACTTTCCCGGAAGGTAGGAAAATTCACCTAGCCGCAAAGGACTATAGTATCCTTATTTTCAGAGCCGAGTCCTATGCGTGATTCTCTTTGAGTTCGTAATGGCCACCGGGATCTCCTTCCGACCTTAATCATTCCCCGTACTCTCTGAAAGGTTTCTCCATTGAAAACGATAATCCGAGACCAGCTTTTCATGCCTGACAATAAATTAAATTATACACTAAATATGTCCGATCTGAGTAGGCATAATCGTCAAAGCCATGTCATAATCCTTCCGAGATAATCCTCGAGAATCGCTCATTATTCGACGCTGAAGTGATTCTTGCGAAAGTATTCCGAATGCCCGACAAAGGCTTTTCGGATAAAAGCCGGACCATTTTGCGGTCCCAATTTATCATGTATTTTTAATTTTGATCCAGCGCAAAAAATAAGATAGGCGGAGGAGCGATATTATATTCCGGTAATTTTTGAATTTATTAAATTAAAGAGGCTTTCGGTTGTTTAAAGAAAAATATGTAAATAATACTCATGAATATGCAGATGTGGAACAGCCCGTCTGAATTATTATCTCGCCAAACTTGCCCGATTCAATCAAGATCAAATATTGTAAATTTTGGGCCAATTTGTACGCATTTATTGAATCAAGCCTTAATAAAATCGTCCTGTGAACCACAACGGACAAATTCTGTTGTGAAATTAACAACAGCATAAACTTTTCTTGGCGAATCTTCAATGAATAAGCGCTATTCGTAGGCTTTGGGGATTGAGGCTTATTTACATCACGATTTTAAGCTTTTAATCTGTTAAAATAAATTGCATTTACAATCGGGACGTAAAATCGTATTGCAACTTTAAAATTGGTAGACATGTGATCAATGGCAGCCGGAAAGTCATTTGACTAGGGAATCCAATCCCGGGATTGTGGACAGTTTTAGATGCTCATGAATCCCGGAATTAGTAAACGTAATCCCAAAAAATTCGGGATTGAAATTTGTATCTAACAGAAATCGTACACCTCACCAGCACGATGAAGGATATTAAATCGAGGCATTCCCGCCGAAATCTGGACGCTTGGAAACAGTGGCGTAACTACTAATTGGAGTGCTTAGGCGATTGCCTAGGGGCAGTAACTGTCTAATCTATGTATACATAAATACAATACATATAAATTTTTCAAATTGTTATATTAATGTTTCCCTACCGGTGATGTATTTACTACACTTTGACTCTAATAATGGGAATATCGATATGAAATATAATAGATACGGGGCTCAGAATTTTTGTATTCCTCCGTAATATAATTACGAACCACATAAAAGTATTAAAGTATATAAATATTCATCTGCAGCAACGGAAATAAATAATTTGATCCAGACTAAATTACGAAATACTCGATATTTAATGTTACTTCGGGCATATTTTCAAAATAACTTTCATACGAATTTCAGTAGATTTCATTGTATTACATTTACAGCTGTATATAGATTTTAGGCGTATAAAGAGGGTGAGATCAAGTCCCTTTGAGAATTTTAAATTTGATAAAACTTCTCCAATAAAATATAAAAAGGGGGTGAGCGAAGAAAATATTATTCAAATGTGTCCGCTTTTTTAAAAGCGATTTTAGCATTATTAAAGATTCGCGACCTTACCGAGGGTTTATAATATATAACATAATTGGGTTCGTAAATGAGACATCAATTTCGAGTATCCACGTGGAACTGTTGATTTTCAAGGGTCGCTATTCAGGCAAGGGATATATTTTTTTTAATAAATAAGAGCTCATCTTATTTGTTTGCCATCGTACGTACATAAGTTTGCGTAATATAAGCGGCTTATTAAAAATATTTTGTCGTTCTGCACAAAGCACCCTTAAATTTTCGCATGCTCGAAAAAAAGTAATTCGAAGATATCCAAAGTCCCCCACCCCATTCATGTAGCCCCATGCTCGTATTAATATTTAAAACTGTCAACATTTTTTCTGCCCTCAGTCTCCACCGAACTTTCGAGTTTCGACGCCACCCTCCCTCGTTGAAGTTTTGAGTTCCACCCTACGATGTTCTCTGTCAGGCGTCTTTATATATATTTCATAAATAAGAACTTTGTATACGAGTTGGTCGGTCTTCCTTCATGATACCAACTTTGCGACTGAATTATGATGATCTCGGGGATTTTTTTCATGGCATTTCATGTACCGTACGAAGATTTTATGGAATACACAGCGCATGAACACAATAACGAGCTTTTCTTATGCCATAAAGTCAACTGCTTAAATGAAAATGTATGCCATCACCACAACAAAATTAATTCGTGCTAGGTCTGTGCATAAGTTCTGAGCTACATGTTACTTGTAATATAAAAGCGCAAATGTCACAGTTCACTTATTTAATCGAATAGAACCAATTCCAAGTACGTGCACCGTATCGCAACCGAGAACGTTGTTAGATCCTTTTTTTCAAAGGGCGAAAATACGAAGTTTCCTTTGAATTTGAAACTACGGCTCTACAGAGTTCAATTTTAAATACCCATAAGAAAACTTGTTGAGAAAATTGGCTTTTAAACTTTTTCTTATAAAACTACCAGTGACTAAGATTCCAGTCATATGGCGATATGTTCGAAAACTAGGCAACTCCTAGTCGTGCGGAAAAATCCTTTTCCGAAGAAAATCGAGGCTCTCCCAGAACACCCCCGAGAGCTTTATTTAACCTTAAATATTTCCACATGGTAACTTTATATTTAGGATCAGACAAAAGTATTATAAAGTCGGGGATGAATTCAAATTCGCGTCACGCAATAAATACGAAGCGATTTGCAGACACTTTTTTTCAATATTAAAATTCCAATATGAAGATCAAGAAAAGGTTACGCGACTTAATGTTCAATGACTTTTACAGACTTGCTTATTAGCATTTTATTAATCGAGCAATTTAAAAATATCAATGTCCTTATTATGCAGTATATTGTAGTAATTTTCATTTTTAAGTTCAACTACAATCAATAAAACTAATAGTGGTGTACTAAATACACATCATCGGTGTGTAACACAATAAGGGATTTTTTATATAGGTATTCTAGTCCAGTTTATATTCTAGTTCATGTTATAAATAGTCAGGATCATGGATCTATTTAATAAAGGATCATTCTGCCTATATAGTGTTAAATAGATTTTATATATTTACAATTTGATATTTACAATGCACCCAAAATACTGGGGTATCGAAAAGTATTCGCGTATTGGATATTTTATGTTTAAGCTAAGTTTGTAACCGAACACAGTGCTATAAAAGCTTGAAGATGTTTATAGTCAAGCGTTAATCGGACAATAGAAGCTTAACTCTTTGCGGTCCTATGTCGAGTCTGGCTCGACATTTTGTTTCTATATTTTTTTACCCATTCAGATTTAAAATCATGTGATTTTTTTTGCGTATCATGTTTAGGACAGCATTTGGAAAATAATATTGGTTTTTATGATCCTTTTTAAAAATTGAAAAAAAAACGTTTTATCTTAAAAATGTCTAAAATATTTAAGGATCGCAAAGGGTTAAAGGATGGGTCGAAAATGGGAGGACTTTCGAATTGTAATAACGATGCACTAAACTCCCTAATTGAAACAGATCCATGGCGAACAATCGAGGAATTCAATTTGCAAACGCATTTAAAACCCATCGGCAAAATGAATAGGATGGGTGTTATGGGGTAGGATGGATACCGCACGTCTTCACCCAACCTTCACCTAAACCGGATTTTTTTTAGAAAAAAAGGGATTGGAGGACTGCCAAAGCGATGGGCATATATGTTCAATAATGAAGGGAATTATACTTCATACATTTGTTTTCAATAAATTTAAATTTTTCATATAATACGCGAATATTTTTCGATACACCTAATATTCGATATTTTTAATAATAGATTTTAATTAAGAAGACAATACAATATATTAAAGCAAAAATGATATGTATTCATGTTTACTGTATGGTAGTTAGGCAATGACATGTGCACCACTGTCCAAAGCTCTCTTCTGATATCAAATAACAATGAAAATTATTTCGAATTAATCTAAGTGTGAATTATTTATTGAATTTGTGCTTAATAAGCAGGGTTGTGATGAAAAATAAATCAAAACGATAGGCCATCGAATCACACAGATGTTAGGGGGGGTTTCTCCGATAATCTCCGTATAAAATACGACCTACACATAGCATTGTTTCTGCGTTGTCACCGGATAAAATTGCGAACCGCGATACAAATAAAGAAATCCTCCAACAGGGCACAAAAATCCGTAGGCAAAGGAGATTTTCCCGGCTTATGTACCTTCCCGTCGATTCTTCTTCCATTTTCGAAAGGTCCTCCTAGAAATGAAACTCCCACTAAAATAGGGTCAATTCTCAAATCCGCGAATTCAGCCAAATATTTGTTTTTTAAGAAGATTTTTACCAGAAAATACATATTACGTAAACATAGCTCCGGCGACAACCTGTGGACTCGGCAAGATCCAAGAATAAGACTTTTCGCGATGAGGATAAAATGAAAGAATAAAATGCGAGGGGGTTGGAGTTTCTGAGGCGTCGGCGTCGGAATAACAAATAAGAGGGGCCAAACATCGAATTTTCAACACCCCATTTTTTTTAAACCGAATTCAAAGTGTGATCAAATTGAATCCATAAAAGAAAATATTTACAGTGAAATGCAACGGACGGGGCGTGCGTTAAATTTTAACGCTCCACGTTCGGCCATCAATCAAATAAATAAAATCGCAAATATTTTACACACAGTTCGCTTTTGAAAAACACATTGAAATAGTATTTCAACCATCACTAAATTATTTACAATTCGACCTGAGCGAGCAGAGCGAAAATAAATGCGGACTCTTGTACGAATAAAAGCGCTCCAGAGTCTGGCATGAAATTTCGGGAATGCAATCATGCATTCGGGTCAGTTGGTCAATCCAGTTGCAAATCGGCGAAAAGTTGCCCATAAAACGCAAACAGAATGAATAGAAACAGATTACGTTTTTATAAAATTCAATATTTATGATGGAGGCCGCAAGAGACAAACAGGGTGGGCACAATTCCGAAAAACCATCCTCATAAGGGCGTTAATAAATATATGGGCAAAATATGTATGACATGCAGTGATATTTATGTAAGTCAGGTGTTAAGTTTTAGAACACTACAAATAAATTTGCGCAGAGTTCAACACTCGGAGACATGTGTGTTATTTCAAGTTGTGTGTTCAACTTTGCTGAAAGATTCAGTGAAATGCGAATATCAGGTTTCGCCATAAACAAAGTGGGACTAATTGCGTTGAATGCGATGTTAATTTATAGGATGGAAAGAAGGGGTGAAGGCACTCAAACTAAACAAAGAAATCCAGTGGTGTCAGGTTTTAAAATCGTGCGAGTCACGGAACTGGGCACGTCACCAGGGAAAGAAATTCACTGGTGTCAGGTCTGAAGACTTATATCGAAACCGAATCGAAATTCTAATTGAAGGAATAAGCACCGCATTTGCAAAAATTATGCAGAACAGAGGTGGCCAATTTAAACAAAATTTATAAATTAAGCATAACAAGTATTTTCTTAACCCTGGCCCTGCCAAAATGGTACCTCTTGAAATTTAATGATTTATTGAATGATTTATATCACATGTAGTATATCGTTGGAAAGGGTATAATCTAGCGAACATTTTATTTATTTAGATCAAAAATACATTGCAAAAAAAATTAAAATATAGATTATAATTGAATTTACGTTTGTTTGAGACCCCTACTTCTTGGTCCATTGATGAGTATGCACTCAGACGTTGAGTGCGCATTTGAGTAATCCAAAGAGAGTATGCACGCACATGTTGCGTGCAGCGCTCCAAAACGCTTTATATAACAATGCCGTGCTTGTATTTCGATTAGAATATTGTTTATTCAAATTATGATCAGTCAAATATTACATTCGCAATCTGTTTTGTTGTTTTGTTACGATACACGCTACAAAAATTTACTCATTAATATCAAAGGCTTAAACTGCAAGATTTATTTATCAAATTGTTTTGATAAGATTTGAATTAAATGAAAGTAAAAAAAGAAGATTACCGTATCTATGGAAGATTATGCAGATTATGGAATAATATAATTTTTATAGCTGTTAGTTCACGAGACCCTCAAGGACGGCCTGCTAAACTTTATTTAGCATTCTCGTGGTACTGTATATATATATATATTAGGGTGACCTGAAAGTATTCGACAGTTTTAGGTACTTAAGAATCCCGGGATTAGTAAACGTGATCCCGAAAAATTCGGGATTGAAATTTTTATTTAACAGAATTCCCAACGAAATCTAGACACCTAGGGGCAGTAACTGTCTAATCTATGTATACATATATACAGTACATGTATGTTTTTCAAATTATTAGAGTAACCTTTCCCTACCGGTGATGTATTTACTACACCTCAACTCTAATAATGGGAATATCGATATGAAATATAATAGATACGGGGTTCAGAATTTTTGTATTCCTCCGTAATATAATTACGAATTATATCAGAGTAATATAGTATAAAAGTATTCGTTTGCAGCGACGGAAATAAATAATTTGTCAGGAAATCGGGAATTTTGCTAGTTTTTGTCCGTGTCTATCGCCCGCATCACAAACATCCAGCGCTTTTCAAAGATTTTATGCATTCGAAATTAATAAAGGTCCAAAACGTTATCTTTGGTAATAGACTGGGGGAGATTTTTTGGACATTTTATTTTTGTATTTGCATTTTTTTATACGTTTGTATAAAAAAAATAGTACGCCCCAGAGCTGTCAATTTTGGCGCAAAATTTTATCAAACGTCATATTTCCGCTTGCAGCGTCATTGTTATAAATTGGTATAAAATATAGGGAAAACACAAAATCTGATACCACACAAAATGACACAATTTGTATACGTATGGGACGATATCTTTTTTGTTCGAAGAAGCGAAAAATATTCGCATCCAATGCCACATTCGTCCATAATCGTTGTAATACAGTGCGGGTCGTAAATTATCAAAAGCGATGATTTCGCTCCAAAAGGCCGAGAATACCCTTTTATACGAAAAGACAAGTCTGTTGGGTGGAAGCGATTAATATTAAAAATTTAAAAAGGAACTTAGGCAAAAATCGCGGAAAAAGCCGGAAGCGGAATTCCCTGTGTTACGGAATTGAAAGACCGGCAAAAGTAATTATAGCACACGAGCGTAAGAATAAATCACATGAACTAAAAAAAAAACCGTATTTCATAAGTTCGGTTCAGCTGAAAACCAATTTAGACATAAGCCCTACGATATCGATCATGCTGAAATTATGTTTAACCTAGATTTGTTTTTTTTAGTTCTTTTTATAAAAGATTAATCTGGATGAATACTAGATATATTTGTACTAGATACGTTATTATGTAATAATACGGAACGTAAAAAACAAGGACTTTCTCCGAATAAAACATCAATTCCAAACATCAAGCCAGAGATTCTCTTATAAATTTATATTTTTATGCTATTAAATGCAGATAAAATTTAATAAAGCCCAAAGTGGTAATTCTTTAACACGACAATGCGCTCAAAATGCGGTGGAAAATGCAGGAGGACAATTGGGAATTTCTACTACATCCTTTATATTCCCTGGATTTGGCTCCTTCAAGCTATTATCTATTCAGGTCTTTGGAACGCCCATTAAAAGATGAACGATTTAATAATGTAGACGATGTAAAAACCGCCTAATTTTAATGCAGTTGGCTGAACATGGAAGAACATCATTCATGCTAAAAACAGATTTAAAAGTACAAGCCCTGTATGTATGCAATGACTAATTTTTATCTATGATTTGTTGTCGAGAACATCAATACAACATGCAATTGTACCGAACCGAAACAACGCCTCTTTAACAAGCTATACACGAAGGTATAAGTAAATGCTTGATAAAAGGGGATACTTTAAATATTCATAAATATTGTTGAATGAAGCCTTTAAAAGAAAATAATCGATTTCCTTCAAAAAAAAAAGGAGTCCATTTACCGGCCGGAAACGCTATTAGGATACCATCAGAAAGAGTTGAAAACGGATTCATAATCACATTGGGAGTGCCTCCCCCCGGATCAGTGGTCGAAGACCTTTTTTGACATTTCGTTACGCTGACATGTATTGGAGCCGAATTTTAAAATTTATAAATTTTGCGTACCAAATTTGCTTTCGAATTTGGAAAACGGATGGACAGGAAAATATGTTATCTTGGCCAAATGTTTGCCAAAACATTCATAAATGTATTTCTACAGTTAAATATCACTAATAAATTTGTACGGCAAAATTCCGGGTCATATTTGAATCCCCTCATAAAACGATGAAATGACTGAATGTTGTCCTTGTGTTTTATTCGTGTGCTAATGTGCCATTTAATCGATGCCTGTTCATACAATTCAAGTATAAAATAATCACTTTTTGCATTTTGTCATGCTGGTATACGAACCACAGATTGAAAATCACTATTATGTTTAAATGCATCGATGCAATAAATCTTTATGTATGCACCATTGAAATTTCGTTCAAATCTATTGTTTAGTTTAAGAGTTATATCGATTTTACAAAAGAAGAAGAATGTATTGGATATCTTGCGAAATCGCTCGGATTTACTGAATACTGCTAAAAATGTACATATATTTAGAGCACTTTTAAAATATTTTTTTGTTTTTGTTTGAGCTTAGGGTTGACCGTTGAACGACGCGCCAAATGACTTAATTTAATACATAAATGAAGAATTGATGACACGAGCACATTGCGCCTGAAACAACATCAAGTTATTCTTGCACGTACACTGCAGTCGGTCTAATGGTGTAGGATAGCCTTGACTGTGGTAAGACGTCCTTCCAGAAGTCAGCCAGTTCTCACACCGCTCAGTTCCATCACAACTCAATAGCAGAATGAACCCACATGCAAGTGGAGCCACTCGGAGACTGCACAGATTACGCTCCTGCTCCACGTTACACTGGTGTCAGAAACAATGAAATATAATTGATTGAATTTGCCGCTTTTTTATACTGAGATTATGCCAACAACCAGTGCTTTATTATCAAGATGCTAACAAGCAAATATTTATTATATAAAAAATATGATAAACACTTGAAAACCCCGAAAAATGCTAACATATCCATGTGCGAATACTTATGTACAAGATTGATAGTTGCGCTTTCGAGCCCCGACTGCTTATTTTCGCCCATTGAGATGCTGCTCCCGAACCCAACCCCTCGTCATAGGGATTGAGTATCTTCAGTGTAAATTATAAAAACTTTCCCGGGGGCTCGGTTTTCAGGAAGCGTAAAGGTCGATCCCGCAACTGAACGCCGTACAACTTTCGCCTCCATTTTCCGAGGTTTAACCTTTAACCGCATTGCAACCCAACATAATGCATATACAGTCTCCTCTTGGAGCAGAACTTTAGCAAAGTGTACATTTATGTATTATAGTGTGCTTATGCCGTTTGTCTAAAATTACAGACCCACATTTTGGATTTGCAACCCCTAATATGCTCCGGTTGAATCTGAACGCTGCAGTTGGATATAAATTCTTGCCTTATATTAAGGACAAGGATTATGCATGCACAGATATTACGGAAATAAATATGTAATCTCGCAAACAGGATAAGTTTTGAATGCATCAAACATGGTTGAACTTGTGCAAATATGTGGAGAAGTTTTCGCGTCTTATTTTATGTACGAAGATCTTCCCGACTCAAATTATGACTGACGAAGAAGTGAGTTTGAATGATAAATGTATTCCTGTAAATTTGGGGATCCTCAACTACCAAATGAAAATGAATAATTTCACGTTGCGCAACAGAAGATGCTACATTTCGCCTTCATTCTTCAGTGACGGGATCAATAAGCTTCCTATCCGACGGAATAAATGTATTTCTAATGAATGTAAGTATGTAAAAAAATATGACATTCTAATGGTATTTTTATATATCACTAATCATGTTATACAGAAAAAATCCGGTTTATATTTGAATTACCCTCGGAATAAAACAAAATAGCACAAAAATTTGAAAAAATACAGTTTTGCTCTGTGAACATAGACAATCATAAATTATACTATTTTAAGTTCTTATTAAAAGGTTTTATATGTCCTAACATAATCCCAATAATCAAATTTCCAGCAATCATAATCCCGGTGGTCAAAATCCGATTAATTAAAATGCCGAAAAGTCAAAATCCCCATAAACGTGCCGAGGCTTTGACTCATTATAACATGAGCTTTAAAATTAAAAGACAAAAATAAATCAGGCTTAACCCCTCCGGGGACGTGCAACCCTTTGTGTGACATCAAAAATAATAATGCTACAATAAAAATACACAATTTTTCAATGAGATTTATATAATATATTTAGCGCCAAGAAATGAATTATCATTGTAAGGAAAGCAACATTTAGAGTCTTTCAATAAGGACGCTCGATTTTTAAATCTAAATAAAATAGGTTGTATGTGAGATATCCACTCAATATCTTTTTTGATTGAAAGAATATTTTATGGCAATTAGTATGGAATATAACATCGTTCAAATATCTGTCGCAGCTTTACTTACTATATTTTTGTCGCATAAATTTGGTTGAATTTCATTGATGGCGTTTGTTATGTTGAATTTGAGGGTATCAATTGTTTGCGGTGTATACGCATAGATTTGCGATTTAAAAGAGCCCCAAAGCAAGAAGTCTAGAAACGAAATTCAACACAATTCAAGCATTCTTATTGAAAAAGCCTGTATATTAATGATCGAATACTTTGTTATGCATTGGGGAATTTAAAAAATCCATTTTTTTGAGTGAATTAAACGTAAAAAAAACTTATAAGAATTCTGTGTGATGTTATTTATAGGGAAAGTTCGAGTCAAAAATAAAATATTGAAGACAAGATGAGTGATTGAATTACATTTGGAAAATAAGTTTAAGATACTCCTACAGGCTTAATAATCGTATAAAAGCGTCCCGAGATTTAATAATAAAAATTGATTAAAGCACCTGGGGGATGGGAATGACGAAATAATTTTCATCCCCCGAGAAAAGCGCGGGATGAAGGCCCTTTCTTCTACTCGAGTTAAACGAGTTGGCTTCAATGGCCAAAAATCCTCGATAAAATCCATACTTAGGTCTGCGCAATTATACAAAAGTGAAAAGTGATCCAACAGAAAGAAGTAAAACGTGTGAAATGCGATACCTCTCCCCTACACCGAAAAACAGATCAATCACATTTATACCCCAGAACATTATTCATTCCGCATGAAAAAGGCAAGAGGAAAGAAAATGAAAATAGTACCCCGCCAAAGGAAAATGCGAGACGTCCGTGCTCAGGGGGATGCGAAAAGGAGTCATGTTAATACATCACAAAACTTTTCCACCGAATTAAAAATACATGAATATTAACACCCCTCTTTGGCAAACAGAAACCGAATAATACACACTCGTGAATGCACTATTTTTATGCTATACTGTCGCCAGCGTTTCAATTGTGTAGAACACGCCTGACGGCAATAAAACTTGAGTGGCTCGGGTCGTAAAATTCTTACTTTATGAATTGAAAGGAATATTAATATAACGGCGTGAAAGCGTTATACTATTTGCGTAAAAGCCTCGGTTATACAAGGTGAAATTATTAATTTGGCCAAATTGAAATAGAGAAGAATGTAATTCCCGACGTCCCGAGTCAAGCCGGCTAAAAGGCTTTCCCATCGATCGGGGGAAATTATTTCCACCAGTGACCTTTTCCGAGAAAAATATTTCACGTGATAAAGAACGAAAGGTGCCTTTCTTCTTTCATTTGTGTTGATGGATTAATCGGAGAAATGAAACGCTACATAAATACGCACGCGTATGATGGAATTCAGGTTTGCTTCTGAAAAGAAAGCTCCCCTGTCTGCTATTTATGAGCTTGCATCAAAGCGTTCATAACATTTGATCGAAATGCTTGAGTCTTGCCAAAAAATAATATTAACGCTTAAACAAATGGCTAATGCTATGGAGACGATTGTGACCAAATGGTAACAGCAAACTATGATTCAATCGAATACAAACACACGCAGTTCACTGCAGCAATATTGCCTCATCCATTTCTATTCATAGGAAATAATAAAGACGACTCGATGATCTAAGTGAACATATCAAAAAGGATCAATGAGAATTTATGAAATAGATATGCAAGTAGTGTACACTTAAATCTTTTTTGTGCGGTAGATGCGTTCTGCGGAAAATCGCACAAAAAAGCAATGACTTACATAGAAAAAGTGAAGATGGGTTTCATGGGTTTTAAAAACCGCATAACATTGAAAAAGCCATATAAAATACATTCAAAATCGCATAAAAAAAGTTAATAAAAAAAAAACAGTATATCCAATGTCATCATTTTTCTATGTTGATTTTCTCTTTCCAACAATATAATTCATAGTTAGTAAAGATGTTACTATAGTCCCTAACTCAAAAAAAAAAAACACAAAATTGCGACTGTTTAAAAGAAAATTCAGTCTAGTCATTTTTTGTCTCAGTTTTATTTTTTTAAAATAGTTAAGAAATATATTTTGACATAGATCTGGTAGGAGTAATAGAGGGTTATATAGAAAATATTTGTACCCAGTTTGAAGTAAATTAATTAAGTCAAACTTGAGATTTGATGTCAACCGTGTTGAAAAAAGTAGTTTCGAGAAAAACGCGCTAAAAGATTTCATTATGGCAGGACCGGCCAAGTTACCGCGTCACTAAAATGACTATAACTCCGTAAATAGTTGGAATTTTGAAAATTCATTTGGAAAATGTATTTTTAAAAATCATAACATTGGAAAAATGCAAAGAAACTGGAATAAAGGGCGTCGTCATATATTCAGCGATGGCAGATGCAATATGATTTACACAGTCCCAAATTATATTTTTTTTCCAAATTTCGATCAGTGTTGTTGATTTATTTCCTATTTTATCCAAAAAATATCTATACGCACTCTTTATGAAATTAAAAAACGAAAAGAAAAAATTGCTTTAAAAAAACCGCATAACTTCGAAATCGCACAAAAAAAGGCTTAAGTGTATCTCAGAATCGCATTTGCTTAAATTTGAGAATGGAAAACGTATTCTCTCAGTTTGATGATCAAAATAATTCACTTGAAATCAAACCGGGAGGTCATGGACATGTACAATGAAACATCTTCATATGGAATATATGCCATTTGTTGATATTTAAAAAGGATGTAAAAAGGTGTAAAATAAAGCTATGCATTTTCACGCAGTATTTTCATTTACACACTTTCACAATATATATTACTTCTCATATATTATTAAAAAAAAATGAATTTGAAGGTTTTGCACATTTTATATTGCCTATTCATATGATGTACGAGCATCATATAGAAAGTCGGGTTACATCCTGAGGCCGTGGGAATATTTTCCGATGGATACGTCGTCGCGCGTTAATTATTTTGGTGGCCCTATTCCGTGGTTCGCACAGTCTCCAGATCTGACACCATTGGATTTCTTTGGGTGGGGACATGCCCTATGCTGTGGCTCGCATGGTCTCCAGATCTGACACCACTGGATTTTTTTTGTCTAGGGACGTGCAAAAAAAAAAAATTAATACGAAATAAGTGCCCACAAAAGAAATCCAAATTTAAGGAACAAAAAATGTTGTAAATACATTTAATACAAACATCTTAGAATAAAAAGTATTTTCTTAGTCTTAACGCTGGCAAACTTTGAATTTAAAGACTTATTAAATGATTTGTATGACATATAGCATATTGTTGGAAAGGGTAAAAACTAGAGGGCATTTTAAAAATAAACCAAGTCCAAAATAGTTGTTAATTTTTGGTTAATGAATTTATAAGTTGACATTTTTTCTAAATGTTGAAAAACAAAAACTATTTCAACAACCCTGACACTTAGGGCATAGGGTCTTTGTGTGTGTGCCAAATACCCTGTATAATATAATTGCATATTATGACAAAAAATAGTGAAATGGTTTATCAGACTGATCTTACCGACTGCTTCTCACATCGCCCGCACACACTCTCCTCAATACGGTAATATTCACGCCAAAATTTTAATTTCACATTCATGTACTATCTATTTTGTGTCATAATATATAGGATTAAATAAATCGTGTAACATTTTGCATAGAAAGCGCAAAGCATTAAAATGTTTTATAATTGTACAACAAAAACAGTTTATATGTTTTATTTGCTGAATAACATATGTAAATTAATAAATCATAAAAAATTATCAAATCAAAGATCTATTTAAATCATTTTAACCCTTGTGGCACTCGAGTCGATCTGAGGTCATTTTTTATTCGATAATTCTTTCTCTTAGCTCCATATAGGAGGAACGAAAAGACAATGCAGATTTAATACGTTGGTGATCTTATCAATACTTTACATGCAAATATTACTTATCTCAGAGCCGGAATCAATTCCTTGACCTTTATGCAAATAAAAAAAATAATTATCCCATTGTCTATAACAATACATTATGGCCCGTGATCACGCATACTTGCTTCATTGAATCATAGCTATTGTTCGCCTATTGTATGTTCATGCACACGATAAAAGTTCTTGTTAAAAAAGTAGAATGAAATCGTAGATCCGGTTAATTTTGGATGCCCTCAGAATGAGAGCCCTGCAGAAGTGAGCACCTTGATGTATGGCTTCATTATTTTTGGGTCGGGCCCTTCAAGAAATACGTCGCCATTTGTGGACCGGACCTAATGAATGGGCTGTATCATTACGATTTAATACTTTTTTAATGTTGCATTGAGTGCCACTCCACCCATAAATACAATAGAAAAAAGGTTGTACATTTGAAGGACTCGGAATGATCTGATAATAATTAAAATGTATGGAAGCAGGTTGTTAAGGGATGAAAAATCTATTTGCATAAATTACCCCATGTTGGCTTCATATCAAATCATAAACAAACGCTGTTGATTTTCACAAAACAATGTTCAATCTACATTCATGAAAGTTTTTCAAGCGCGAAAAATTTCGCTGAAAAAAATGTCACTATCTGCAATTTTCTCGCGCTGCTTTAAGCGGAAAACAAAAATTCTTCGTGGGACTTAACTAAGAAAAACACGAGGGAAGAAATGTTTTTTCTGCTGAAAACCTTAAGTAAGATAAAGAAAGACATTCACATTATTTACGCGAGTCTCTCTAGTTGGGTTTAATATGGAATGCCAAATGCGGCTAAAGTATTTAACCCTTCCGAGACGGCCGCATCGCCCCAAAAATTAATTTAACCAAACAAGAAACATGTACAAAGCCTAAGACACAATTGAATAATTTATTATGGAGAAGTGCGAATACGTAAACCCTACATTGTGGAGGGTGCATTAGGGATCCACACCTTGTATATATGCGACATTAAGGCCTATAACACGAATAGAATGCATTCAGTTATAAAATATACCTAAGTCGGATAAAACAAATTGGTTCGAAAAGATTAACAACTGATAACGCATACATGGTATTCGAATTTAAAGTATTATATCATCATTATTTATATTATATAGGACATTTCAATAGGGATGCTCAACATATGTTAGGTTATAACGGCAATGTCGTATAAGTAATATCTGTCAAATGTATTGTCGATTATTCAATAATACATGGCAAATTATCTTGGAAGATTATAGTGTTGAACGACGTGTACAGATTGTAGCGTAGGCGATTTATCATCCCCACGTAGTAGCGCTGTTAACAGCGATATCTTCCATCTCTCTTCAGGTGCAATGTGTTATTTTAACAGCGCCATCTCTTGTGGCCCTGCGGAGACATTGCACCTGCATACCGATCGATCGCTTCTTGCGCGTGCACCGTTACCGGTTGGAGAGTGACGCGCAGGAAGCGGGAATCGGGGGAGTCGTTGGATAGCCTTGGCTGCGGGAAGTCGTCCCTCCTGCAGCCAGATATTAATCTCTCTCTCTCTTGTATGGAATAAATAGTTATTTAGAGAAAAGAGTATTTCTATCCGATGTCCTTCTATTCTCATCCATTCATCTATCAACATCACAGCCCGATAGAACAACGGACCCGTGCGCTATCGCATCAAATGCATCCACAAAACGACGATGGACTAACTGCCTGATCGGAGAATGGAACAGGGAGAAGCACGGTCAGCTGTGCTTTCACGCGATGCATGTCCTTACTGAGCATGTGTATTTCGGCAATCACATAAAATTAGAAAGGAGACAAGTCCAGAATGTCATCATTGTGGAGCAACCATCGATGATGCTTCACACATGATCTTCGACTGCATGGGATGGGCTATTGGAAGAGATGTCCTATGACAAAAATTATCAGTTACTACAATATCGCCGGATATTATGGCACCCTCAATGCTCAAAGACGCAAAAGCATAAGCAGCATGCAGAAGAAAGAAGAAGCAGAGCGGGGAAGAATAAGGATGAATGTTAACCCTTTATGGAGTTAAGACACGTATTTGTGTTCGAATTTCGGTGATTCAGAAAGAGCATTCTTACGCGTTAAGCTCGGAGAGAGATAGAGATGGAGAGTGTCCTGCACGTTGAGTTTGGAGAGAAACAGAGACGCAGGTCGGAGATTGTGAATGGGAGACAGAGACGGAGAGAGTATCGACTAATAATGATAACCCAAATTAATCAATTTAAAGTGTATTTCAAGTGTACTATCTAGCGTACTGTTAAAAATCGAAGTCAGTCACCGATGACTGACAGCCCGATACGTATTAAATCACATGTCTATGAGTATACACCACAAATTATTGACGCCTCAAAGTCAATATAACGAACACCATCTAGCAAATTCAGCCAGATTTATGCGACAAAGTCATCGAAAATTAGACCTCCCGAATACGTGCCATTCAGCACAGCCGCGGCGGACATTTGAACGACGCTATATTCCATAGTTAATGCCATAAAATATTCTTTCAAATGAAAAAATAATTGGGTCAATATATCACACACAATTTGTTTTATTTACATTTAAAAATCGAGCGTCCTTATTGAATGACCCTACTCAATTAAGATGATTCTTTATGGAAATCCATTTATCCTTTGTTGGAAATTCGATGCTTTATCAAAAAATTCTACCGCGAATGCAAATTCTGTGATCATGTAACACGGTGCTATTTTGAGGAATGCGATCTCAGCGAAATTGGACTTCTACAAATTTCGATTTCATAAATCTGGCCATATTAAAAAAAAGGGTCGTCTTTGGGATTTAGCACGGGGCGAGTGTGAAAGTTGAGCCAAAATCGTGGCAGAATGCAGGCGCCGGATGCAAATGTACGAAGTGAAAGCATCTGCCCTTTGATCGCTGGGGGCGCATGAAGATTCTGGAAGTGGGGTAGATTTGCCCCACTTGAGTTCCATTTTCCAGAGCCATAGAAGAGTCTGGATTATCATGCAAAAGGCCAGGGCCTTCATAAAGCGAGTCGATGTAAATATCGATCCACTCGAAGACATTCGGCCTTTGTGCCGACCAGCAATATGAGAAGAACTTCGACGGGAGCGATTTCTTTTTTACATCCGATCTTAAATAATACGGATGATGTTGTAAGCGCAAAAAGCATCATTCCCCGAGTAACATGTGTTCGATCTGTTCGAACAAATTTTTTTTCAACATATTGCAATGTTGAATATCTGCTTCATGTCTTGCAATCTTTACTTTTAATATTTTATTCATCTCGCACATGTCACCAAAAAAACATGCACGGTTTTGTTCTCCATTCATCTTCTACACATGTTTTGTGATTGCCGAATTTCGGTGGATACGTTGTAGTTGTTTATTTTAGATTTTTTTTGGTATGAGGTCACAGACTAAGAATGATTCAACGAGATGGAAGAAAGTAAATATTTGTTAAGCGCGTTAATGGACGTCAAACGCGTATATGTGTATTAGGATAATACAAGAAAAAAGTAAATGTGTATGGGATCATTTATTATATGCTACATTGATGATATGCTACGTATCGACTTTTTTCTCAGAGCCGCGCAACGTGAGTGAAGCTTGTATATCAATAAATGAACCTTAACACTGTTGATAGCACACAATATTTATTAATTTCTTCGCGTAAACATAAACAATACTCATAGAGAGATCTGGCTGCAGGAGGGACGACTTCCCGCAGCCAAGGCTAACTGACGACTCCCTCGATTCCCACCTCGGTATGCAGATGCAATGTCTCCGCAGAGCCACAAGAGATGGCGCTGTTAAAATAACACATTGCACCTGAAGAGAGATGGAAGATGTCGCTGTTAACAGCGCTACTACATGGGGATGGTAAATCGCCAACGCTACTGATTCATTAATCTTCGCACTCAATGTGCGAGAATGTTCTTTCTGCATTACTCGAATCCGTTGAAAAGAATCAATATCTGACAACAGGATTCAAAAAATGTATTTTTCTAAAAAAAGACAATTTTTTTTCCAGCTTTGTATCGATTTTAGAACTTGAAAGCTAATGATGTTAATTGAAGGCTGAAGCCTCCAATAGTAATTATGTTTAGACCGAATCCAGCGCAGATATGATGGGTTCGTTGCTCGCCGCTTCTGGTATATGTTTACGCGCGTAACACACAATTTATTATGCTCAAACAACTTAGCAATATTAAATATGGAGGAGCGTGGAAAATTTAGAGCGCTCGACAAGCTAAACAATCATAATTATTGTGCAATATATCGGGTGCCAAATCGATATTGGACGTGTATAGCCATCGCCATAAAAACGTCCGGCCGCATCGGCAGGTGTAAATCGGAACGCCGGTAATTAGGGCAGGATAAACGCCGTCATTGCGTCCGGAAACAATAATTATCCGAGGCCTGTAAGGGGTTAACGAGCGTGACCCGAAATAATTCGAAGAATCCGACTGTGATCGAATTAATGCGATACGGACGTCCACTCGATGGTTGATTCAGTGAATCACATTGGAACCCTCGGGATGCCGGGACAAAGTGACACGAGTGGATTTGATTCGGACCGTATAATGGAGTATCTTCAATGGCCGATGTGATGTGAAGGTCCGATTCCGATGCGGATTTATTGTATGGGCGCCCGGGGTTCAAAAATAGGAGGGCGGGACCTTGAGAGCGGCGGCACTTGGTGCTTCCTCATGTGCGAAAGTGAAGCGCTTCCTACTCCAGCTTGATGAGAGTCGCTCTTATAAATAGAACACAATTATTCGGTGGTCTTGTAAAGATTGTGTAAGGCCGTTCGAGCGTATGTTCATCGGAGCGTTGAAATTCAGCGCGAAGGGTCACGTGATGGAACGTGTGTGCGGGCGATCAACGTTGCGGTGCGTTACATTTGAAATTCAAGCGATTGCATATTATACGCACTACAACAAAAAAATAAAACTGAAATTTCAAAATTAAATTTACTTTAAATTTAACAAAAAATGGCTGTTTAGCTAACATACATAGAGTTAAGGGGCGAGGTTGTAAAGATAATGCAACCTTCATAAATCACATGAGTACATCTTATGGTTCGAGTTTAGTTAATGGTTGATCCTTATTCATGGATGGCACGAAAGTCATGTTTCAAATAATTCTAAATATTTAAATTTCAGGCACTGAAAATCGACCTAAATTATTGGTGATAAGCAAATTTACATCTTTTAAAATATGATATTAAAATTTAAAAAATAGTATTGTGTTGATAACATAACAACTACAGCTGTGGATTTATAAAATATTTTCGCATTTGACTATTTTTTTAAAAATACATTCAACCCTCCTATAGCCACCATTTCATTTGCGGGGCCTTTGGTTAACAAACTAAGCACGTACAAATTTTGAATGGATGCATAATTTTCTATAGCGTTTGGTTTAATTAGCGTGCTTCCTATCTCGACGCTATAGAAGGTTTGACTGTATTTTGTTCAAAAAGTTCCAAAGTGTAGCGGTTCCGCGATTTTGACGGTGCTCCCGTATGAGCATTCTGGGCACCCATCTCGCACACAACTTCTTGTAACCGAGTTTTTCCGACACAATATCACCAAAGAGACTGCGAAAAATGTCTTTAATTTTTTGCACAAATTCATCAGAAATCACTAATGGTATCCCACTATTTTCCTCGTCGTGAGTATCAGTACGGCCATATCTGAACAACTAACCCATTTCATGACAAGTTGTCGACTCATCACATCACTGCAATAAACTTCCACGAGCTTCCGATGATAATAATAAAAAGCATGACTTATGTTATTTAAATTTGGTAGTGGTTTTGTATAGATTTGAATGTCATATAGCGGGAAGTTCCTTTTCAATAACGCAACATACAGTCGGCGCGTACATTTTTGTTAGGACGTATATATACGTCCGGCCCACCTGGCGTGAGTTCATGTTATCAATTTTTTTAGCAATGCTTAGAATTTATAAAAATAACAATGAAACATATATATTTTTATTTATTTAGAAAAAAAAAAACATATAGAGATGTTAATAAATGCAAAACAAGAAACAAAAGCACATAAAGAATATGGAAACAAAGAGTTTAAAAAAATAAAATATTCCCATACATAAATTCAAAACTCAGCTTTTGTGTGATATATTTTAAAACAGTTGTTGACACGTAGTGCTACCTCACAATCCGGACACCAGTATGTAGATTATTTCCCTTTTTTGTAATAAACTCGAAATTTTCTGGTTCCGCAAAAAAAAAGTTCCGCCTGCTCTAGGACCCAACATATATTTCGAGGACGTATATATACGTCCTAACCAATTTCGATGCAGTTTACGTTGGACGTATATATACGTCATGACCACTTAACAGGTTAAGTCTGAATTTGTTACCACGTATAGCATACGACATTGTAGCTTAAACGGTAAATATAAATAACTAACATACAGAGAAAAAAAAATTAATAAAGCTAATGTAACTGAGTATGTAGATAAAGTCAATAAAAATAAAAATTTAGAATGTGTGGAAATCTAAATGTACTTAAAAGTACTTGTATATTATATACAGTATCTGTGCCTATAACTATGATATAACAATGTACCCTAATATTTCACGTTTAAATGCTAATACTGTTAGTTAGGGTGTACATAATAACAGCATCCATATCATATCCTTTTACAAGGCCCAAGCTTCCAAAATCATGGATCAGATGCCAAAATTTAATTGGAACACATCAAACTGGAAGGATTAATAGAGAACCATGCTCAGGTGAAATTTATGTCATTAAACGGATTCAATTTAAATCTGTACTATCAACGTTTTCCAACGGAATTTTCTGCAAACATCTTTATAATGTTGTCGAAAAGCGAGAAACATTAACACGCTTCGCAAAGAATTTAGAGAATTCGTTGCTTAATGGCGTTATTCGATTTGGCTCCAACGCCGAAATGAAAATTGAAGGTTCAATTTCGGTATTCAGCGATTGATTCGTCTTCGTTCGTAAAGGGTAGAGGGTTGATGTAGCATTAAGGACTTAATAAATGGAAGGCTAGGAGATGATCTTCTTAGATTTCCATGAAAGCGCGCGGGGCTAAATTGGCTACCTGTTGAGATGAAATTAAACCAAATCGACGCGAGCGCAAGCCTTTGAGGTTTGGCATAATTCAAAAGCAGTATGTTTAATAAAGAAAACATTCTCGCTGGATGCGACGTATGTTTGACGCAATTAATAACGTTGCTTTGGGACTAATTAAAAATATTTTAGTGTCTGCGCTTTTGCGGCGCGACACACCCTCTGCGCAGAACAGGGTGCAAAGCCACCAGAATATTTGGGTTCTCGCATGAGTGTTTTTAAATTACGCTCATGAAATAATAAAATAAATATTGAGAATGTTATGTAGACTTGCGGCCGAAGTCATCCTTTTAAATAGATTCTCTAAATAGACGGCAATTAGACGTTTCGCAACATTAAGAAGAAAAAAAACATTACATCATATCCGTTGTCAATTTTCACATGTATCAACAGGTCTCGAATGTGAATCAACTAAATTGATGTAAATATATGTACATTTATGTATATTTAAATACTAAATCTTTATATTTATGAAGTCCCTTTTAAATATGTATAAAACGAACATGGATCATGAATTCAGCCTGGAAGAAATTATCCTTTAATACTTAACCAAGAAGAACTCCAAAATACTTGAAGATATAAACAATATAGCAATTGTGAAAATATGGAAGTTTGAACAGATTAATCTTATCCACATGTAACGTTAGATACTCTTCAATCTATCAACAGAAGGCCCACGCGGTCCGTTTTCCGTCGGACCGAAACGTTGCACTTTTTTTTAATTCAAAATACTTATTTTGGACATAAAAAACATTTTTTTAAATTAATTAAGACTTGGATATCAACAGCTTAATACCAGGCTTTCGAATCCATAAATACAGCATCAATGAGTGTATGATTTATTGACTAAATGAATAAATAAAAGCAGATGGTAAGATGAAATATGGTAGGAAGTTACAAAGAATTTATTTTGTTGTGCATTTTGTTTATACGTTAGCGAGATCAAACAAAAGAAAGCAATCAAAATACACCGTAACAGCCAAAGGGTTAAAAATACAAAAACACAATTTTATTTATCCAATGAGATGGACGAACTTGATGGAATGATGAGAGATTATTTATATTTAGCTCTATGTTTGTGAGTATCTTAACACTTTACCGACCGCAGATGCTACCGTGGCGTCCTCAGATACGTCCGACTTTGGTCGTCAATAAGCCAAAATGTTTAATTTGTGGTTCGAAATGATTTAAAAATACGACAGTACAAATAAACGAAAACTTTATTCATGATTAATTTTTTATTCATTTTTATTATTTTTAACACTTTGGCGTACACAGCCGTCAAATACCTTCATGCGTCAGTTATGCGTACCGTCTTCGTGAGCACTTCAAATATTATCTCACATCGACGAAACTCATCAAAACGAAAACAAACTTAAGCTTTTCGTTAGTGAGCAAATATAAAATCGATGAACTCGTTGATCGCATAACCGATTACTTTCTGTCAACTCCTATCAGTGTAAGACAATCTTCAATTCGAGACAGAGTCAATTGTAAATAAACATCTGATAGCATACAAGATCACTTCATTTCTTTATATAAACAAAGCACAAAAAATCGATTCATTTGCTCTTCATTTAGAAGGAAATGATAATTGGACAAAGACTCATTCAACACGCAGCGAAGAACGGCAATCAGTTAAAAAAAACAAGTCGAAATCATTAAAAGTTGATAAATTTGCGAGGAAGCTTTCCGTCTCAGTCTCCCGAACTGTGCTAAGTTCGCTCTGTCTCTGTCTGTCTCCGAGCTTCAACGTGCAAGAGTGCTTTTTATAAATAGTGGAGGGGGTTACGGAGGATCTCCGATAGTACTCCCATAGAGGTTAAGCAGCTCAAAAACTCTCAAACTTCTCAGGGATTTGAAATGAGGCAGATAACGCTAATGTCAACAATCAATGTTATTGATTCAAAACAATAATAATTGTGTGTTTTAGCTTTTTTTCGGGTAAATCAAAACTATTTTTATACGTTTTTTGTGTTTTTTTGACATTTACTTTCGTAAAATGATCTATAATTCATATTTGTTTAACGATACGTATTAGTTTAAATATTATTATTTAAAAAAAAGTGTAACAAACTCTATATAATTATTTGTACGTATTTTTTTATTGAATTAATTTTAAAAAAACGTATTTTTCTTTTCATCAACATTTAAATATGTTTGTAGTGAATCATTTCTGAAAGTTTCGTGAAAGATTATAAATTAATAAAAAAGTTGAGATGATTTTAGTAGATAGCGCATAAAAACCGCCGGTCGGTAAAGTGTTAAGTTTCACGAGAACTTATTTCAAGTTGGATTTTTTTTTTCGTGATAAAGCTCATAGCTTCACTGAGTCCACTGTCCACTTCTGTATTCGTATGAATTAATCTTAATCAAGGATCCAATTGGGGATCTCCGCTCCACGTTACATTGGTGTCAGAAACGGCGGGTGATTAAGACGCTGAGCAGTGTCCGCAACACCACAGGAGTTGTCACTTCTGTTAATGTTAATCTGATCACCATTGAATGGGGATGCCATTTCGCCTACGCTACATAATTTTAAAAAAATATATTAAATTCGGATATGTAAGGCATTTATCGTGTTGTAATACGATTCGTTCTCATTTCGAAAAAATAAAAGTGGAACGCGATAAATCGGTAATATCATAAATCCATTTGTATATACGAAAGCACCTTTATTTCCTCCGTACACCCGAATACGAATCCACTCGAGAAGTTTTACTGTCATACTTTTATATAGATTTAGTGCGGAGGAAAAAGATTCCCTGTAACGACTTCTCTCCATACGTTCACTTCAACGGTAGAGAAGACTCAATAAAAAGAATAGGCCGTATAGAAATATGCTACGGAAACATACGTGTGCACGAGGCCTACAGCTACAGATAAAGATATCCGGTTCGTGATAGCGAAGGTGGGGTGTTTTTTTCCGTCGATTGGCGTTTTTGCCCCATAAAAGCTGAAAATAAAAATGGCAGTCGTTTTCGAATCGTAAACGTAGCGAGCCGAAATCTCGGTACAAACAAGTGCCAGGTCGGTCCGAAAATCCGATAGGGGTTGCGTCCAAATCGCACGGGAAGAAGGCTGTATCAAAGCCTGCAATCGCAGCTGGACATGCGGATCGGTTTGCTTTCTATGCACGTTCGAATTTGATATCCCCATCAACGGAAACTACCGAATGGAAGAGATATAAACACCCCGAAGATATAAGGGTAAACTAGTGCCTTCTGAGATGAAATACATTTTCATGAGGCTTATGGATTTATATAAGAACAAAAGCAAAGAAACGATCGGTGATGAATGAAAATTGTAATTCAACGCGTTGTCTTTCGCCTCTGCATTTATACGTTGATTTTTTGGATTCAAGATGAATTTTAATGAATATTAAAGCATTATTTCATACAAAAAATATTTAAATACAGTCAACCCTTCTATAGCGTCAATATAAAAACCACGCTATAGAACTTAAACGCTATATAAAGTTAGATTGCAAGTGATTCTCAGAAGCAATCGATGTGGATGCAATAGGAGGGTTGACTGTATTATATGTTAATTGATAGAACAAGTGTTGATATATTTGATTAGATTGTGAACACCAACAAATTTGAATGCCACATCGTCACAATTAATTATGTATATAATATGAATTCATTTGTAATGCACCCTTTGATGAGTATGCACTCATATGTTGCGCTGCACGCAAGCAGCGTTCCATAACGCTTTATTTAACAATATCGTACATGTTTTTCTTATAGAATATTTATAAAATTCGTCTATTCAACGTGGTATATATAGGAGAGGTATATTAAATAGGAATTATGATTTTAACACCCAAGAAATCAGAATAGAGCATATGCGATTTGAAAGTGTCTGCATTTTTTAATAGAGCGGATGTATATGAATGAATTCTTTCATGGGACCGTCTCATTAGACATGCGGTAGTTGAAAAACGATAAAAAATGAGTGATGATCTCTTATTAACTACGTATGAGGCAACAACAAATTTGTCCATTCATTCCATTCAGAGTGTTGCGTCCATATTGATAAATGAATCGTAATGATCGTGGCTCCAGTCATGACTCGTGACTTGATTCATGATTTCACATAGGTCGTGACGGTGGCCACTGCCATTATTTTGGTATAAAATAAGGGTAATTACTATGGAATGAGTAATTATTTCCACATTTGTCACGGTTAAAGATATGAAACTGGACGCTTTGCCGTATTAGAAAATGAAGCTATTATAATGGACAGACGTGCTGCTGGTGGTTGATTGCGTGATTCCAAGTTGGAAAATATCGCAACCGCGATGGACCATATTTCAATCAAAATATATGATTGCAAAAAGATAATATTTAATGCGTTAATTACTTCATTTGTTGGAGCAAAAAAATCAATCTGACAAACGAGTATCCAATTGCCACAGTTCCATACATGTGGCAACGGTTAATGTAATAGTTGCTTATGTCGCTCGAAAATATTTCACAATGATTGACTCTTTTTCTAAAAATACTATGGGTATTAGATCATTTTGATACAATGGTAAAAGGCAACAACGCTTTGTGGACGTGTTCGGGCAACGTATCAGCGGTCCGAAAAGTGGACCGGTTGCACACACACATCCGGGTCTCACGCAACTCGTACCACATACGATCGCAAATAGACTCATGTTTCCAACCCTTCCCCTTATAAACATATTAATATATTATTAAAGAAACAGAACAAGCACGAGAGGAATACTAAGCAGACGCTAGTGGTCTCAAAAAGACCGGACATAAATTAATTCGGTTTAGCATTTCATGTGCACTTTTTGCATGATCAGAGTCCATGTAGATCTTTATTACTCCACCATTAAACAGATTAAAAATAACGGCGGGAAGATCAGGTCTTCCTGCGGCTAAGACGATCGGTCGGACCCCGCGACTCGCTCCAAGCTGATACACGACTAACTCTGAAACTAACTGGAAACATGACTTCTTCAGACAACTAGCGTCCTTAGGTACCTCAGATACTATTTTTTAGAGTGACTTGATGTCAAATTTACCCTTCAAGACTACCCCAATAAAATGATAATTTGGAAATTGACTTGTCCTTTCCAATATGTTATTTATTCACGAAAAATGTTTGCGATTTTCTGTGCAACAGTTGCTTTTAAAGTTTTGGAGGCCAAGATGATTAAATAAAAATAGCAGAGGGTGAAGATTTTGGAGGGTGGGAAATTCGACTCTTATGCATGTTTCAAGAATAAAATTAATAAAAAACTTCATGCTATTTATTTTATAATACATATAATACCTCCGAGACGATTTATCGACTTATTTTGACATCCATTGTCTGAATTCCGACAGGCTAATCTCGAAAACACACCAACCTTTTTCAATTGAGGCCTTGAATATTTCATTGAGAAGCAAGTTTTAAACGTTTTATCCTACGAGAGAAATACGCCTAAGCCAATAACCTTTGACATATATCAAGGAAAACTTATAAAACCTGTCAAAAAAAAGCGCAGAGAGGAAGAATTTCCAAAGTTAAACATTAATAAAGAGCTTCGCTCGTATGACGGGAACATATTACTTTTTAACTCGGTCCAATGAACAAACTTATTTTGACCGTATATATCTTCAGTGGGTCCTGTCCTAAAAGCCCAACAAATCGCCCAGTATGGAGGCTCTCGATATCTGGACATCGCTCCCGACGAGAAAGAAGGAAGAAAAGATCGATAACAATCGTACGCTTGGATGGACCCGTTCGGCAATAACACCGATGGGTTCTGTCAACCGGACCTATGCAATAAATTCGCAAAACCTGCCCTGTAAACAGTAGAACAGAAGATCATGTATCATGATCCGCTACATTAGGAATGAGTAATTATCTCGGTCTAAGGAGAGACCACAAATTTTGGAAGATGTATGAAAAGCTTTGAATTCGCGAATGTATCGTCATTAGACGTGGTTAAATATAATTAGTACATAATGATGTTAATTAAGTACATAGACCCTTCATTTAAATCAATACAGTTTTCAAGAGCACCATTTAATTCCAATAAATTAATAGCTTAAAGCTATTTTATTACAAAATGGCAAAAAAAGTCCTTTAAAAATTATTGCAGATTTATGTTATGTATATTACAGAGTAACTCTATTTTAATTGAGATCAAACCGAATCCAAAGGATGTACATTTAGACATGATGATGATTGATTACATTTTTTTTCATGGATATCATATAAAACAAACATGGAAACAAAATGTCATTTGCTTCGCTTAAATATAAAACTTCGCTGTTACGAAAATCAACGTAGGATGAATTTTTTAATCAACGTACGAAGGACATCCAGAATGTAAGGTTACAACATTCGATAAAAAATTGTTAGAAATCATTGATGATCTACTACTCTTCAAAAAACAGATGACAGCGCGGATCTATCGCGGACAATATCTGATGGGAGCGCGACGACCTTTCCATCAGAAGAATTTACTATGACTGAACAAAATGGCCGACAAGCACGCGGGACCAAATAAACTGACCGTTAGGATACTCCATATACGCCAGATGCGCCAATTTCGAAACAAAAATAATCCCCCGACCTCAGAAGCCCTTGTAACCTCACTTTCTATATGACCCTCGTATATTATTATAATTTACAAATAATAAATCACAGATTGCCGATAATCAATTTTGTCAGATGAAATGTTACTAACATATCTTTATTGCAGACAGGGCCGTAACAAGGACGTGGCAAAGCAGGCGCCCGCCACGGGCGCAACTGTGCTTGGGGCGCAGAACACAGGATACCGACCCGGTCGAGAATTGTACACGAGAATACTGTACATGAACCAATACCGATTTGTCTAATCCCTCTTTTTTCATTATCGTTATGTTCAAGTATGGCATCCGATCGTGAGCCGCTCATTCGTCATATCAGCGGTCCGAAAAGCGGACCGATTGAGCTTACAAAACTTATGGCCACCATATGTACGTTAGGTCCTAGTTAGGGCTCTGATTGCAGATGTCATATCGCCGGCAATATAAACGTGCAAAATCACGAAATTATTTGGAACAGCCATGTTCATTAATATTATGCCTTTCATATAGAATTACAATAAGAAGTGGTTCGTCATCGAGAAGTCTCGCAGCTGGGTCTCTTTCTGATCACCATCAACCCTTTGATTAGTGTGTAAATTTTAAATTGAGTTAAACATGGATACTGTAATCGAATGTGCACCGCTGATCATCCACACAAATCCAATTTTATCTCAAGACCGCGCAACGTGAATAAATCTTGCATATTAATAAATGAACCCCAACACTGTTGATATTGTTGGGCAGCATAAAAGCGTTTCAAATAGAATCATTTTTGGTAGCATGTTGAGCTTTAGGTGTAAAATTGATTTATGGGGCTTTCTACTATTTATTATAATTTTAAGAAAACTATCAATGATCCAAGAAGATACAAAACTTAATGGTTTTTAACCGGATACGGACAAATTTATTATAATTTTAATGTGTATTTAAAATATTGTGTTCTTTTATCGAAATAGAAGTGATTATTTTTACTATAGTTAAAATTATAGATATTTTAAATATTATTTCAAATCAAATGATGAAATATTTTTGCACAGAGTGAATTTAAACCCTCATCTTTATGGCTAAAGCCCAGAAAATAATCCATTACGCTTTTTGTAATTATTTATACATGTGTCGTACGTGTAATGGATGTGGTTTATAAATTTGAATTACGTCTGAAAGCACAAATTTCCGAACAAAGGAGCCATTATTGTATTCAGGGATTACTTCGGCGGTTGTTTTCGGTGCCCCAGAAAATTTCATCGGTCTGATGGTTTGGGATCCGATACAGCGTACACGTACCAAATAGACTACTTCAAAATCGAAAAATCTCACAGTCTCGTTCTTGTGTCATTTAGATGAAACTGCCGATGGGTACAATAAGCCATCATACTCTCGACTTCGGAAATATCTTCGATCCGACGTCTACGTCGAGAGCTCACGGGGTAAAAGCCCCTGCCACTCCGATGCGATTGCTTTCCACTTAAAATAGGAATATAAAATACACGCTGCTGAGGGCTGAAAATAAAAACAAGCCAAAAGGCGACGGGCTCCGGTTAAATAAAGAGAAACTTACTTGGCGAGCGAAGCATACATTCGCGGCGATGAGATTGAGGGCGCTTTTGAAGAGATCCGCACACCCCATTTCACCCCCCGGGGGGTGATAACGCGAAAACGTTGTCCTCTTATCGCTTATTTTACTTTCGACACCCTTGACATAAAAATCATAGGACGAATAACAATCAAGCTAACAACGTTTGTTTCCGCACATAAACTGGCCATTTTTACGACCGAATAAAAAAGATATCCCCCGGACGACTTACGCCAGAAATAAGAGTTTCATTGAAATTCTATACTTACATAAAACACATAAATACAGACAAACCGCGGAGTGTAGATAACATCTATTTAGGTGAATCAATTTGAAATACAATATTTCGAAAATATTATATATCAACAAAAATCCATATCGTACGTGTATTGGCGTCAATTTGATTGATTGCATCATGGGATGTTGAAATTGTATACATATTCTGAGAATTAACATTATGACATGTTCAATGAAAACAAACGTAATCCTGCGATATTTTTTAATCAAAAAATGTTAGATAATCAGAGGACGATATTAAAAATAAGTATTTAAATATTATTTTTATATACAGTTATATAATGTCTAAGGGCCAATCAGTAATTCAAAGAAATCATGTTCAATGGAAGGAAAACTTCAAATAAACGTATTTATTTATAAACAACGCAAAACAAACAATAAATTACCAAGAAACTCTCAAGCTAGAGAGTCTTCGTTGAAATTTCTGGAATAGTTTCAATTAAAATTGTTTTGAATTGATCAAATATCTTCTTATTGATTATCTTCGTCCACCTTGCGACGTCGTTTCGCAAGTTCAACATATAAACTGATCACATGGATTTAGTCGACTAATCCCCTCGGAGATTTGATCAGAGAAAATTGATTAAAAAATACATATTCAATATCAATAGACTTCTCCACTGACCTTAAGTTTTAAATTAGGACAATTAAAAACATATCATAATTAATTAAATATCGCTATATATAGCTAAATGCAAGCAATAATACAATTTAATATTGAAATAATAATCGATTCCGAAAAAAGAAAACCGTAAACAATTATCAACCAACATTGGAGCAGTGAGTGACCACAAAAATGCATAGACTTGTCCGGGTCGTGATAAACGCATGCCGATTAATTGATTTTTTGTTCGCATATTTAAAATTACAACGTAAAAGTAATGCACAAATTTATCGTCATCAATAAAATAAAATATGAGCATCATCTGAATATTTCCAAATAATAATAACACTTGGTCTGGCGCATTTAATAAATTTTCGTGTAAAATATTTCAAGACTATCATAAATTTCTTGTGTTTCATTTTTGCTATATATTTTGTTGTAAGCCCGTTGATTAGGAATCACGCATATATGTGTTCGGACTCAAGTTATAAAGAAAGAGCACAATCGAGTGCGGAGATTGGTGAGTCGGAGACAGAGTCGAATTGTGTCTTGCGTCTCATCATATACTTATATACACTTCAATGGTAAGGTGATATTGTAAATGTACCCCTACACGTCTAAATATTCTATTTTTTTCATAGAGTACAAAATAGAGGATCATCAAATCAATTATCAATGGATAGTAGAAAGCCATATAAATCAATTATATACCTAAAACTCTGCGTGGTGTCATAAGTGATTATATTTCAAGCGCTATTCTGGGGCTCAATAATATCACCAGTGTTAAGGTGCATTTATAGATATACAAGCTTGACTCCTACTGAGCGATCCTGAGAGACAAGTGGATTTGTGTGGACGATAAGCACATCTGCGACTTAATAATGCGACAGTCGGGGATTGTCGCAGTGACTAAGGCAACGAAATAGGTGTAAAAAAAATCGGCCGGGGTCCTGATGTTGCCCAAATGTTTATCTTAATGGAATTGAATGGATACTGAAGATAAGCAATTATTACTTTGTAAAAAAAAAACAAATATATGGATGCGTTTGACGTAAGTGTAATTTTCTTAGACAGGTTATAAATCCGAGCGTGTCAATATGCTCCTTACAGCAAAGTAATACACGTTGAATACATGGAATTTCAAACTTCAAAAAGCGACGGTGATGGAAAAAGGAAGACTTCTAAGCATGCAGGGAAGGAGGAATGGTAGAAATCTCAGTGCGCCCGTTATGTGGCCCGATCCGACAGTGAGATCTACTCTGTACATGCCCGCATGGAGAGAGACATCAAGACTGTTATATTTTAAAGAAATGCGCTCTGAAAAATACCGGAGATGAATCGGAAATGTCTTCGACGACGTGAAAATCATCGCGCTGCTGGAAAATATCCCCTTTATCGCCCGCACATAAGAGGGTCCATTCATCTTCGGTTACGTATTCAACACATCGTACTGAAAATTCAGCTGCGGATACTGAAACGTAATTCGTGCATGAAAATTTGCATCGAAAATTGTTCCGGGCAGGTGTAACTTTCGGGGGATGGAATTATCTTTCATCACACGTTTTGGTGAGCTGGCGGCAGCCTCCGGGTAAGTTTTTTCGGCGAAAAGCATTGTGTGAAAATTTCGCATAGTACGGGAGCAAAAATTCTGCTAAATATGCGCGCCTTGACATATTTCAAATAATTCACTACTAAAATGTAAAAGCCGATGTAATTTTAAATAGTGCTTATGAACTCTAGTGTGACTTACGTGAACGTAGCGAAATTTGCCCGAAAAAACTGGAGCATACCTGAAAAGAGAGAAAAAAGAAAATCAGTAACGTACATAATTCAAAGCTTCATTTTTTATGTAAAAATTGTATTTTTTTATACAAATTTGGACGTAAATCCAAATCGGAACCAAATGTATCAAAATACTTGAGGCGATGATACAACATTTGTACCATACCCTGTGTATCATGCTTCCACCAATATTTACCATTCAAAGACACAAACCTTGTGACATGATTATAATGAACTGTCATTTCATGTTTAAACTCTCTATAGATAATATTAATTTATCTTTTTGAATGACAATTATGAGAAAAATTTGAAAGATTTGTCAATTAAACTTAATGAAAATTTTGCTTTTCATTCATCAAACATTATAAAATCCAGAGAGTGCAAAACATCATGGACTAACAGAAAAGAGTACTGCTTAGAAGAGGATATCCGCCAAATATTTATTTGATTAAAAGAGAAATTTACCGATAATTTAGAGCCGTGAGTGATCATGAAAATGTTAGGATCCACTCAGGTCTTAATCAAACCACCAAATTGAAACATCGAAAATGGGAACAAGCGCAAAATTTAAATACAAAAATATTGACTATTTTAGAAAAATTTAAATTCCTGGAACAGGACCTTCGTAAAAAGTGTTACTTTTATATTTGAATAAAATGAGTTTTGCCTTTATAAACATTTTGCTCATATACAAAAAAAATCTCATAACATCAATCACTCAATAAGTTCGTAGGATTTTCTTTTGACTTGAATTCATTGAGTTAGGTCATATTTTGGAATTTCTAAACTTTTTTACAATGACTTCAAATATTTTTTCAAGTCAAAAACACATCCAAATACAGATCGGGAATATGAACCCCAATCCCATCTAGGAAGTAAGGTTATGAGGATTTTTGAGGTCCGGTGACATTTTTTGTTTCAAAAGTGGCGCACCTGACGCGTAGGGATGATCTTAACGGTCAATTTGTTTAGTCCCGCGTGTTTGTCGGCCATTTTGTTCAGTCACGGTAAATTCTTCCGATGGAGAGGTCATCGCGCGCTCCCGCCACCTACCGTCCGTGCGTATTCCATGTGGTCATCCGTTTTTTGAATTTGCAGAACAATACCGCCGCGAATATTCATCGATAGCTCGTGGAAGTTTATGGTAGTGATGTGAAGAGTCGACAACGTATTTCCTGATATTTCACGAAGTCTCCTTGGTGATATTGGTCGGAAGAAAAACACCAAGGAAGAAGGAATGGTTTCCAATGAAGAAAATACTATCTTCAAGAAATTAAACTTGGAGCAACTTCTTCCACTTCTTCGCATCACCTCGGCATATCGCACTGTCACCAGGGACAGCCTTCCTGTCTAGTAACCTGGGCGTGCACCGCTGCGTTCTTGGATTGGGAGTGCAGATTGAATGCGGCCCCGATTCATTTTTTTGAATTTGCTGAGCAAAGGTTTCGCTATCGTTGGGTGACCCCCAACCATTAGACCTCCCAACTCCTAACGAGACATGGTAACTTCAATGGCCATTTGCAAGAGTTGGATATAGTAGCCAGTCGGAGTGCCCATGCAACCAACCGCACATAAATGCAGAACAGATTATGTGGAAATGTAACGGCACCCGAGAAAGAGAAGCTCTTGCAACGTGCCCGGGGTCCGTGTTCCAGAACAATAGGAAACAGGGATTTGGTGGCCCACCCTCGTGTCTTCGGCGCTTTCAACTCTTTTTGCAAGAACTTCGGTGCCAGATATGAAGTTGGCAATTACACTTGCAGTAATTCTATCTTTCGCGTTTATCCCCAGTCAACAAAAGGTAGCAAAACTTTAATGCAGTTATTGTTAGTGTCTTGGTGAGTCCACTTGTTCAGACCCTATGGTAAACACGGGTTAGTGGAGGACCCTTCCCAGAAAAATATTCGAAACTATCCAAAATGACCAATGATCTTTATAACGAATTGTTTGATTTCCAACATGTGTCAAAGCTGAATCTAAAAGTGGAAAAAGAACATAAAATTTATATAATGACCTATATCACTAGTTGAATCAAATTATCTCATGATATGTTGAATAGTCATGGATGAGGTAAACATAGATATTTGGATACCACAAAATCATCTTCGACTATTATAGCACAGTATCATCAAATTGAATCTAAGATCGAAACGCGGAAAGCTTTTGGAAAAATTAAGTGCAAAAAATAGTACATGTCTCAAAAGGATAGATCCGTTCCAACCCTTAAACCCAGCTTAACCCTGTGAAAGGTTATTTTAGTGTTTGGTGTTCAAGGAATTATCCACTTTGGATTACTTAAAGCAAATAGAAAAAAAATACACCAGACGTATATTGTAATCAATTAGAAATACTTCAAAAATTTCACCATGATATAGGAGCATTCAAGATTAAGCTTCAGGAATTAAATACCGAAAAACTAGTTATTAAATGAACACATTTAAAAATCGGGCCTAAATTTACGACAAATCATAGCTTTAAAAACACCCAAAAACGGAGATGTTCAATAATTTCCTCCAATAAATCCACGTCGACACTAAAGGGTTCAAGCGTGTTGACATATTTGGGTAATTTGGCGAATCTGCTCATTTAAACTGTCGACCCTTTTCCATTAAAATTACAATGTTTTCATTTGAGAGGTGCAATTACCAAAATATATTTCATTCCGTGCAAAAAATACTATTTAATGCGATTCTTCCCCGATCCGGATTGGATCAGCTAAAGTCATTGAATTTTATTCACACGAGGGTTTGTTTGGCGATGAAGTGATTAAAAACACGTACAAAAACGACCTTCTAAATCAAAAGTGGAAGCATAATTCATATTTATCCCATTCCGAGCACCATTATATTGAAACTTTTTGCGGGGCGGTCGAAATCCGTTATCTCACGAAAAACTCTAATTATTCTTCCGAGGATAATTTCATGACGCTGGAAACTACTGGTCTAATGTATTTAAACTTTGATATTTAAACTGGAAAGTATCATTATATCAATGGGGCAGTGTTTTTCGCTGAAGTATAATTACTTTAAAAAATAGCCACATTCATCAGAGCTTATTATGCACGTTAAATATTTATGAAACGCTATTCAAGTTCAGAATCGTAATTTAAGACCGGAAAAAAAATATTTTTAACGAACAATTCAAATATGCACCGATTGATAATTCAATTTGAAAGTTTTATCCCGACCTTAAACTTCCAGATAAAAATAGATCAATATTATAAGAGGAAACGATCAACACACTCGTCGCTCCGGGAAAGCTTTGAATAATTTTCCCGGGAAAGCTGACAAAAATAATGTTTGTCTATGGTGACGAGCTCTCCCGCACACTTAAGGGCTTAAAAATAAGGTCGCCAAAACACTACCGCTAAACGAAAAAATGAAGAAGAAACAAGATTCTGAAGATTCACCCAACGCCCATTGTCTCTCCCCGCGCACAGGGCGGCATCTGACATTGACGGACGTTATTGGACGAAAACCATCTTCATCGTTCTTCACACTTTCCGAGACTCCCATGAATAAATAAAAGTTTAGTAACAGAGGCTTCTTGTCATCGGCTGACAGCGGCCATTATAAACAGCTTAAAGAGTAATCATTTTATTATAAGGAAATTATGAATAAGGCATGGCCTCTTTCCGGGTGGGTATTTCATAAAAAATTAGCAACTCGTGACTGTCGCTTAAAGTTGGACAAAGAAATTTTCGCAGAACTCGTTTTATGCCTGTTTTCCTTTTATGCCAAGTTTAAAATTTATCTAAAATCCACTCAAGCAAGCGATTAAAACTACTGACTTGGCTAAAAGCCTATATTCATTGGATCATCAATGGATTTGTATATACGGAGTTAATTTTAAATAGAGTTAAACATAGCTGCTATGTTCGTCTATCCACCATTTATCGTCCACACAAATCCACTTTTCTCTCAGGATCGCGCAGCGTGAGTCAAGCTTGTATATCAATAAATAAACCTTAACACTGTTGATAGCACACAATATTTGTTTATTTCTTTGCTTTTGTTACCACGCTATAATCGATTTATATGGTTTCCACTATTTATTATGATTTTAAAAAGACCACCTACGATCTAAGTAGACCAATTTTATTATAATTTAAATGTTTATTTTGTTGTCATCTAAGAAAAAAAAATCAAATATTCTTTCTTAGAAATACGAATAATTCTTTTTGCATTATTTGAGAATATTTAGACGTGTAGGGGTATCTTTACAGCATGACTTTACCATCAATGCACAAGTGTATGATCACTCGAGTCCGATGAGTAATAACGCACACATGCGTTATTACTCATCAACGGGTCAAAATATCATAGTTTTTATCATATTGAATGTAGGTGATCTCGATAGGATAGTTTTCTAAAAAAATCATAATATTCATTGCCATTGATTAAATCCTGGACTAAAATATGGAGAACATTTTGTCATACTAACAATTTTGGTAGATCGGAAATACGACCACCAATCATGGATCGACAGTTCTAAAGGCACAATTCTAAATTAATTCAAAAAATATTTCCTCCAATAGTTGCGGGGGAAAAATCTCCGCGCAAAAGCCTTGTTAATTTGTGCAATTACAATTCGCCAGATTCAATGTGTCACATTAACAGGGTCGTAACTAGAGCGTGGCAAAGCAGGCGCCTGCCACGGGCGCAACAGGGATTGGGGCGCAAAACGCAGGATACCGACCCGATTGAGAGAGTTGTACGTGATTTTTATTTTACTTGACCATTTTACTCTAAATGCATTAACACGTAAATTGACATAAGATTCGCAATGAGTCATCTTCGATATCTCTCATGGGGTTCCCGATTCTTCGTTTGGAGATAATATGTACATACTTGCTTCATTATTCATAATTGGCTCGAGATAGATAACACCATCGATGTCATGAATTCAAAGCAACATGATATAATAATTGATTAGCGATGCTTTATCTCCACTTTAACGGTGATCCAATTTTATGGATAATCAGTGTTCCCGATGAAGCTCGTAAGAATTTTGAGTGTCGACCCGATTAGTCATTTTTGGATACCCGAAAAAAAGTGTTTCGGCGCTCGTTGTATCATCTCCTTATATTGCTTCATCAGCACCAACACCACCTACGCCCTTCGGCCAGTGCGCCCCTCGGCCAGTGCGCCCCTGCCTCATTTTCGTCCACACGAAAAATACACGAGAAACACTAATAAGTAAGTAAATGTAAATTATGTCAATATTAGATGTTCTTACAATTTATTGCGGTTTTTTTCTCAATGCAATTTTTTTCAATTTCGTTAACAGAGGTCGCGCGTTATCGTGCTGGAAAATAATGGTGCTTCTATTCACCAAAGTTGGCTTCTCTTGATGTAAAGCGTCGGAGCGGGGGCGCTATCGGGGCAGAGCCCCCGGGCGGCGCCCCGCTCCCACGCGCTCGTCGTGATGGTTGCACTAGCGCCCGAGTATTCTGTTTGAATTGCTTTTATATGACTCAAGATATAGGTGCATTAAAACATAATACATAAGTCCAAATTAATAAAAAAATGTTCAATTTCTTATGTCCAACATGCATAGCATCTGCTTGCTGTTGCTTAATTATTTTTGCCTATTATTGTGTTGCGAAAATAAAAGGAATGAGTTGCTGTGCAAATCTGTCAGTTTACTTTTGAAGAAGTAGAAAGGGGGAATAAAAAAAATGGTCAGCGGTAAGAATGGTGCTCGTTAACACTTTGAGACCCGCTGACGCCTTTTGGCGTAAAAATTCCCCAACCGTTATGAACCGCTGACGCCATTTGGCGTAAAAACGTAGGCCTACAACATCATAAAAAAAAATGTTACCGACACTAATATTTCACTATTCGTTGACAGATGTCTCTACAGATATAAAGGGTATATAAATTTGAGTTTTAAGGTTGAAGAAAGAAAATAAATTTCCTATAAGAATCATATTAGAAGTCGATCCTAAGACAATTTTAAATTTAAAAGTAGCTCCCAAGACAAAAAAGGTTGGACGATCCTGAAGTAAAGGATATATACATATCCAGTGGCGGTCCTTCCATAAAATTGCGAAGTATTATCACCCTCATGTAGTAAATAAATTTTAAATGAAATATAAATAACAAGTAGTATTTATAGAAAGAAAAAAAATGTATTTCGTTGGTTTGAGAACCACTGCTTGAAAGTTGTAAAATGAAGATCACATATCTATACCTTTGATTATGTAGAACATAACCTGAAAATTTTACGTATATACACTCATAGGTTAAAAAGATATGTAAATTATTATAAAGGTCTTGATTTCTTGCGAAATTTGCCTAAAACGAGCGGCCCCCACAGCATTTTCACACCAAAAAGCGCGGTTCTCAAAGTGTTAATTATTAAAATAAATGCCTGACTTCTGTGCTCCTTGTGAGCATCCTTCGTCCATTGCCGTTGCTTTGCGGTCTTTATTGGAGATTGTTTACACTTTCAGATCTTTTAGCTGGTCATTGGTGCTTTAATTTTCGGTAAAATTGGTAGCCAAAATCTAGGAATGCTAGTGCCGTCATATCGTCTGTTGATTGCAGAGTTTCTTCGTTTTTTGATCTCTTGTAATTTTGATGCTGACGTTTTTGACTGTTGCTATAGTTTATGTGCCGCAAAATTGATGTGATGATCGTTCTTCGTAACATATTCGGTTATTGCTAATTTGTAATCCAATTGCCAAACTGCTTTCTGATATCCTCTCACCCTGTGGGCGATCTATCTATTGGTTTGTTAAATGTACGACATGATGCAGGCTGCGCATTCGATCTCGTAAACCCCCTGATTTTCGTTTTTCACTTTTTTCTTTTTGTCGAATAGGAGGCTTCCTATCTTTTTTCTCGTCCTAAAGATCGCGTTCATGTCGTGCTAATGAAGTGCTCTTGGATGCTTAAAAAAAATCCGTATGGTGCGTAGCGTCTGGTAATAAATGATTTGGGCGTGAGCAGCCCACATACAGCTGTCCATGTGAGAAGCATGCACGCATGCCCTGTGTTTCCCTGTACTCTGTTGATGCTCGCACCGGAAACTGCACGCGCTTCAATTCAAATAGCATATCAGTCGGAATAATTGGGACACATCTTCTTTCCATTTCAAACTGAAGCTTTGATGATATTATTCATCATCTTTTTCTCTAAAAGTCTGGTACTGTTGCTACAATTTTAATTTATTTCAATTTAGTTGCCAATTTTCAGTGTTAAAATACACAATTCAAATATAATTTTTAAATAGAACGATGAACTAACTGAATATTGCCTTTATTTTTTGTTCATGTGTTTGGGTGTCATTTGATAAATGCCTTTTTATATCATTCAAATCAAAAAGTTACTTTTTGCATTTTGTCGCGCTGATACACGCACCATACATTGAAAACCTCTGTTTTGTTTAAATATATCTGTGCAGTAAGCTCTTTTGTAGGCACGACTAAAATTTAGTTTCAATCTATTAGCTGGTTTAAGAATTATATCAATTTTACGAAAGAAGTAGAGTTTCATGAATTTCTTACGAAATCGCCCGGACTTTCAGCGAAGCTTAGCGCGAAACGCACGGACTGTAAAGTATTAATGTTTTGTAAATTTAATTCTTCGTTTTCGCCGATAGTCATTTCTTCCCAAATATATTTTTCCGACAATTTTAGACTTTTTTATGCGTATTAGCATAAAAAAGCTTTGTTCTTTATAGAAAAATGAGGGATAAGTTCCATTATTTTTTAAAATGGCATAATATCAAAATCGCATAAAAAAGATCTGCATAAAAACAGACCAAAGTAAAATATATTGGAAGTAGAATGCGATAAAACTTTTACTACTTTAGTACTTGATGTTTATAATATGTATGTACTTCAAGTCGGTATATCGCAAAAATAAAATTATTTATCAAAATTAATTTATCTTATTTTGAGAAGTTTGAGAGTTTTTGAGCCACCTAAGTTTGTTTTCATTTTGATGAGTTTCGTCGGTGTGAGATAAGATTTGAAGTGTCGGCGAAGACGGTATGCATGAATTTATTCTGGCGCAATAATCAAGTATTATCTGCTAACACATGACGGTATTTGACGGTAACTGTGCATCGATGGGTTAAATGACATTTTCTCGAAACTGCATTCTCAAAAACGGCTGTTTTTGACTGACCCGGCTGAAGTTTTAGGTGGTTTCTCACTATAATATTGTAAAATTGTGGGTAAAATTTGTCAAGAATATATAAAAGTTTAATTAAAAAAACTACTTAGTTTTTAATTATATATTTTTATAGGTATATTCTGCTCCTGCACATAATAAAAATTTAAAAAAATTGTTTTTAGATCAATAGAAAAAATCCGACAAATTCTTGATATCAATAAAAAAAAGTCTAATGAAATATTTTATAACGACGCCATTTTGTTTATAACTAACATTAGCACTTTTTTTAACGTAGCAATGTTGTAATAAAATAATGTCAAAATATTAAACATTATTTTATCACCTTTAAAAAATGTATTAAAATATCCGTCCGAAAATGTGGGGGGGGGGGGGGGCGCAATTTTGATTTTTGCCACGGGCGCATCATACCCTAGTTACGGCCCTGCACATTAATAGTGACATCTTCTGGATTGGGGGTTCATTATCAAATCGAACCGACGAGGTTACTCTCGCACATCTTTACTCCACCGTTGCCCATGAGCGTAGGGTTGGCTCCCCCCCCCCCTCTGGGATTTTATGGGTGATACCCAACCGGGATCTTTCAACGAATAGTGAAATCTATCTGGATTTTTGCGGTGCATAACTTCCCGTCCTTTGATGACGCGCGGAAAGTCAACAATCGTCGAATAGCCTTGGCTGCGGGAATATGTCCTTCCGGCAGTCTTACAGTTGTAACTTCTCTCTCCGTAAATAAATGATAATTGATAATGAATGTTTACCAACTCTATCCTACCAATTCATATATCATTTTCATAGTGCAACCACAAGCAATTGTCATGCGGAAAAAATTCAATAAAAATAAATGTTAATATTAAAGTGAAATCAGACAGTTAACAACATTGTGCATGTATATTAATGTAACAATATATGGCTGTGTACTCTCTTCGGTAAAATGTTTAATGTTGATTAATTGATCGCCATTATGTTTGGATTACAATGACAATTTAATTAATTTGTTTTGTAAAATTTGCACACAGCAAGAACAGCATATGATCCTATTTAATCCAAATCGAATTTATCATTACGAATTGTTTTTCGAATTTTAATTGCATTGGATATTGATAACGCTTTCTGAATGTTCTCACAATTTGTATAACTTATTTTGATAGGGATAGAAGGGAAGGAAGAAAGGGAAGTAGAATAATTATGTTTAAAAAAATCTTGATTTTGCTGCTAAAACCGTATTTTTTATTAAAATACACAGTCCCCTGTATTATTTTTTAAGGAAATGCTTAATATTTCCTTAAGCAATGGAAATATTTTTTGTTTAGCTGTGGTTATTTATTAAACAAGTATATTCATTTAATAAGATTTTGTCAATATATAAGCAAAAAAAAGTAGCCTGGACAACTTTCTTAGGACGACTTTCCCAGTTTATTGTGTAACTCCTATATAAATTGTGCATTCGATATGAGTTAAATATACGATGCATTTATATGATAAACGACGTTTGCTGTTTTAGAAAATTTCATAGGTTAATACTGTATCTTGGGTTTTTATAAAAAAAAAATCGCATAGCTCATCCATCGATTATGTGTCGAAGCAGTATGCTGTTTTCAAATGCAAAAGCCATTCTAAATATTTATGGCGATATTAAAATATTTCACCCCATATAGAAATATGTTAAACTAGCACGATTTCTACTGCAAAGCGGATAGATTTGGCACATTTTCAAAATAGCAGTACGGTATAATAACGACAAAAGTAAATGGTCGAGTTACAATATCCTGTCATGATGGAAGAAAAATGGCGACGTATTCGACAGGGATGGTTTGGTTTTTTAAGGGCTTTCTGGTTGATAAATTCGATTGTAGAATTTATAGCCGAAGGTTCGAAATTCGATCGAAAATAAATCCGAATAACCGGCGACTTTTGGGTTTAGAGTGTGGAGAATAAATTAAAATTATTCCCATTGATGGAGGCTTCGGCTTCAGAAAAAATAAGTTTTTACGAGTTCCATCAAAGAAAAAGACCATCCAAAGCCTCTTCCAGATCCCTACATCTTGTCTGGAAGATAGCACGCAGATGCAAACAAATATCTGGGGGAGGATTTCATCTTTGAGGTTTTTTTTTGCAAATAAGACATTTATTTAACATGAAACGAAAAGAAAAGATGTTAATAATATCACGACTTTTGAAATTTTCACCTGATTAAAACATTAAAAAAAATATTTCCATCGGTAATATACTTGATGGATCGTCTACACACTGTCATGTCCTGTAAAATTTCAAAATTTGAATGATACAGGACGTATGAAGAAGACTATTGAGGAATCGTGCAACAAGTGGATCATATGGGGATACACATAAAAGGGGAGAATATGAATAATGATCCGGATATCCGATACAAAATATCCATACAAAAGAACTTGATGAGCAACAAAATGTTCGCATATTTTCGGATGGGTCCATTTAAAACTCTAAGCCAAGATAAAATTAATACTTAATGTGCCATAAATCAAATTTCTCACGTTTTTATTTTGGCCTCAAGTGTTTGTCGGCGGCCATTTTATTCAGTCACAGTAAATTCTTCCGATGGAGAGGTCGTCACGTGCTAGATGCGCGTAGATGCTGTTATATTGGCAAGCATATTGATATTGAATTTAAAAAAAACAAGCCTTCATAAAACATTTTGGAATGAAAAACCATCAATTACACTCTTGATATGATTGTGGTTTATCCCATTGCCGATATCGAATTGATCGGTTGGATAAATGCGAATTTTCATTCATTCGCGTTAAGCAAACATTCCGAAATGAATTCCAATGTTGTCGAATGTAAGAAAAACCATTAAAACAACAAACATTGTTCGGAAAATGTACACAACGCCGATGTTATTATTTATACGGGAAAAAACAATCCGGAAAATTACACACAATATATATGAATAATTGACAATAAGCACTGATAAAATCTTATATTTACGCTGATACGGTCGATTAAACATCATACGATTCAAAGCGGATTACCATTAACGCGGTAATCACGCATATGTGCGTTCGGATTCAAGTAATACAGGAAGAGCATTCTCGCACGTTGAGAGCGGAATTTAGTGAATCGGAAACAGAGACGGAGAGAGTGTCTTACGTCTCGTAATACATTCGTACATCGATGGCTAGGTCGTACTATAAAGCTACCCATACACGTGTAAACATTTTTTAACCTTTTAACTGCCAGAGAGTAACGAGCGCGTACAAATGCGACGCGCCGGTGCGTCGTTGGCATTTAACAGGTTAAAGGTTATTTTTTATTTTGTTGTTGAAATTGAAGGTTCACATGTAGGGATTGATATTTTTATCTAATATAAATCGTACATCGTACACCAGCATGTTGAAGGCTACTTAATCGAAACATTCTCGCCAAAATCTGGACGCTTGGAAACAGTGGCGTAACTACTAATTGGCGAGCTTAGGCGATGCCTAGGAGCAGTAACTGTCTAATCTATGTATACATATATTCAGTACATATATGTTTTTCAAATTGTTTTATTAACTTTTCCCTACCGGTGATGTATTTACTACATCTCGACTCTAATAATGGGAATATCGATATGAAATATAATAGATACGGGGTTCAGAATTTTTGCATTTTTCCGCAATATATTTACGAATCACATCAAAGCATTATAGTATATAAGTATTCATCTGCAGCGACGGAAATAAATAATTTGTCGGGGAATCGGGAACTTTGCAAGTTCTAGTCCGTGTCTCACCAGAAAGGAATTTTATCAATCACACTGTATTATACATCCCGGGATCCATGTGTATTGTTTATAATTACGCGAAGAATTGAACCAATTTTATGTGCTATCAACAGTTTTAAGGTTTATTTATTAATATGTAAGCTTCACTAATAATGCGCGGTTATCATTTGAGTTTATCTGGAACAATATCTTTCAATTTGTGCGTTTAAGGCTCAATTTTTGGAAGGATACGAGCTAGGCAAATGCAACAGGTGCTAATAAATTGGTCCCAGAACGAAGAATAGCTTAAGATGCAACGCGTTTAAATATATATAAAAGCCTAAACACTGTCGTTTATCTGTTGTTTATATTTTCGTGGGAAGTATTTATAAGATAGGACTTCGCACACTGAAGATTAAAAAATGAAAAAAATTGATTTGCATAGAAGCATGGCACACATGTTGTGTCAACGGTCAGTTATGATTGTTTGACCAATGATACACACGTTGTATCATCGTCCATTGTAGTGTTTAAAAACGCAATTTTAGCATTGATATTATTTATAAATAGTCGTTAAACGTTAAAAATGTGACATTGTATAAGCCCTTATGTTGTACATCGCAGTGGAAAGTTACGTGATAAGACTTATTGGATAGAGTATGTTTTCAGCGATTAAGCAAGCCTCAATTCCTGAGTAGACTATACACATTTCGAAGCATAGACAAACTTTAATTTTCCCCACAGCATGATCTCGTCAGGAAAATAAAATGTTCTCGACGTCGGAGAAAAAAGACGAGAACGTTTCCATCCACTTTGGTGGGCTGCAACGGCCTGATAACATTCTGTTAAACCTGATGCCTCTTTTAGCGCCTTCTCGAGTTTCAGGTGCTCTCAGTACTTAACATTACACCTAAATAACTTAGCTCCGGGCTCAATTACAAATTCTCCATTTGAAGTCAAAAAGCCCAAGAGCACTCAAAGTCCCGAATAATTATTAAGCTCGCCCGAAAACAAAATAATTTCGGACAGATTCCTCGTTTTTAATGCATCACATGGGCCACAAAACCGTATTAGATTGATTATTAGGCGGAGGCAGCTACGGGAGATGTTTTTCAAGACGGTATCGTCCAAAGGTAGATTTATGGCTACTAAAGATAATGTAGTACAGACCATAAAGAGTTTATCTTGTGTACTTTAGCGCATATCTTTGGGAGCGATCATAATATCTATTCGTTTTATGGCTAGCGTAACACAATGAAGTGGAATTGTTGAATTAAATTGCCTTACTTTTAAATTTATGAAGAACGGGATGTCTTTGTGAGCATCGAAAGGGAGACAATATTACTACATCTTGCTGGAGCAGTCAGCTTTTTTTATGCTGACAGTGTTCATAGATTATGATTAAAGCACATAAATGTCTCGTTGTATTATCGAGTATTGAATAACAAGTTTTTTCTTCATTTCACCAGACAAAGTAATGGTATTTGCGAATCAAAGGCAAATTATTTGACAAAAAAAAAACAATAATTTGGAGCAGTGACTGCAATTAAAAACCCTGGATCTGCTCGGGTCATGATTTAAGGCGCAACAAACACAAAGTTTATGAATAAAACATATAAATACAGGATTTGTCAGATCAAATGATTGCGTAGGGTGGAGACCCCCGGGGATGATCAGCCCTCTTGGGCAACGCCTTGTTTCACCTTCTATAGCGTCAAAATAGGGACCACGCTTAGGAGGGTTGACTGTATTGTTACAAGAATTTCTGGTGACAATAATCCACTTCTTTTTAAGTTTAAGTTTTGTTCGTTCGTTGAAATATTAAAATAATTTGTTTGAGGGCATAATTCATTGAAAATTCCCGTTGACCTTGGCTGTGGGAGGACGTCCTTCTCGCAGCCAGATCTTTCTCTCGCGCGTTTTCGTTCGACGCCCGTTCACCCTCTATCCATCTGTCTGGCTTCACATGATCCGAAAGAAAAACGGACTCGTGCGTTAGCGTGGCTATCCCGAAATACGCGCAGGAGTGGAGAGCCACTCGGGGACTTTGCCCCGAAAGCGCCCGCTCATATGTAACAAGTCAAACATTTTCGGATGCTGTAAATTTTATTTGAAGTGTAAGATTATGTAAACATAGACCCTTAGCCGAATTCTAGGGACCCAGTTTTCCCCGTCGCAAGATGCACTTCCACAGCACCTCCAGCAAGCGATGGTATCCTCAGGGCGAGATTTCTACGACCCACGGCTACAGCGTCATTCGTAACGTCGGCGTGAAGGAAATCAATGAGAAGCGAATTTCAAAGACCAGAACTTTACGATTACGTTTATTTTCCATTTCGAATCGGCTGCGGTTACAAGGCGTAGACGACGCTTTCGAGGGACTCCAGATTAAAGTCCATCTCTAGCTTAATTCCGCAACTCTACCCAATTCTTCCGAGTTCCAACGCTCTAACGCTCTTGGGAATGTCGTTTCTGCCATCGCATCCGCTGCAGGATGTTTCGATTCTTCGAGAATCATTGTCCGATCGGAGGCATGTGTAAGTGTAATTGGCGTATATAGCCGGGTTTAGTCAATTTTTATGAAAAATTAATTTTCTTTAGAATAAAATCGCATAACTGAATCGCTTTTATGGCAGCCACAATTGTTTTTGTTTCAATATTATAACAAAATCATCCATTGCATCTCACCATTCATCGTTGTCTAACATTTGAAGTTCAATTTAAGAAACACATCATTTAAATCATGATGATTGACCATAGCAATTCACATGAAAATATACATATTAAATGCATTTAACTATTTTGGCTTTTTCGAAAATTGTCGCAAATTTATTCCGTTTTCGAAAAATTGAATTTCGAATAATAAAACCATCAAGCATGATCGAAAAGCTCTCCTTTGACCCAATGCGATGCAATTTGAACAAATAATTTTGAACAGCGGCCTTGCGATTGACAGCCATTGATTCGATTATGGAATCCTGCTTTACCGAGCAGAATTCTACAGTATTTTCCAAATATTTGAATTTGGCTTCAAAACATTTTTTCTAAAAATAAAAAATAAAATAACAAAGACAATAAGCAATTGGGCACTCGACTTGCACATAAATCACAGAGTATAAATTAAAAAAGACTTTAAATTTTTACAATCCGTATAATTTGTCATTTTTAATTGATACCGATGGCTCGGTGTAGTTTGCACATGGATTTATGTTCTGTCAAAATTATATCTGTTTATCGCGTTTTTATAAATCATATCCTATGCGGAATGTCGCCTCTAATGATAAACGGTTTTAGATTAGAAAATATGATTTCTAGTATTTATAACAAATAGCATGGACGCATAGTTAAGTATGCGTATTATATAAGGCACGGCTAATTTTTGTGACATTTTTTAAGAAGTTAAATTATCCGAGTATGTCAGAATAGACAAGCAAGCTGACATATGGATAAAAGCTCATAAATATGTGTGGTCACGCTAGAGTCTTTTATGGTCGTACCTAATAAGCGTATCTGATGCACTCCACGACGTTTTAAAATTATTACATTTTTGTCAATGTTTAGATGTAATACTATCTTAATGTTCCTGAAGATGATCTCATCGGCCATTAAAAGATAAGGCGTGGAATTAAATTTGTGTAATTTTTTGACATTTACATGGAATTTATTCACTTCTAAATCGAGCTCATAGAATCATTAAGGCTTTGCTTCGACATGGTTTTAGAATTGGGAAAAACTTGTCTTTAATACGGCATTCCTATAAGATGATTCAAAACATTCGTTTTTAAAAATATTTCTCTATGGACTAACATTTATGTAGAAGATCGCCAATAATTTGTAGCAGCGAGTGCCCATGAAACCCATGAGTGTCAAAAATGTTGAAGAAAAAAGTTTTGATCGATCGTAAATTGAATTTGCATTATTTATCTGACATCTTAAAGATATCAAAAGGCAGTGTATTTACTATCGTGCATCAATATTTGTCTATAATAAAGCTTTGTTCGAAGTGGGTACCACGTTTGCTCACACTTGATCAAAGACAACAAGGCGTCCACAATTCAGAGCGCTGTTTAGCGCTATTTCAGCGCAATAAAAAGTTTTTCATACGATATGTGACAATGAATGAAACATGGATACATCACTACAGTTTAGTATCAAATCGGCAGTCAGCTTGGTGGAAAACAACCAGAGAAAGCCGCCCAAAGTGGCAAAAAACTAAATGTCAGCTAGTATGGTAAAAATAATAACAGGTAAAAATACAGGTCAGCATGAGAAATATCATAAATTATTTTATGGAACGAAAGGTACATATCCTTTTTTTTCGAAACACAAGGATTCCGAACATGTTTTAAATTTTTAATTCTTTAAAACCCTTATAAGAACAAAATCAGGGAGATTTGGCAAGATCTATACATAGCTACTTTTAAAAAAAGTCATCGCAAAACCATTAAGTGTCTAGCTAAAACCATCATATGAACAGAAGGGTTAATCTTATGATAGTTAGATATAAACTATTCAGATTGCAGACTATGGGGTGAAAGTCTATAAAGGCGCCATCGTATAAAATGCATAAAAATTATAATTAAAATCGATCCAGATCTGCAAATTCACCAGATCCTATAAAAACTTACAGTATTTGCAATCATGCATAAGTTTGGAATTCAGAAGGCTTCAACGGCGGGAAAGTGTATTCTTTCTGCCGGCACGCATGTAGTCTCGTAGCTGTATCTCTAACCATCCTCCTGCTTAGGTACAACGAACCGATGTGCGAGTTTTTCAATCTTGTAGCGCACATGCGGCCCGGGATGCAGCTAAGGATATTCAATCCAATTTTTTTTTGTAAAGGTCATTAAGATTAAAGCACAATTTTAAATATTTTTTAAAGTTCAATAAAAAATAATCATTTTTTTACTGTACGTTTAACAGATATTTATTGACATTTTCAGAATATATAAAAAAATATTAAAAATTAAATTAAATTTATAAAAGTGTTAGGGGTAAAAAAAAGGGGCGTGTCCTTGTTGACACGATTTCAAACTTTTTAGTGATCTAAAATTTTAAAAAATTAAAATATTCTTAATTAGTAAAGATGTCGCTATAGTTTCTAGCTCAAAGAACGAAAATAATTTATTTTTTATAAAATGTCGACATTTAAAAAAATCATTTTTTGGCTTTATTTTTTCACTTTTAATTTTTTTTTTTAAATAGTTGAAAATTAAATTTTGACATAAATCTGGTAGGGACAATAGAGGGTTATATAAAAAAAAAATCGTACTAAATTTGAAGTAAATCATTTAATTAGAATATGAGATATTATGTCAACTGTGTTGAAAAAGGTAGATTCGATTTTTTCAAATTTGTAGACTAGAATACTTCCTTGAAGATATTTCATATAGACGGAGTTGTAAGCTATTAGGCTTAAAAATATCCAATATTGTTAGAAATATATATATAGATAAATTGATCAAAGAGGTCGAAAAAATGTATGCCAGAGTTTATACTTTCGCGTAATCGATAATAAGCACAGGTAAGCAAGACGTCAAAGGAATTGTTATTCATAGTATACGAATCATTTCCACTTCGTCGGGCATATTTTGAGATTCTCCTTTTTCTTAAGAATATTATTTGCCTTTGTGGACAACGAGAATGCGACCGGGCAACTTCTTCACTGAAGCGTGAGCCATCCTCAAAGAAACGCTGATTGCCAAAAGCGAATGAAAGTAGCTACTCCTTCGAAGATGGCCCTTTGAAAAGGGCGACGATAAAGAAGTACTGCTTCGCTCAACGTCATTAAAACGAAAGAACCGAGACATCTCGAGTGGCTGGCCCGAATCGCGACGTTTAAGATGCAATTATCTGACGCGCTCAACGAAATCACATCCGCGAGCAAGATCTATCGTCGTTATTGTCTACCACCTCAGATCCTCGAAAAGCTCAAAAGAAGATCTTAGCTAAATTGCGAAATTGTGCAACAATTTTTAAGCTTATACGATCCATCGGCGCGCATTTACAGAAGCAAAAATGTGTATGAATATTTTATTCAAGGCACAAAGGTAGCTTGTGATTAATGCAGAGCCGGGAGACAAAAATAAGGGTTTTTCAAAAAACAAAAAAAAAACGGTGGAAAAATGAGTGAACATGCATGTCGTTGCCATTGCCACAGGTGTACTTAAAAATTCATGAATATGTGCGTCCAGAGACTTTGTATGATGCCAGGCTTTTAGGGATAAAAGTTGTTCGAGTCCGGGAGGCTTAACGGGTCAATTCCAGTGCTACCGGCGAACATGATGAACTGCATGTCGAAAAAATACTCGAACAAAAATTATTATTTGGAAAACTTTTAGCAATATTCCAGTGTAGATTTGAGCAGTTTTTAATTTAAATGAATGTCTTTCATAGCGGCTTACTGCCGTTGCCAAGAAGTTGCCAAATCTAATAGAGATAAACTTATTTATAATGGACAAATAACGTCCGCAACGTCTTTGCTTACGAAGCGCCTCTTATGACTAGGTAATCCAATCCCGGACAGTTTTAGGTACTTCCCGGGATTAGTAAACGTAATCCCGAGAAATTCGGAATTAAAATTTTAACTAACAGAAATCGTACACCTCACCAACACGATGAAGGCTACTAAATCGAGACATTCCCGACGAAATATGGACGCTTGGAAACAGTGGCGTAATTACTGATACTGGCGAACTTAGGTGACGCCTAGGGGCAGTCTAATCTATATATACATATATAGCGTACATGTATGTTTTTCAAATTGTTATAGTAACCTTTCCCTACCGGTGATGTATTTACTACACCTCGACTCTAATAATGGGAATCTCGATATGAAATATAATAGATGCGGGGTTCAGAATTTTTGTATTCCTCCGTAATATAATTACGAATTACATCAGAGTAATATAGTATAAAAGTATTCATTTGCAGCGACGGAAATAAATAATTTGTCGGGGAATCGGGAATTTTGCAAGTTCCAGTTCGTGTCTCAGCAGAAAGGAATTTTATGAATCACGTGAGATTTTATGAATGAGTGAGACTAAATTATGAAAGACTCGTCATATTTTCAAAATAATATTTTAGTGTTTTATTCATCTATTTTTGGATTGTATTTTTATCTTTTCTTAAATAAATAAAATTCTTTCGCCTTCAAGTTATTTTTTATATTGAACAAATGGAATCCCGAAATCCCGGGATCGAAATTTTGGCTCGGGGTTGGATTCCTTACTGAAGACAGACTGCAACTTCTTATCTAGGAAAATATCTTTATTTTCCTTGGAGAGGACGTTCCAGCTGCGAGACCGCTAGGGAGCCGGAGGAAAGAGCATGTCTTCTCGCTGCATGAGACTACCCTTGTATTGGGACAGTTTTCATTTTTTATGCATAGCAGTTAGTAGTTATTTAATCTAGTCTGGTTATTTATTATCCACATCTCAAATACTTAATTATATAGTTTTTTCATTTAATTTCTTGCACATTTGATGTGATATGCTTCGAAATATCCAGGATTTCATCGTATGATTTTGTATCGGTTCCATTCCTTCGTCTGTGTTTTCATGGAACGTATTTGCTACATGTTGGAATAGAATTTAATTAGCAAATTCATTCGGAATTTAGTATCGAAAAAATAAAGAAAATTCGTTATGAGTAAACAATGAAAAGAAAGATGGGATGTTCGAGAATGTTTTCCACAAAACACTGAAAGCTTTGACGCTAAGGCACATAAAATAAAATCTTTCCAAGATTTTATTTTGCTAAAGTTACAGCCAATTTTATTCACGACAATCTAATGGAAAGAAAAGGTCTTTCTAAACTACCACTTTTTTTTCGGATAGGAGTTTATATAACCGATATCAACGGCGCTCGGCTTTTAGGAGACGTTAAAAGTTTTTCTAGCCCATGCGAAGCACACAGCCCGAATGTAGTAAAGCTTTGCCTCATCTTTTTGCAGTGGATGTTTATATGAAAAAAAAACTTTGAACACTCATATTTCGGTCTCTGTAAAAGAAGGGTAGTTTGTAAACAAGGGCGGTGATACAAAAGTGAACTTTTCGAAGCCACAATGGGCAGAGTTGTTAATTACAATCCCTACGCTTCTTGTAGCCGCGACTTTTGCAGGAGAAGTTATTAATAATCCTTGAAATTCAAAGGCTTTCGCGCTTATTGCTTCCATATATCCTGGGCGAATCCTGAATCGTTATCCTCTTGAATTATTTTTAAATTTGCATATATGCGAAATGATTTATTAACAATGCAATTAAAGACACTTAGCATTCTTAAACGCACTATTTGCTTTAAAATATGAATGACATACGGACAAAGTCATTAAGGCTGAGGATAAATCATCCAAATGTAGCATGCATTTGATTCCAGGAATAATTGATTTTAAAAATATTACGGGATAATGCGATCACTTAGCCGCGGGATCCTCCCGGGGAGCTCATTCTCGTTGCGGGGATTATTTTTTCAGCACAAGCATAATTAATTTATGACGGAACGAAAAAACCCCTAATAGCCCAGAATAAACCAGAGTCGTGGAGAGAAAGGATGAAAAATTATTCGACCATTCAAATCTTTCGAGGTTTGCGGTTATTTATCGAGTGACGTACTTTTATGACACTTTGCAAAAACGCATCAGCGAGTTTTTGCAAAAAACTTTTTTTATTCTTCCCGAGTGCAATAAATCATGATACGCTTCATTAAATTGTATTTATTGCCTTGAGTTTGCCAGAAACAATAAAAAAAGGGGGATAAAGGCAGAAGAATGGTAAAAAATATGAGAGACAGACTGCAGTCGAACGGATCCAATTTCGCAAAGTAAGACCATCGAAATTTATGCATAAACGTCCGAATAAATATTTTTCAGATTTATTATTTACCTTATTTTATGATCGTCGTCTGGAATGCAAATATTCTGTATGATAGTTACCTGAAACAAACAAAAAAATGCATTAGAATCATAGAAATGTATATGATAATGGACAGACGCTTGAATAAATTCTGCCGAGTCATTTCTTCAAATTCAACCCCTCGATAGCTTTAAAACTGTGATTTCATCCCCCTCAATCGCAAAAGGCTTCATCCTACGGCAAGGCTCTCGCGGAAAAGCAATGGTTATTGAACCGTATCGAAACCATTCCTCGAAGCCTTCCGGATTTCCGTCCAAGTTCATAAAACATTCAATGGTAATCGAAAAATAAATTCACAAACTCGCCACATGATCCATGCATGCATGCATTTTAAAAAAATGCCAAAACCTTACGAAACATTCTCCATATGGGTGCCATAAATCAAGCGTAGGTGTTAAAAGCTCTCGTCGAGACTTAAGCGATTAATTAATAAAAGGGTCCAGCAAAAAAAGATCGTCGTTGGCGAAATCTTATTTTGTATATACGTACAGCATCTGGTTAAAATCATGGCGTCTGTTTTATATCAATCCTCAACGTCTACAGAGACAAAAAAGCGATTTCATTCAAGAATGCTGATTTTATACGGAGTTCATATCATAAAAGCGTGGTAATTTATAAAATGTTCGATAAAAGCTCGAGATCGAACACTCCCGCGACGTGTGAGCCACATCCAGCTCGTCAAAAGCATTCATAAAAATAAATCTCGTACGTCGAGTGCAGATAATGTGAATCGTAGACAGAGACGAAATGAGTGTCTTGCGTCTCATCATACACTCGTACATCGATGGTAATATCACAGAGTATAAAATAGAGTGTCATCATTCATGGTCGTAACTAGGGCGTGGCAAAGCAGGCGCCCGCCACGGGCGCAACTGGGCTTTGGGCGCAAAACGCAGAATACATGAATCAACACTGATTGACTCTGTCCGTTTTTATGATATACGCTAAGTTGTCTAATCTTCCTTTCTTTATTATCACTATGTTCGTGTATGACATCCGATCACGAGCCACTCACTTGTTATATCAGCGGTCCGAAAAGCGGACCGATTGAGCATACGAACCTCTTGGCCACTCCGTCCCCTCTTAGGGCTTTTTGCGGCATTTTATATGATCCATACGACGAACGAAGCAACGTCGCTTTCTATCATTATACTTTTTTACAATAGTAACCGCCATTTATATATATTCGGTCGGATACTTTTGGGACTATCTTTGAATATTTTAAATCATACTTTATAATTTAATTTATTGCATTTATAGGTGTGGGGGGGCGTTAAGTTAGATATTTGCCACGGGTGCTTCATACCCTAGTTACGGCTCTGGTCATCATATCAATTATCAACAGATGACGACAAAATAAGCAATAAAATTATAATTTGTCCGTACCCGGTTGAAAACCATCAGGTATGGGGTCTTCTTATATCGTTAATGGTCTTCTTAGGATCATAATAAATTTTAAAAAAATCAATAAAACCAATATATAAAAATTAAAATCTATTTGTTCGTATGTAATGCGTTGCCATACCGTTCATCAGATTGCGATAAAACTTCGTCTACTTACTGTTTACACTTGCGGGAATACCATGGGCATAATAAAAATATTGTATGGATGCACCATGTTGGCGCATATGCATGCTTTTAGATCTCAGCTCTTCGGCTCGCGCTACACGTGATCTGAAGCAATAAACCACGTACTGGGATTTTTCAAATAATTATTAAGCGCTTATGGCATTACAATGCATGCCGGGTATTCGCTAATAATATATAAATGAATATCTGTTGTATGTTTGTCCCGTATACGTTCCTATACCATTCATCCGATTGCGATGAAACTTTGGGGAATTATTGTGCGCACAATTGTGAATATTATAGAATTTGTAAGCACTGTTTGTTTTCGTAATTTGTTTTGTGAAACGTTAAACCGATATTGGCGCATATTACTCTGGCGGTTATTAAGCTAAACAAAGCATAATGATCGTTGATATTTTATATACTTACCAAGCGTTCGGTCTTCGGTGGACTATGCCGGGAAACCATATTGAACCCAATTCATTTAATAAAAAATAAATATATAAAATCGATATTTTATATGTATTTAACTATAATTATTATTAAAATATCAATTTCTTGTTCGTGTGTTAAATACCACGTAGTTAAAGGCGCCAACGTGCCTTATATCCATGGTGTTTAAGGCATTCCATTGAGCAATTAAATGCTCGATAAATTTGAACGTCAAAATAGAAATACATGTAATAGCATCCATTTATTTAGTTTGCTATAAAAGCACTGATGGTCTGTCAAATTTTTCTTTAAGATTAATACACAGCAAGCATCGATTCCATGATTGAATACGTGTCAGAAGAGATTGAAATGCAAAATTTCGCTGCAAGCATCCAGATTTATGTGGTTTCATTTTTGAGATATGTAAATTTTAAAAGTTTGGAGAGGGCGAACCCGCTTGGAATTATATCTGTGTGTAGTGTACGAAATTGTTTCGAGGGAGTTATTTTTTTGCTCGTTGAACAGTGCTATTTCGTCTTGTGACACATCGTTTTGAGGACGTGTCCGGAAAAAAAGAGTTAAAAGAAAATGGAAGAGCGTTTTTCCAGCATTGCGCCAGGAGCACTCACATCGGCCATCATCTCCAGTGGGGAAAAGTTGAAATTAATTTCAACGTCTCCCGACAGTGAAACAGGCGCAAAGAAATATTTCTCCACCGCTTGGAGAACCAATTCACCTCAGCATGGGGTTGAGAACCATTTTTTACATGGTACCAGTGCCTTGGGGCTATAAATAGGGCTTTCACGGGAATTAAAAAAAAATATGCCACAACAAATGATATCAAGCGCTATCCGGCAAAGCACATGTCCAAACGACTTTAAACGCATTAAAATTTTGAACGTGATCGGTTAAAAGCGATTATGGGACTTGGAGCTTTGTGCAAAGCTTTGGCGAAAGCTCGCCATTTTTGCAGTGACCCAATTCATGTCCCAATACATAATACATTTGGAATATAAAAGATTTCTATAATGCTATTTAACATAATATCAATAATGCAAATGCTATAGCAGATTGATTGTGTGGCTTCATTAGACGTGCTATTGAGAGCGCGCTCCATCATATCATACTTTCCAAGTCAAAATTTGATTAAAAATATCATTATAGCAGTTCATCCAAATGTTACGCCTAAATGACAGCACTCTATAATGTTAACACGTAGCCCACCGAAGACCGAACGCTTGGCACGTACATATCTAGTTTGAAAACCTTCGGTGGTATGTACATAAAAACTCCTCAAAGTTTCATTGCAATCGGATGAATGGTATAGGAACGTATACGGAACAAACACCCCACAGACATCCATTCATTCAGTGACGCGATACGATATTATAAAATCAAAATTAAACTAAATTAAATTTTATTCTTATATCCGTTATCGGATGTAGAAAAACCCCATATTTCAAAAGGAAATCATTTTTCATGTGGCGGTTTTCCATTGCCTTTCAGCTATGGTCAGGTTAGGATAAGGTTATTTGAATAGGAATTAATACTTCCAGTCAAAATTTTCGAAACGGTTGAATAAAAAATCCATAATCTGGATTTGAACCCGAGTCCCGGATCGGATTTAAGATATCCAATTATTATAATTTGCTGATTTATTACCGAATTTTAATTCTTGTCAAACGCTCATTTGATCACGGGATATATGCTCAATCCCTGCAAAATTCTTGGATTAAAAATATGATGATGAAAATGAATTTAAAGAGGGTCATTGTGGTCGATTGCAGCTATCCCTGGAAGTGAGTTAAAAGTAAATTAAATACTGCGCCTTGGGATCCCAAAGCTAATCTTTTGAGGGAAAACTTGCATCTTCCCCGCGGGAGACGGGTTAACCTCACTCACCGCTCTTAAAATAATAAGCAAAGTTTTTTTTTCAATTAAAAAATGACAGAATTATCAACGGGGACGTGTTGGAGATTTTTTTCAAAAAATATTCCAGTCGATCGTATGATGTATTAAAGAGGAGCGCCAAAATTATGTCGCGTCGTTTTCACGCCGTGTTCTGAAAAATTGAAGGATTTCCTCGACACATTTTTTCGCAGGATCCGCGTTTCAAAATTACTCAAAAATAATGTGTTTACAAGATATCAGGCTTTTGAATAAAAGAGGTGTATGAAAAGTGACTGATTATTATGACAGGTAACAAATGACAACGGTTCAGGTTCCTCAGTGAAAAATCGCACCTCCGGGGGTCGAAAGTTGAGCTTTGCACATATGATTCGCGCAAAAAAGCTTCATTCAAAATTTTATATTGCGCTGTAGAAAAATAAGCCTTCAAGCTCTTGACAAGCTGTTTAAATAATATATAAAGACAGAGCGAAAAAGCTTTTTCATCGCATTCGCAGGGAAAAATATGCAATGCGCCCTATACACAACGTCAAATGGTTGCCATCAATGTTTGTTCGAAATGTAGTATAACAAATCAATATTGACGCAGCTATAGTAATTCAAGCTAGACTCCAATTTATTACCCCTCATTTCCATCCAACAATAAGTTATATTCAAGGTTTGGGATCCATCGAAATGGCACGGAGGGTGTGGAACCACGTATTAATATACGAAATATGGAAAATTACCTAATATGACACTACACAATGGTTGGTGAAAATGGAGCTTCTCATAATGAAATTGATAAATACAATAATACGAATGATATCACTTTTTTGCATAATCAAATATTAGAAAAACGGTCACAATGATTAACGATTCGCGCATTGAACGACCCCATATAATACGATATCGGTACAATTATGCCGGCGATATGTTATAAAATCAGATGCGACACAAAATATTCTACTTATATTAAAAAGTATCAATCATCCCCCATGCGGATATAAAATTACTAAGTGTCATAAGTTTGAGCATATCATTTTCTTACACGTTATATGTCAAAACTTTAAGGCGAACATATTAAGTTTAGCTCCGTAGCAGAGACGCATATTAACGCCCGAGAAGCTCTCAAAGGATATTAATTGAAAAATAAATATTTAATATCACAATCAAGGCTTTAATTTATTTCATAAACAATCATAACGACGATAACTAATGATTAAATGTAAATAAATATATGTAATTCATATTGCAATGCTTTGAAAATTGCAATACTTAAATCAAATTCCCGCGATATAATTTCAGCTACGTCGACCATCTGTATATGGAATCCAATCCCGAATTCCCGGGATCCTAGACAATTATAAGTGCTTATGAATCCCGGGATTAGTAAACGTAATCCCGAAAAATTCGAGATTGAAATTTGTATCCAACAGAAATCGTACACCTCACCAACACGATGAAGGCTACTAAATCGAGACATTCCCGACGAAATCTGGATGCTTGGAAACAGTGGCGTAATTACTAATACTGGCGAACTTAGGTGACGCCTAGGGGCATTGACTGTCTAATCTATGTATACATATATTCAGTACATATATGTTTTTCAAATTGTTATATTAACCTTTTGCTACCGGTGATGTATTTACTACACCTCGACTCTAATAATGGATATATCGATATGAAATATAATAGATACGCAGTTCAGAATTTTTGTATTCCTCCGTAATATAATTACGAATCACATCAAAGTATTATAGTGTATAAGTATTCATCTGCAGCGACGGAAATAAATAATTTGTCGGGAAATCGAGCTATGGAATGGACTAAGTAATTTTTGATCAAATTTATCAATGTAACTTCTTAACCTGTTGATTAGCATGGACATACATGTATGTCCGAAGCTCGGAGACAGACAGAGACAGAGAGAACTTAGCGCAGTTCGGGAGACTGAGACGGAGAGCTTCCCCGCATGCATCGCATCGATGAACAATATGGCAGCGCATTTCGAACGAACAAAACCCAATTCATTTTATATATTAGATTTAACAGTCTTAATCTGAGTCTATTTAAAAAAATATAGGAAATTGTTGTGTACGCTAAGCAATTTTTGCATTGTCTTTGCATTTGCAGTCTCTTTCATGACCGCGCAGCGTGAGTCAAGCTTGTATTTTAATAAATGAACCATAACACTGTTGATATTGTTGGGCCCCATAATAGCGTTTCAAATAAAATCACTTTTGGTACCACACTCATTTTTAAGTACATAATTGATTTGCTGATTGAAAAATTCAAAATTATTTGAAAAATGACACATTTAATATTTATAACAAATTCAATTATAATTTTAATGTTTATTTTGTCGTCATCTGTTGATGATTGATGTTATAAACTCTCTATTTTGTACTTATTCTCTATAAAAAAAAAATCGTGCAAATATTCTTTTAATGAATAAATAATAATATTGCATTAGAAATAGAAGTACGGCATTGAAAATAAAGCGCAATGAATCACTTTTCGCAATATTTGAGAATATTTAGACGTGTTGGGGCACCTTTACAGCACGATCTTGCCATCGATGTACGAGGCTACGATGAGGCGCACGACATCTGTCTCTGTTTCCGATTCATTAATTTCCGTACTCAATGTGCAGGAATTCTCTTTATGTATCACTCGAGTCCGAACGCACATATGCGTGATTACTCATCAATGGGGTTAAAAGCTGCTTCTGTGTGAAACATAAAAATGTACAGGAATCAAGGTGAATTTAGCCATCTTCATCATAAACTGACAAATGGCTCATGCATAAAAAAACCAGGTTAAATTCATGACCTTGAATAACATCATCTATCCTAATTGGGGTCGTTTATCCGAGCGAGGTAAATCCTCTCCCAGGGTCATTAACGCTCACATCGGCCTAGGAAATTGTGTTTTTCTTGGCAGTCGTGGCCGCGAAGTCTTCGAAGAAAGTATGAGGACCCTGACCTTCGGTTAAATTTATACAGCATCAGCTGAGTGTATAAATAAAAATATGCTTAAACGGAGAGGAGGCAGTTTGATGGAAGCGGAGTGATTAATCACGTCTTTTCTTCCTACGTACACACAAAGACAGACTCGCTTCGGGAGAAATGCCGGAATTCATAAAACGCGACTTAAAGAGAGGAAAAAAGTGCTCTTTCGGTATATTAAAATTTTTCAACATTTATATTCAAATCGCAACCACTTCCAATTATTTATACGCGGCGAAGGAGACGAGGGCGGAAATGTTGTGCACGAAGTTCGAAGTGCTCTTCAAGACACTATCCCACGCTTAAGGGGTGGTTTTGACGTCCAAATTAAGCGACGACCGATGTTATTTCTTGATCGAAAATTCAATTTAAGTGCCTTGCATCGATCAAAGTCCAAAAACATCGACAAAGTTCGAACTTTGCAGACTAATATAGTGCTGCATTTGGGAAACTGTGCCGACATCATCGCATCGTCTGAAGGCCCTCGGGGACTTCTTCTGAAAGGGTCTATTTTCGAACGAAGGCTTCTTCAAAACATCCAGATTCGTTATAATTTTTGCCCAAAGGATTTGCCGAGCAAGCGTGCTACACACAGTCCATGAATTTTCTTTGCAATTCGAGTGAGTGCTTCAAAAATTCAGCATCGAATGCTAAATTTTTAAACCAAAGCCAACATTGCGAACTTCTTCCACACATCTGGAGATTGTTGAAGATTCTTCCACATGTAATTTACTCGTAACGGCGAGTTGCCACCATACTTAATGGCTGTAAATGTCGGGATACAACTATTAACTTAATTCCACTGCAGTGTGTTCAAGTTGAAGAATTCAAAATGTACGCAATTAAATGACACTTATAAAGTGATGCCGTATTTTCAGCTCTTCCCAGTCAAATTCTGCGAAATAACAATTCGCAAAAAGCCGGACGTTTTCGGAAAAATATAGCATTATTATATAAAAGCATAATTTTAGTGCTAAAAATATACTGACTTTTGATATTTAGAGTTTGGCTCCAAATTAAATGTATCTTACGAGTGGGCGTAACATCAAATTTTATAGTGTCGTGACTTCAAATGCTAAAAAATTGCGATAAAAAACACCCAAGAACGTTTTAAATAACATATAATATGCTTACTTTAAGACAATAAATAATATTGCTTATTCGATGATGTATTATGCTATTATTCTATGCGAATATGCAATTAAGGCTATGATACTTTATCGTGGCAATCAATAGTAATATATCAAACAAATATTTTATTTTAATGCATGTTATTATTAGATTTTGGATGAATTTAACGCGTTGGCGGACACGTCTGCATTATACAGTCATTTTGCATACAAAAATGATTTATAATGCAGCGCCGGGATCATCATCGGGGTAATGATAAGCGCCAGTGCTTCTAATAACCTCCAATGCGGTCTCTGCGCCCGAATAAGGCAAAAGTCGAAGACTGTCGTAGCGGTAAAGGCAACGAAATCGTATCATTTTCATTATAAATTTTATATATTTTTTTAAATTACCACATCATTTTTATTATTTCAGTGAAAGTCTGATGTTTATGCCAATTTCTAGACAGCATTACAAAAAGTATTGATTAAATGATACACCTACAGTAAATTTAAAAACATCTCCATTCTAATAATATTGAAATGAACTTAAGAACATACGTAAGAAGATTAAACAAACGGGAAAAAAATGAAAGATCCATTAAGATTAATGACTTGGCTGTAATGAAATTGTATTGGACTAGAATGGCAATAAATGATGAATGGTCGACTAAAATAAAAATGTTTTAAATAATTTTTTTGCAGTAATATAATTAATCAGTGTCTTTTCATCATACATTGTGCAACAAAATTTTTTTTTCCCGATGTTCCCGCGTGTTTGTCAGCCATTTTGTTCAGTCACAATAAATTCTTCCGATGGAGGGGTCGTCGCGCGCTCCCGCCATCTCCCATCCGTGCGAAATCTGCACGGATATCCGTCATAAATACAAGCATTTTACGATCCTACATAAATGTTGTAACCTTACTTTTTGAATGACCTACGTTTAGGCGAAGAAATTAACGATTATATATGTGTGCTATCGACAGTGTTAAGGTTCATTTATACAAGCTTGGTTTACGCTGCGCGGTCCTGAGAGAAAATTGAACATACACATATAATTTAAAATTAACTCACTAATAAAATGAGTAATGTCTGGAAATCTTGAAAAATTTGAAGCAATGCTATTTGAGATTTCGTTCCAAAATCTAAAATTAGATTTCTCACATTATGAGCATTGTATTTGTACAATAAAACGGGCGGGAAGTTGCCCAAATCAAGACCAGTGTAGGTCTTCCCCGCTTTATGATCACTCACTGCCCCAAATGATTGACGAATGGTCGATTTTGAATGAGATTCAATAAAAAAAAATTCAAGTTCTAATTTAGTATGCATTAAATGCATCTAGATCAAGTAATATTTAAAATGATCAATATCACAGAGAGTCGATAAAAATAAGAAATTTTCATTGTTTGAGTCGTATATAATTATTTAATCTTCGCACAGCCAAAAATATTAGGTTGTCCCATAAGTTTCTTTCGCAAATGAACACAGATCTAATCATAGCCATGGTTGAAGAAAACCCGCGATATACTGTTCGCGAAATAGCTAACGAGTTAGAAATTCTACGAACATCTGTCCATAATCATCTGACAAAATTGGGCTACATCAATCGTTCAGATGTGTGACTTCCTTCTGATAAACTTCAGCGTATTTCAACATGCGATCTTCTTCTCCAACGACATAATAGCCAACATTTTTTGAAGAGACTTGTCACTGGAGATGAATGTTGGATACTCTATGAGAATATCCAACGTAAACGGTCTTGGACCAAGGCTACAGAAGCTTGAACTGTAGCTAAACCTGACCTACATCCAAAAAAAGTTTTGCTATGCATTTGGTGGGACTGGAAGGGGGTAGTTTATTATGAGCTACTTCATCAAGGCGAAAAGATCAATTCAAGAAAATATTGTTTCCAACTAGACAATCCAAATGATCAATAAATTTTGATCTAATATAAATTATTGTTTATTTTTTTCTTAATATGAAAACGAAAGAAACTTAGGGGACACCCTAATGTGTCCTTGTAGCATTACGTACACAGAATTTAAATAATTACATTTTCAGATCTCGACTGGAAATGTGTTAGCTATGAAATAAGCAGATTTGCCGGTAGGAGACAAGACGCCAAAATCAGGCCCGAAAATATGATAATATTACATTATGTATATGGGCGAATATTGCTCGAAACAGGTGAAAAGCTGGAACGTTTCGCGACGCATGCTTAAACTCCAATTATAAAGTCAAAATGGTGTAATTTCGCCAAAATCGGGGCAAAATTACATCCAATTCTTCTCGTCGAGAAGACAATTCTGTCGCAATTACCTTATAAAGTGTGTTTACATTATTGTAACTGGCGACGTTGGAGTGGAAACATTAGTGTCTTACGCCGGTAGAACGTGAAGAATGATAATGGCAACTGTGGAGACCGGTTCTGCTATGAAAATTGTTAGATATTTATAAATAAGACAGGATAATTTAGGAATCTTCCCAGTGGAAAATTGAACCTTGGAATTCTGCTTTTAATTAAAGAAGATGCGGTTAAACGCCGGACGATTAAACCGGACTGCGATTATAAGGGTTGTTACGCCAGAAGCGCCTTGAAGAACAAGTCACCTGTTTATGCAAAGGCTATTAAATCGATTGCATTAACATCCTTTTTATGGCACAACTTCCAAAGGAACACTTCAACAATAGCAACATCGAAGGAGTAAACTCAACATGTCAAAACTGTTAATAAATTCAGAACGCCCAAGGCAGCATAAATAAGATCGCAACCAAAAATAGCATAGAAGCCTGTTAGTTGTCCCCATAAAAGTCATGCACCAATAAAATTCGACGATGAGACCTATTGTGTGCAACTTTTACACACAACCCTATATGCCAGCAACCCCCGATAAAATATTGTATACTTCAAATAAATATTTGAAGAATGCTCAGCGCCGTGACCCACTATGCGGACTTCCAATATTTATCTTCCAGGTAAAAGCGATAAATCAAATTGGAACTCGCTACCGAAACACAAATAAAATATAGATATGCCTCGAAACAATATTTCGTCCTTGCAAAAAAATTAAGTGAATATCATCAGCAATTTAAAAGTGACACCGATTAATCCCGGAGGAATGCGATTTCGATTTAAGCAACAATTATTGCGCTAAAAGCAACAGGGTAAAACTTATCCCAAGCAAAACGGATATAAAGGCTCATCCAAATGCGACGCCTAGATTTCAGCGCCGCATAATGTTTACACATGAAATATTTTCAATTGAAATAAGTCATTTTGTTTCAGCAGAAGTTAGTACAATTTCAACCATGGATAGATATATAATACATTGCAAAAATTTTACTAGTTGGATTATTGAACAACGACGTGGAGATCCGTTGTTCATATAACGATAGAAAACACCTAGGCGTCACATTTGGATGACCCTATACATCGTCGAAATTTCACTTGGCAAAATTCCTTATCGTGAGTGTCAAAAATGTTTTTAAAGAATGCTTTATGCCAACTCTAATAGAAAGTCTGACGGATTTTTGGATGATATTATGCTTAGCCGAGTGCAAACTGATAGATGGGGCTCCAAACTAGGGATTCCGTAGCGGGATTTTTAGATCTGAATTTCTGGAGAGTCGTATAATTTATAGTTTTAAATCCGGGAAAGTTCACATGTTTAAATGGCAGTCATTTTTTTTAAAACTGATCCTTTTTCGTATGCTATAAGCGCATTTAATTGTATTCAAAGATATATTTACTCGAATATTAAAGATCATCTATGCTTCCATGGGAACATTCCAGTATTTAAACTTATATTCCTGGACTTTTAATAAATTGATATTATAAAAAATTAGTTTTAGTTTTTATAGGGCAAGTACACAATAAATGAACCTTAACACTGTTGATAGCACACAATGTTCCTTCAATTATTTGGAATATTTCTTAATGTTCAGCTTGCATGGTATCTGCTTTCTGATGTTCAGCTATTTTTGCCTATTGATGTGTTGCGAAAATAAAAGAACAGGATTTCCGTGCAAGCCTGTCAATTTACTTCTGAAGGAGTAGATTTAGCCAAGGAGTGGTGATACTCGGCTAAAGACGTCACTCCAGAACAGCCAAGGGGAATAAGAAAATTGGTCATCGATAAAAATGATGCGAGTGTCTTAATTATCAAAACAAACGCCTGCTCTCAAGACAACATGAATGAAAATCGTTTTATCTTTGTTGAAAGGGCTTAATAGCTTATCCGACGATAGCGATTTCAGTTAATTATACCTAAATTATACCTATTTAAGGTAAATAGTAAATATGAACATTAACGAGTTTCTATAAAATATTAAAAATATATTGGGAATGTTTAGACGTGTAGGGGTACCTTTACGGCACCACTTTGCTTTCGATGCACGATTTCCGATCAGACAGGGTTATTGGATTGAATGATAGCGAGTATTTTTTTTGTAATATTAAGACGAAAGACAATGTTATGCGTAGCCTGACGAGAATGTGTTAATAATTGAAGTTCATTAATTAGCCCACAATACCTTAAGTTTTTAAAATTAATGTCATAATTTATCACCCATAGATGGCCCTGCCCATTTTAATCAATTGAATCATTATTTACTTATTCAAATACAGAAAATCAGATTAAACTTGCATCGAGAGAGCTGATTGGAAATGGTCCCAGGATTAGTCCACTATGTCAACACATGGCCCAATTAATTTCAATCGATTTATTTGTAGATAATATATAACATACATAATCTCCTAGAATTGAATATATTAATAATTCATATAAAAATTTCGTTAAAAGCTTGGTTTGAACGTTTCTTGGTATAGATTGGCATAGGAAGAGCATCGCCAGTAATAACGGCTTGGATTTGCTGAATCCACATTGTGCGTGTTATAAGCCATCATCATTGGGTATACGTACGACAACAATATTTATTTTATTTTTCAGCATATATTGATTTAGGCATTAGCCTTCAGCTGAAATGAAACTAAGGCATCTACGAGAAAGATCTAGTATGCAAACTGAAATAAAGCAGTTACGGGCGAGCACTCACAGAGGCACGTCCCTAATTGGCACTCTGCATTGCAGGATTCTACATTTGTTAAAACTTGACAATGCAATTTTGAAGTTGTGCAAAATCCAGGACGATATGACGGCACTTTGCAAATCGAAATACTATAAACGCGCCTGGAGGGTGGCGCGATAAGCCGCATGATCTTGCATTTGGCCGGTCTAAATGAAGAATGGACCGTGTTTGTCGTTCGTTGTAAAAAGTGGATAAGTTTTTACGACAAAAGATAGGATATTTATCTGCTTGGAAATCTCTGTTGGCAATGGAAGACAGAGCGAGGCGATCATGGCACTTTTGCGAAACGTGACCAGGGGGAGTCCCCACAGTCTAATACAGGGGGACTCAACCCAAACAAATTCATCAAGGGACGTAGTAAAACGACACGTCAGTCAACAAAGCATCCTTGTTCATTTTATACGCAAGATTTATCAACACAGGAATACCTGGAAGCCTCAAGATATTTTTTCCTTGTACAGTCTATATGAATATTTGCATCATAAAAATATGACATGTTACAATCAACTTTCCTATAGCGTCCACTTCATTTGCGGCGTCTTTTACTCACTTATTGATAAACTTAACACGTACAAATTTTGTATGGGTGCCTGACTTCTACAACGTTTTGTTTCTATAGCGTGGTCCTTATCTCGACGCTATAGAAGAGTTGACTGTATATCATCAGAAAAAGTAATATATGAACTATATTAACTTTATCAACACAAAATCATATGTGATTGATTGATTAAAATTCAAAATTTAATTTAATTTTAATGTTGATTTTTTTATACAAAAAAAAAAACATATAATATTGGGGCATACCACATGAACGTTCGGATTTTTTAAGTGAGAGTTAAAGCGTCTTTAAACATTTTTTTATAAATGTCCGCATTTTTAGGAGCAAGATTGGATGCTTCAATTTCGGTTTCTGGTGCATATTTTCAATTTCACGACCATGCAATGCAGTCATAATTATTTTTTTAAGTAGGAATAATATATAATGCTATTATTTGTATCCATGAGCATTTTTAGATGCATTGAAAGCTTTTGCGAATTCCCTGGAGGTTCATTAGCATTCAACCGCTGTCCAGATATTTTCTTGTTATACGTAATGATGTAATTTAACCCGCGGATGAGGAACCCCGCATATGCTGCGAACAGAGAGAGCGTCCTGCGTTTCATCATGCACTCATTCATCGTACGATTGTATCGATCAATATCAATAATCCAAATTTATCGATTTCAAGCTTCAACAAATGTATTATTTTATTACTAAAACTTAAGACACAAATGTGTATTGTTTATGTTTACGCGAAGAAATGAATTGATATTGTGTGCTATCAACAGTGTTAGGGTTTATTTATTAATATACTAGATTGACTCACGCTGCGCGTTCTTGGGAGAAAAGTGGATTTGTGTGGACGATAAGCGGTGCACATGCGAATATAGCATCTACGTTTACAAACCATCAATAAAAAATACACAAACAAGCGCCTCGTTTTTAGTATCTCTGTCTTTGTCGCATACATCACAGCTGTGAGGCGCATGCGCCGCGTCGCCTCATTTATTATATATGTCACAAACACAACTTCATCTTTCGCAGACATTCTAATATATTTTGATTTTGACATGGTATTCATTCATGATGCTTCAATGCGTCATGAACACGGAGAGCTTAATCTATTATGTTTTATTGGACATCTTGGCAAGCTTTCATGCCTTCTCATAGTAGTGCCGTAATAAACTGTTTTCAAAAATGGAATCATCTGATTATTCCCGGCCCACTCATACGTGTTCGAATACGTTACCTTCTGGCATCTCTTAACAGATGCATATTTATTAGGCCATCTGTTAATTATACGGCTAAAATACATATGATTTACGACCAATTCGTATCGAAGTAGATCCGAAAGAAAAATGGGTCCGGCGTTAGCGTAGCTGCCTTCAAAATCTATTCTTGTGCGATAATTTATAGTGGAACGTACTCGCCTATAAATTGCCGTCTCAAATTTATATGTAAATTGCCATTTAGTTGGCGAGAGCCATAAATAGGGAAAAAATTCAATTCGTGCTATTAAGTAAGACTGAAATTCCTCGGGTTACATAGGGCAATCGTTACGGTACAAAATGTTAAGACGGGGGCCTTTTTTTTTGTATTGCGAACATTTTAAAGGATAGTGCCCTAGCAAACAAAATGAAGGTTTGGCGGTACCAATTTACATTTTACTTAGCAATATTATGGCAAAAAATAGAATAAATCTTATATTCATGAAGGTATGCCAGCACTGCCATGTGCAAAGTCCCTCCTTCGCGTCACAAGAGGATCTCAAGCGATCTGGACCTTGGGGGAAAATATAGAATAGAAGAAATAGTGGACGGAGGCTTAAATAGGATAACCTCAGATCGGGGAAGAATGGAAGTCAGGTGCCAGAGATAAAGGCCGTTGGCTTTGTCTGAGGGTGCTCTATTAAATTTTGAAATCAGTGCCAAAAATCTGCATGTTTAACATGAGTTTCGGGCGAGTTGCAATCATTAGCATTTGCATATTATGAGACGGGGGCCATCCGAAAAATCCGCTGGGAAAATGTCGCATTCTGTTGTACATTCGTCGTGGGAATAGGGATATTATACTTATTAGGATGTGATTCAAATTCAAATATTTTTGCGATGTAAATTTTATACGAATTTGTGAATTAAATTACGCACACTTTTGTAGACATTCTTACAGAACCTTAATAAGAATGCTTCGTCAATATGATGATTAATAAGAAAGCTTCGGAAGTCACCGGTCTATTAGAGAAATATCATAAAAGTGTATTCAAATCATTGTTTCATATTAGGAGAACCGAATGAAAATTTCGTTTTTTAACATTAACATTAACGAAATTTTGCGTCCGGTACCCTAATATATTAAAGACATAAGATATTCTATAAGTAATTTAAACTGAAAAAAATATAATCAAAATGAACGTGAAAGTCTAATAGATCTGTTATAAACAAAGTAGAGGCAATATTAAAACTTGTTAAGGTTTTATAGCAATCAGTCTAGAACAGCGGTTCCCAACCTGGGGGTCGCGACCCCCAAAGGGGTCGCGACGGGTTTTCTGGGGGGTCGCCAACTTATACAGTCAACTAAAAATTATTAACTATAATGCAAATTTGATTTTCAATTGTGTCTTGAAGTTTGAATAATTTCATATAGGTATTTGTTTAAAATTATGATACAAAGTATAGTCCCAAGAAGCACTGCTGAAGAACTGACGTTCTGAAAGGACAGCAAGGGAAGAGATGATATCAATGAAGAGTTCCTGTTCCCCATTTTGTAGCGGACTTGAAACTACTACTAAAGCGAAAATATTATGGAAAACATAAATACGTTTTTTAAGAGTGGAGGATTAAAGTGGAAAAATGTGTGTGGGGTTTCTACGGATCGTGTACCATCACTGCTTGGGTGAAAATCGGGTTTTCAGAAAAAACTTAAAGAACTAGCTCCCCAGGCAAGGGGAATCCACTGTATAATTCACCGGTATGTCCTTGCCAATAAGACTCTTCTAAAACCTCTGCAAGACGTACTTGATTCGCCTATAAAAATCGTAAATTACATCAAATCTGGAGCTCTTAACACTCGTCTGTTTAAAGAACTGTGTAATGTCATTGATTTTGATCACGAAGTTCTTCTTTTCTACACTGCAGTACGCTGGTTGTCAAAAGGAAATATTGTAAAAGATGAAATCAAATTGTTCTTAGAAGTGAAAGAGAAACATGACCTTTTGGTATAATTTAATGACAAAACTTGGTTGAAAAGAGTAGCATATCTAGCAGATATATTAGAACAACAAAATAGGTTTAGCCTGAAACTTCAAGGAAAGGAAACGAATACTAATCTCAGGGCATTTATTTTCCAAGCTGTAAGACTGGCGAAGAAAAATAAATCTTGAAAACATTGCTATGTTTCTGAACTCTGCAGTGTGCTAGATGAATCTGAAGGTGAAATAGATGAAAATTTGAAAGAGGAGATTACTGAGCATCTCAAATCTTTTAACAATGAACTTCAACGTTGCTTCCCTGAGCTGAAAAAACAAGAAACGATATTGACACGAAATCCATTCTCTGCTTCCCTTGATTTAGTCATTATTCCCGATCAATTATAAGATGAATTCTTGGATTTGCGGAATGATTCCTCGGCACGTAACTTGTTTAATGAAAAACTGCTCACACCATTTTGGTGTAGTATTATATTTATCATTCATACCCAAATGTGACAATGCTTGCCTCTCGAGTTTAAGTTCCGTTTGTACCTACATATCTTTGCGAAAGTGGATTTTTAACTCTTCTTGTTGTTCTTGATCTTGTTTTTTGCTGGAGGATCTGGTCCAATGACACAACACCTTCTTAGTTCTTGAGTTGAGGCCTGATGTGGCGAGTATTTTATATATATTTATAAATTGCCTGGTTTTGCTATTTTTTTGGGGGGGGGGGGGGTCGCGGATCACACGACTTTTATTAAAAGGGGTCGCCACCCGAAAAAGGTTGGGAACCACTGGTCTAGAACTTTGATTTTTTTTTTTTGCATATTTTCCAAGTTTAGACTTTTAGGAATACATCCTTGAAAACAAAAATCCAAAATTCCAATTATTTACGGAGTTATAGCTATTTTAGTGACGCAGCAACTAAGCCGCTTTCCTATAATAATGAAATCTTTAAATGCATTTTCATCGAAATTACTCTTTTTAGCACTGTTGACATGATATATCTAGTTGTAATCAACTGATTTACTTCAATTTTGGTACGAACCTTTTTTATATAATCTCCTTATGTCAAAAATATATTTTTAACTATTTAAAAAAAATTAAAACAGTAAAAAAAATGAGACCAACACATTAATTATTTTAAACAGTCGCCATTTTGTAAAAATAAAACTATTTTCTTTCTTTGAGCTAAGAACTATAGCGACATTTTTAATAATTAAGAATCTATTTTATTTTTTTTATTTTAAACGACTAGAAGAGTTGAAATTGTGTCAACCAGCTTACGCACATTTTTATCCCTTTACCAGTATATAACATTTTTATTATTTTTTTATTTTTATTTTTTTATTTTTACAAAAAGGGCTGGTTATAAATTGATTTGCGCGGTTTTAATTTTATGCGGTCAAAAACTATATTTTTCAATGAATAATCCAAAAATACAAGTCGCAACTTATGCCGAATATTTTTTATTAAATTCGATGAAAATATTTTATCAGCAATTTTGATAGTATTAACAAAATTAAGCTGTTTAAAATAGTGTGACCAATTTATGCATGATTAATATGGCATTTTGTCTTAAAAAGCATATAAGGAAAGGCTTAAATATGAACAACTGTAGTTAAATTTTTCAAATGGCGAATCTTCTACTGAAAGGAGCTCAAATTTAAGAATTTCATAAAAAACTTTGTATAATACGTAATTTTTTATCATTTTTACAGAGTTACCTGTAATTTGAAGCATTGTAATATAAAATAATTACATAGGAAAGGCTTTCATGCTGTATACAATGGCAAATAAAAGCGCTCAATGCGTCAAACATTTTTTTTATTAGCATAACTTTAAAGTACGTCGACGGCTAATGAAATTTCTGATATCATCCAGAAATTTTATTTAAAAAAAAAGTGGGGTGAAGTAGTCTTAAATTCACAAAGAAAAGGGGATAAAGTGAGGACAGAATTCGCAGAGGGAAAATTCAACTCGCTTATTCAGCTGACCTCGCAAGCCTCAGCCATAATTATCCACCAGGAGGGAAAACGAGCGTGAAGATTAAAATTTAAAAAAACGTAAGAATTGAAAATATTATCGTTCAAGAAACTAGAAAAAAAAACCCAATCTCAAAGTATCTTCGGTCTTGGAAACAAAGTGGAAAAAAATACAATCAAGATTGACCGAGAGGGCTTTCGTCCGTTATTAATATTTTAATTCACCAATTTATATTTAAATGGGTCTTCCAAGACCACTGTGGGAGTATCAGGGTTAATTCATTTATACGGAAGATCCGATTATAATGCATCATAGTAATAAAAACTATATAGTTGAAATATACCCCACATAATATTAGGTCGATGCATAAGAAACGTCGTCTTATTTTTAACCAACTGTATTAACATCTGTACTTAATGTTGTGTTGGTATTGTATAAAGGAGGGTTTATTTCAAAACTTTTTTAGTCTATCATCAGCAGTCGAGTTATACAGAGCCCTTGTGGATAAATAAAACACTAAAAAATATCATTTTGAAAATATGCCCAAAATAACATTCGATCGAGTGATTCGTTGTTTAGTTCGGATCTGACTTTGGAATCCAGGCAACTTGCTGCTGAAAATGCAGGTTCAGCCTCCACACTCGTCGGGGGTATCGTCATCAGATATTTAAATGCTAGTTCGAATTGATGACCGCGTGAGCCCCCATTTTCGTATAACACTATCAATGTGACACGGACTAAAACTCGCAAAATTCCCGATTTCTCAACCAATTATTTATTTCCGTCCCTGCAGATGAATACTTATATAGTATAATACTTTGATGTGATTCGTAATTATATTACGGAGGAATACAAAAATTTTGAAGCCCGTATCTATTATATTTCATATCGATATTCCCATGATTAGAGCCGATGTGTAGTAAATACATCACCGGTAGGGAAAGGTTAATATAACAATTTGAAAAACATATATGTACTGTATGTATGTATACATAGATTAGACAGTTACTGCCCCTAGGCGTCACCTAAGCTCGACAATTAGTATTTACGCCACTGTTTCCAAGCGTCCAGATTTCGACGGGAATTTCTCCATTTACTAGCCTTCATCGTGCTGGCGAGGTAAACGATTTCTGTTAGATACAAATTTCAATTCCGAATTACGTTTACTAATCCCGGGATTCATGAGCACCTAAAACTGTCCGGGGTCCCGGGATTGGTGATGTGACGCTCAATGACCTTCACGAAGAATTTCCTGACATTTCTCGAAGTCTCTTTGATGATATTGTGTCGGAAAATCTTGGCTACAAAAAGTTGTGTGTGAGATGGATGCCCAGAATGCACACACCATGGATTTTCAGGTCGTTTTGCACAGGACGGAGAAGCTTTTCTGGACTCTATTGTGACGGGGGATGAGACATGGGTGTGTCACAAAACCCCAGAATCCAAAAGCCAATCCAAAAAGAACATTAAAATAATGATTTTATTGAATTGACTCCATATGTTAATGCGATAAGTACGTTATCGACGAACATGTCGGACCATTGTTTTCGACGAATTTGTTTGCGGAAACACATTATGATTGATTGCCAATCGTTCGATAAGAGCTTGAAAAACATAATTGAGATCATCAACCAAGTAGCGCCAATCTAATCTCGCAATCCGAGAGATTGGCAAGCCTTCGGAGATCGAATTTGGATATCAGCTATGGTGATTTGTTTTTGGAAAGTTATATATTTTTTTCAAATATAAAGCGTTCTTTATCCGTTCAGCCGTGGCTCAAGCCAAAAAGAAAGAGCTCGAAGTTACAAAATGAGCTTTACATAAACTCTGCGATAATCTCCTTGACCGTTTTCCCAATTTGAGATAATCAAAAATGAATTTCCATTGCGAATAAATTCCCCCTAAGAGCTTATTTATATACGGAGAATATTATTAAGGCCGTTTAAAGCTCTTCATTTACGAAATGTCAAAGGATCAGGATATTTAAATATATATTTATATATATAATATATACATTCAACGAAGGCATTCGTTTCGAGAATTTCGAGATTAAATATCTTAACATCAATAAGCATAATTGTTTTGATTATGCTCGATTAATTAATAATTAGGTCAATTAATGATTTTTGATGAACAATGAAAAATACTTTAGATTTTTAAAATATCATGGGAGAGAATCCATCTGAGATTTTGTTACAATGAAGTTTAATCCTTTAAAAAAACATCCTTTCGTCGCTCCTCTTTCTGATATTTCCGAGTATTAACGTCTATTTTGCTTCTTTGGATCCTTGGAAGTTCAACATCCGTTGATAAACTTTCTTCCCTAGGGTGATCCTTTACGTAATTTTATATAACTGGGCGATAGTATAAAATTAATGCTTCACATGTTGCTAATATTTAATATTTAGTTGTCTTAGTTTGATATTTTTAAATGAATCGAACTTAAGACTTGTGGATCAAATAAACGAGAATGACAGATATATGATAGATAATTAATAGATACGTTGCTTGAAGAAATACATACATGTATTTGTTGAAGTATTGCTGAACATTAACGGTAGCCCTGCCCTCGAATAGTTAAAAATGTATAAATATTAACGTATTTTCTTGTACATTTGGTTTGAATGGTTGGTGTTTTTTCGTACCCAATTTGACTGTTTTCCGCCTTACGGTGTAAGTCGTAAATTTAAAAAAAAGCAGATCATATATAATATGATAAGACTGAATTTTCAAATTTATGGCTGTGGAAACATAAATCATTGAAGATTTGCTGCTTCGGCAATTGCCATTTGAACACCCGAATTACATTGCAATTATGATAGCTCTAACACCTTTCAATGGCGCTTTAAATCACACACCTGACACAAGAGTCTGTAAAAAAATCGGAAAATTGTTGCTAGGCATTATAAATTCGTTTCGTGACATCGGACCGCACGGGGTTAAAACATGATGCTTGTAAAATTTGGCTATAAAAATATCGAATGCGTTATTTCATGCTACCCATTGAGAAAAAATAATTCTAGGCGCTTTTATCAGTAATTTTTAACACTTTAGTGTCCGGGCGATTTTGGCTTGAAATTCATAAAACTCCTTTCGTAAAATTGATATAATTCTTAAACCAGCTAATAGATTTAAATGAAATTTCAGCGGTACCTACAAAAGAGTTTATGGCATCATTAGTATCATTTCATATGTATAAATCTATGTTCTATGTTTGATAACATTTATCATAAACATAAGCAGATGACATTTTACGGGCAATACGGTCTAAATTATGACCTTAACATGTGCTCATTTTTTAATGACCGCTCGCCGCTCCAAATGATATGCGGGTTATTCTGCAGCTAAACATTATTGGATGGAGCTCATTTGTCGTTCAAATATATAATTAGGTGTGCATCAAAAATTGAAAGCAAATTTGATCCGGTACAAATCTACTCAGCGACGAGATAATTGCGGCTTATTAAATTCGAAGTTGAGCTGTATATTTCCTTAATGATCCTATGCGTTTGAAATAGGATCGGTAGCGGCGGATTTTGACAGGGAAAGGGTTAAACAGATGGCACTAATTCGAGCCCGGTGTGAGACAAAGAGCCCTTCCCGCCAAGGAAATAATCACTGTTTATATCTAGCGCTAACCGGCCGTAATAAGTACGTATCCGTTAGGAGCTCGCCCGTAAAATTATACAACAGCATAACGGTGAAGTAATGGCTGCCGTGGATGTTCCACGGCAAAATGAGTGCTGATATGAGGGAATGAGATACCTGCCTCGGGCGCACAACCTGAAACCCGCCTATTATAACTATCTTAGTGAGGAGGCTGCGTCCAGCAATATCCGCTCTTCTGATGTGATCTGCACGTATGTAGGGCCAAGTCGTATGTAGTTTGAAGAGCGAAGATAACCAGCTCGAGAGAAGGACGCTCCCTGCAATTAAACTTGTTGATGGCACCGATTGTGTTCTTTGGTCGTCCAAGAAAGAATTGCCTACTTGATCGAAATACTGATTGGAGTATATCTATGTGAACGGCACCTTCGCCGGATCGAGGGAGGAGGGTGGGTTAGAGTAGCTCGCCGTCCAGTCTATTAAGGTTTAAAATTAGGACGTCGCCAGCAAGCTGAGTGTTCTCACAAGGACCCGGTCGGATAAAGGGGACGTAGCAGATGGCTCAATTGAAGATCTACGATCGTAGCCAACAGGCAATGGACGCGAAGGCGATAAAACATTAAATAGATTTCCCCGTTGTCACGTTTTCGTTTGAGTGGCTTGCTGCACGATTGGTGTGGGTGTGCAACTCACGTCCGGCCACTCTGCTAAAATAATGTATGGCCTGATGCGTCCGGCAGATAGACGGTTAAGGATTTTCAATGTGCCGATATTCTGGTGTCGGAAGTGCCATGTGTCTGATGATGTACGAGACCCTTCTTACTGCCACAACCCTCCTACCTCAATAATCTGCTTATCTCCAGACTTTGTATTCGTCTTTCGTGCGATCCACTCGAAGACCCTTTCGGCCCGCTCTGAGCTCTCGAATTATTGTCACAGGCCATTGGCTGTGAAGATAAAAAGTTTTTCTCGCAAGAACCGATGTGATGCGTATTTGGGAATGTATTTACAAAACGCTTCTTATCCATCCACGTCCATTATAAAATATCTAAATAAATATTCAAATTTTACTCAAGAGGGGGTCCGCGGACTACATCAGTTTAAGAACCGCTGAGCTAAATTATGTTTGAAGTGACAAACCAAAACGATAAAAACCAAGAAATAAATATATTCAAATATAATCCGGAATTTTGCTCTACAATTTTATTATAACCAGAGAGTGTAGATCGCAGATTTTATAGCAAATTAAATTAATATAGTTGTGTTCTGGCGTGTTTTTAGAATATCATTATGACAGCCTGGCGACTGAGTGCCATTGGGTTTGGGAGGGGAGGGGGTTTAAATCTAGTATTTTTCAACATAGTTCGGATATGAAGCTTCTTAATCCCGTAACTGAAGAAAGTAGGTAAAAAATATCATCCTCAGTTGCGCAACGCGTAATTATTAATTTTCTTCTAAAACGAAGGCGTGAAATTAAGTGAAATTTTGATGAGACTTGAGACAGTTCAGTGATGCTACTTAGGAATCGAAAGGTATTTTATTGATAGAATTTCTACATGACAGACAGACGGTGGTAGATGACGCTAGACCGCTAAGAAATGAAAACGAATAATTACGCGTTGCGCAACAGAGGATGTTACTTCTTGCCTTCTTTCTTCAGCAATGGAATAAATGTATCCCTAATGAAGAGAACCAAGTAGAAAAATAAGATATTCAATTTGTATAGCAAAATTCCGGATTATATCTGAATCGTCTTCGTATATTAATTCATTCCGGTACGCTCACTTCAAAACGTACATTTCGAGCGGCGCTCTTCGTGCGAAGAGGTGAGCTATGTATTTTGAGTCTTTGACGCACAAAAAAATAATACTAGGCATACCCATAAATAATGTCGTTTTTTTGGTGCACCTCTTCAAAATAGTCTTCTTCGATCTGTTGAGCAGCGAGGGCGTGTTTTTAAAGTTTCCTGCGAGCATCTATCGTCGGTCTGAGACATTTGCAGAGGTGTATACTTTCTCAATATCATATGAAAAAGAAAGCAACAGAAGCTACGAGGAACCTCTGTGAGATCTGTGGTAACATATTGATGCCAGGAAATGACAACGATGGTTTAAACAATTTAGATCTGGCAATTTTAGTTTGGAAGATTACCCATTTAGGCGGTTGAAGCATATGTCTGCAATCGAAGACAATCCGTTGTTGATCAACAAAAGATATCGGCTCATCCTGGTGCAATACTCAGATGATCCTAAAGAAGTTAAGAAGAAGGTTTTGGGATCTCACACGCATTCACCGACGTAACATAACCCAATGGCTCAACATCATCAGATCATTGCAAGAAAAATAACTATCAAGTCCATTTCACCAGAAGTTGATTTAAAAGATAGATAGCATAATGTCTCTTAATTTCAAGGAAAAACGACATTATTTATGAATGAGAAAAAAAATCTACCTAAACACCACCGATATGATTCCACCCGTTATTTATGATATTTACTATAATAGAATTGAGATTTACAAGCGCAAAATCAAATTACTATATCGACGTATTTTAATAGCAACAAATCAATCGTTTAGAAAATTAAAGATGTAATAAATTCATTGGCACGATGAAAAATAAAATTCAGCCTATTTTTATAATTAGAATTTAGGTGATTCATTATTCACATTAGAGGGATCGTAAAGAAGACTCATCGTTTTATCAGTTTATATCGAGCATTCTCGCACGTAGAATGCGGAGATTAATTAATTGGAGACGGAGACAGAAAGAGTGTCTAGCATCTCATCATACATTTGTACATCGATGACAAGATCGTGCTGTAAAGATACCCATACACGTCTAAATATTCGCAAATATTACGAAAAGCGATCCATAGCACTTCATTTTCAATGCGTATTAAAAACCAATAGATATGGGGTCTTCTCAGATCGATGGTAGTCTTCCTAGAATCATAATAAATAGTAGAAAGCCACTTGAATCAATTAAATATATTCAACAAATGTATTATTTTGATACTAAAGCTGCAGACATATATATATATTGTGAATTGTTTAGGCGAAAAAATAAACGAATATGTATGCTATCAACAGTGTTAGGGTTCATTTATTGATATACAAGCTTCACTCATGCTGCGCGGTCTTGAGAGAAAAGTAGATGTGGTGGACATATAGCACGAAAATGGCATCTATATTGTAAAAAGGACCATAAAACACATCAGGCACGTTCCTAGGACACGAAAGCTCCATAAATTGAATGATGATGTGCCAATGTCAATTGTGGAATCTGTTTTTCTCATGAATTGTCGCTAACCGCACTAAAACGATGTGTGTATCTTTCGTGTCTTTGTGTTTATCTTTCTTAATGGTGGGATATAATCGGAGTAATTAACACATTCCCGTCGGGTTACATATAGCATTGTCTTTCGCCTGTCATGGGGCGTATTTACAATTATCGCGTTATATTCATATTTTTTATGCCAATAAATCACCAACTCGACGAGAATGTGTTAATTGTGATTAAAGTATTTTGTCCCAATTTAACGTGAACGTGATTTTGGTGTATATAGTTTTTCTTTTAAATGCTAAATCCATCAGTTAAAAAAATAAAATTCTGACTAAACAGTACAAAAGACTGCCTGGCATACATCATCCTGTCAACACATAAATCTAAATTAACATTCTTCTCGATACGCACGATCATCCAAAATACATATTGACCGCACAGGCTTAATTTGTACCCAGTTTCTTCAGATTCCAAGACGAGCAGATAACCGTCGCCTGAAAAAGATATACGAAGAAAAGCGGCGATAAAAAGAGCGGAATTTTCAATATGGCGTATATACGTCAGCGATGAAAATAGTCGCCTGAAAAATTTATCCCAAAATATTCGGTACTTCGCAAGAGATTAAAGAGCCCTATGAATGTGTACGTGTGCAATTTATTTGGACACAGCCGCGTGTATCCTTCGAAAGGGACGAAATGAAATTTGCGGGGGGAAATGTATGGGCGAAAGTATAGACAGCAATATTCCATTTAGGGGAACTTTCCTATCCGAAGTGTATCATCTAATAAACATCCAAGGACAAGAATATTCTATTTTCGGAAGTGGATCTGGTACATGATGTAAAATCGTTGGTTTGCTAAGATTAAATTTGGACCGGGCACACATAATACGAATGCATGAAAATCCAATTAAATAAGAGCATCCCCGATTTCAATATCTTCCGCCAAATTCGAATTTGCATTGTTACATCAAAACGTAAGCTCCTGGTGTCCGTCATTTTTTGCGCCTAAATCCCCATTTGAAAATCTCATTTTGGTTTGGGTGTCGTCCAATATCATGTATGCAAAACCGAAGCGTTTCTGATATTAATATTTATTGATTGACATACTAACAAATACGAATAATGTAACATAAAGATATTGCATTATTCGTTTTTTTTTAAATCAGAAATTCAGTCAAATTCATTTAATATGATTACAATATTAACGATATCACGGTTATAGCGAGCAATCAAATATGAAATGGTTTGAAATAATACGAATATTTTGCGTTTATGGCAATCATTAAACTAATTCACTTCTGACACCAATGTTACGTGGAGAACGTGGAGCTTTCTGCTCTCGGGCCGTTATCTAACCGTGCGATGGTATAGAGGCAGATGGGTGTCGAATAGAAGGACTCTCGTCTTAACAGATTTCTTTATTAATAATGATAGAGATCTGACCGCGGGAAGAATGTCTTCCCGCAGCCAAGGCCATCTGACGACTCTTGGCGATTGCCACCTCTTGCACGTCGCCACTAAACCGACAACGTTCGACACGCAAGACACGATAGGTCGATAAGAAATGGTAGATATCTATACTTTAATGTTGTATAATCAATTGTTTTTAAATAATTCTAGATATGACACTGACATGCAGCTAGTGGACATTTATTGAAATTGGGCATATAAAATTGTCAAGTAGGAAAGATGACGGATTCACTATTTAATTGGAAAGAAAAGTGTAAGAAGATGGAATAATAAATCTCCGAGATATTTATCCATAAGTCCCAATAGAAGATATAACCCAACTGCGAGACTTTCTTAACGAGGGGCATATCTGAGATCAATTCTAGGGCGACTTTACTTTATTATATTTATGTGCCGCCACGTTATACGTGACACATTAAATAGCTGTTTCATGCTGGGGTAAATAGAGCGTTTATTTTATCAACCCCTAAAGGAGTGCTGTCGGAGATCCTGCGATCCCCCTCCGCTTATTCAGAAAGAGCACTTTTGTACATTGGGTTCGGAGACAGACAGAGACAGAGCGATAACGTAGCGCAGTTCGGGAGACAGAGACGCAAGACAAGGAGCAAATTAATCGATTTCTTGTGTATTGTTTATGTAAAGAAATGAAGTGGTCTTTTATGCTATCAACAGTGTTTATTTACAATTGACTCTGCCTCGAATTGAAGATTGAAGAACGAATTGAAGGTTAATATCTGCCGCTGCCGCATCAACTAGCCATTCCGCGCGCATATATTTTATTCTACGCTCATTTTTTTCCCATACTTTTAAAATTGAAAGATTTATACACACATTTGATATTATAACGGGATATAATTTTGGCGAAGGATAAAATTATTTATAGCGATAAAATACAGAATATGCCAAAGACAGTTTTCAATATAGCACATGAAAAACTTTCCATTATCCATCAAAGGAGCCAAATTTAGCCGATGAGGAAGATTACCGAGCATTGTCATTGAAATTTCCCTCCAAATACAATGAAAATCGATTAATCAAACTTTATAAATATACAGAGTTGCTGAAACAATATAGTTGAAAAGGTCGAATAGATAAACTAAGGTCAGATGCAGACCTCTTCATTGTTTTAAGCGAAAACAAAACGAAAGGAAGTAACAGCAGGTCAGTTAAGGGTTCGTGATAAATGGTCTGAGGGGTTGGCTGCCGCTGAAACTGCAGGTCACGTTTCAATCGATCCAGATTAATTCCCGATAGGAAATTACATCACGGAAACAGAGCGTGAAGTTGCACTTCCGATCTAAGAAATAAGAAAACTTTTTCGCTCTCGCGCTTAATTCTCTTCGATTACGTCGACTTTAGATCAAGGCGAATATATTGTGTGCTTGTAATATAAAAAAAGATTAGTTTCCATGATTAAGTTTTGCTATTGTCGGTAGTCTCTGTTAAAACGGTCGGATTAGTACTCAATCATCTTGGGTTCAAATCTGTTTTCTTTGCTATGAAAAACCATAACTAAATGTTTGGCAATGATCCCAAAAAAAAAACGATTATTAAGTCACCTCAAAAAAATACTCAATAAGTTCGTAGGATTTTTTTTAAGATATGCAAAAAACGACCCCAAATGAAGAAGAAAAAAGTTTAACTCTTTGATTAGTGAATTAATTCTAAATTGAGTTTAACACAGATGCTATGTTCGTATGTCCACAACATATCGTCCACACAAATCCACTTTTCTCTCAGAATCGCGCAGCGTGAATAAAGCTTGTACATCAATAGCGATTCAAATAGAATCACTTTTGATACCAGGCTAAGTTTTAATTGTATGATTATGATTTATGTGGTTTTCTACTATTTATTATGATTCTAAGAAGGATAGGTCATATCTGATGGTTTTCAATCGGATACGGACAAATTCCATTTCAATTTTGGTGTTTATTTTGTTGTCATCTTTTGATGATTGATGTGATGACTCTCTATTTTTTACTCTATGAAAAATCCAATTAAGTTCAAATATTTTTTTCCTTTATGGAAATACACAATAATCTTCGTTAAACTTTACTCTTCAATGGGTTAAAGTGAAAAAAATCTACAAACTTATTGTGTGGTGTATGGATCTTTTTGCATGGAAAAATTCTGAAATCCCTTCGTTTGTACATAGAATTTTAACACATTCCCGTCGGCTTATGCATATTTGTGTCTTTTGTGTATATGTTAAGTTAAGAAAACAATATGTTATTTGAGGATATCGAAACTTCTAACAATGCTTTTTTTGTAAAAACGCCCCATAATTTTGACAGGATCGCCTTTCTATTCAAAATATATTGTTTATTCAAGTCCAATAATAATATTTAAAAAAAACTAGCGGATACCCAGCGCGTTCCCGTCACAGAAGTAATAATTCCAAAAATATATTTTGTTGGTTTTATTATAAATATGAAAAAACATACAAATATTGATTTATATATATAAGATCTATTGTAACTTGATTGTACTATACCTATATTATTTGAGAAAGTGCAAACAATAAGTTGGCAAAGTTTTATCACAATCGAATGAACGGTATGGCAGCGCATTAAATACGGACAAACAAACATTGATTTTTATATATTAAACTATGCCTATGTTACTTGCGGAATCCTTAGAAATAAGTGTACGAATTTTTATCGCATTTCGATGAACGGTATGGCAGCGCATTTCGAACGAACAAAACCCAATTCGTTTTTATATATTAGACAAGAAGATGGATAAAACACCAAAAACATTTCAAAGACGAAAATTCAGAAAATTACACATAATTACATTTTTATATTGGGGCCTTTTAAATATAATTATCTCATCTTTATTTAAACATATATGGATGGCTATATAAAAATATTTTATCCATATAAAAATATTATATGAATCGCCTAAGTTCGATCACATCTTAATTAATCTAGTTAAGAATTTTGAAATAATACTGTAATATATTTTTAAAAAAGTAACTTTTATAATTTTACTTAACTTATTATATTATTAATAAACATCTACTAAAAAATGTATGTTAAAAATATTTTTTGTTTCTTTTTTATCGAACTTGAAAAACCCCTAAAATGTGTGCCTCTAGACTAAAATACCCCCTCGAGAAGTTTCCATGCAAAAATGAAAAGCAATCGCAAATTTCGATCTAGATTTAAGTCCGAATTCAGCGTACAGTATTAAATTTTTATTCTTAAGCCGTATTCACATTTCAAAGCAACGGCTTAAAAATGTAAAGTAAAACGCTAAATAAAACAGCGATAAAACTTTAATGGAAAACTTCCATTGCATCGAAAGCCTACATTTATACTTTGTATGCAAAAGCACTGTTCTTGCGGCCACTATGCTTTTACACACGTTTTTCAAATTGAAATAAAACCCGCAAGAAAAATCCTAAAACTGCTTATTTTTCATTAGAATACTCTCTGAAGAAGTTCGAAGGCACGAAATTCGCGACTTCAATCAATGACGCACATCCAAAAAAGGCAAGCAAACATGTTTGATCAGTGATTGACTTGGATTTTCTCGGAGACCTAAAGAAAATAAGAATTTCGGTATTTCATAAGCTTATCGTAAATTCAACGGCTCGAAAATATTTAGCGAGAATTCGCGTTGTATTTAAATCAACAGGATATTTGCCATGGACACTGCGTATATAAATTTCGCACGAATTCTGGTTAGTATCGCCTGTCAATGAAAGCCATTATTGAGCATATGTAATTTTCACCAAAAGGGTAAACACGCTTTGATTTATTAACCGCAAACTTGGAAAAATAATTTCCTTTAATATTGAAAATTTTCCTAACAGAGTCAAGAACAAAAACCTCGGAAAACTCGCCTCGTCGGCGAAATTTTGACGACGGTTGACTTTTTGCACGAAATGATACTCGAAGAAAATAAATCGAGTGCGATATTAAAATTCATATCGACGAAATTGTACAGGATCGATACATTATAATTTCAAATATTACATTTTATTAATTTGTTAATGCAAATTGTTATCTAAAAGATGAAGCTGTGTTTGTGTATTATATAATAAAATAGGCTTGCTACTGGTTGATGTATGCCACGTATAGACACACGCACACACGATAAAAGCGGCGCGACACATGCGCGTAGCATATCTATGATGTACAAGTTGTGTCCCAAAAGTCATGAAATATATATTTTTTGACACATTCCTATTACACATAGCGTGATCGTACCGATTGTGTCTGGTAGAGAGACCATTAGCGTTACATCAAACTAATATTAAGTCTGCTGCGAGCATCAGTAGAATTAGGAGAGCTGTTTTAGTGCATCCTTATTTCGAGACTCGATAGTGGATACTTTTGTCGAACAATTTTGGGCTATCAAATTTTGCAAAATTAAATCTGTCAAAACTTACAAATTGCTCAAGCAAGCCTACAAAGCGGTAAAGTGCCGAATGGCACACCTCAGCATCCTCGAAAGCAAAGAAGGCCAGTATGAACAAATCTTGGCTCTGGAAATATTGATGAAAAATAATTAGCTCCGGCCGACTTTTTTTGTTCCCGAAGGTTAAAACCTTATCCAAAGGACGCAGTTTCCCGTCAGGGCTTTCGAGAGGGAGTACCGGACATGGAAGGGTTGGTGACAAAAATGTTCATGGAGAGTACCTTGAAAAATATTAACAATTTGTACCGGTATTGTCAATAGATCCTTTAAAAAAATATATATTTCATGATTTTTGGGACATACCCTGCATGCAAAAAGGACGGAAGGAGATAGTAGAAACGATTCACCCTCTCTTTACGACCAACTTCCAACAGCATGGAGATTCATTTTTTGTGACGTTCAAGTCAATTTGCCCTACCGCGCCTATACAAGTTTCACTTCCAAAACATTCCAAAGCTGGAATGTTTGAGTTGTTTCGTATTTTAACATTTGGGCATGACCCAAACATGATTTTGCGTTTTGACTTCGCGAGCCTCCGTGCTGTCGCCTTCGCCGCTGTCACGGCTGCCAACCGTGACGTGATTCCGGTCTCGAAGACTACGCCACGGGTCACGCGCAGCGCTGAGGTGCTACGGACTAACCGCAAAGCCGGTCTCGGAGACCTGCCCCCACAACAACGAGGGGGGGCGGGTTCTTTAATGCTTTACGACTGTCAGGATATGTCGGGCGACGACAAAAGGAGAGCTCCAAGGAAGGATTAGGGATACCAAATTATATGTCGCAAACTGGCAACGATCGCGAGGCACGTGGTCTCCATCCGAGGTGGCGATCTGTTGCGGGACCAAAATGTACGTCATTCTCTTTCCAATGCTATTTCTTCACTCCTTTATTTTGTCCGCCTTCCGGTTCATCCCGGGCGGGTCTTAATAATCAAAAGTATGGCCTGCCTAAAGCCGACCCAACTACAGAAAATTTTGATCCACGCAACAGGTCCTTAATGATCCTGAATCAATTTCGTTAAAAGCATACATAACATGTTTATATTCAAATCATTTCATCTCTTAAACCGTTATTTTTTTCATTTCGTTTCAGTTGCGTTCCTAACATTTATATCGGTTCGGTTACGGTTATCATTCTGGGAAAAATAGCAGTTTTACCAGTTATCGGTTTCGTTCCTGTTCAAAGCCCTGCCATATGACGACCTTTGGATGATCACAACTCCAAGACAGCCATCCATCTTGTTTCAAATTATCGACTTGCCGGAACTTACCTGGACATTCTGATCGAAAGATTCTTGGCTATTATTTGAAAATCTTACCTGGAACAAAAAAAAATACATTAGAATAAATATTTTGCTTATACATATGTTTTAAGATAATATGGGGATACATCGAATGATCTGCATAGGACATTTTTCCAGAGATAAGATCAAACTGTGATTTGAATAAGAGTATTCTAGTAGTTGATTGATTTTGTAAATTATATTATATGACTCGCTTTTCAGTTCAGAATATGTTAAAAAAATCATTTATCCACATTAAATACTACTGCATTCTGATCAAAAAATAAAATGATACACACGTAGTACCATGGGTCAATAACAATCAGCAAACTAATGATACACATGCTGTATCATATTTTTTTAGAGTCATAATGCCGCTTCGAGATCAATGATCATAAATTTGTATATTTCGGTTCGTTTAAAATCCAAAACCTAACCCACACTATCAATCAATCGGGTATGAGCGTATTTAGAGACACAACGGGATATATTATTTCATACGGTATTTTCGAAGAATATTTTTAAGTACTGCCGCAGTAAAACGCCCAGGATAGATTCGTTCGCGTGCTGCATGAACATAACTTCGACAAATATATGCACACGATCTGGAAGAAGGTGAAGAAAAGGCCTTTGGAAAATCGGCGATTTTTACGACTTGACTTTTTACGGCGCACCATAGCCCTGCTCCCGTATTCACGTTCCATTCGCATAAAAATTATAATGCCGTTAACAGATTTCACGATCCATAAAAATATTAGATTTAATGCCTTTGGATACACACTTGCGATCTCGAATTTATTATCCGACTTCCGAATGTATAATTAGGGGTGGATATAATGTTCGAACGGCTGCATCGCCGAGAGGACTGTACTTCGATGTCGTATACCGCGTTTCGTTCGAATTAATCCCGCATCCGCGACGGGGACTTAACGGGAATTTCTTCGAATACAAAAGGCTAGACGCGGAACCCCCGAGGCTCGAAGTCTCAAGACTGAATCATCATCCTTGGTAATGACAGATACATTTCCCATAGTGGAGTTTTATGGCCGAGCAACGGGTGGAGTAGGAGGGCGAAGCCCCGCTCAGAGGCATTAAGAGGTGTTTTGTTGGCGTATTGTTATGCGTGTCGCTATAAGCGGAAGGCGATTAAGATAGCAGTTATAACGAGCAAGGCAGAGGCCTTCATATCGAACGGTTGTGCAAACAGAATGTTGGGGTTATCGCAGGCTTCATCACACAGGGGAAACGAATGAAAACATTCATCTATGAAACGTGTTAATTACAATATGCCTTCCCTTTTTTACCTTGCCCGTCGTGCTCTGCGAAGCTCATGAAAATTGATCAGAGCCTAATATTGGCTTATGGAATTACGGCGAGATGGAGTTGTGGGTCGGCTGGCGTATTTAAATACCAAATCGGTCCTTTGGTAATTCAATCCAACTCAAAATAAGACAGGGCACAATCAGAGAGTTTTGGGATGAAATAATTATTTGGAGAATGGGTACGACTCGGGAATTATGTTTACGATTGTGGCTATTATAACGGGGAGAATACGCAATAAAATTGAGGAAAATGATTAAAATAGGAAAATGATCAATAATGATATAAATAATAGGCTTACTATCAGGGCGTTGATTGAAGAGTAGTAACCAATCGCGAGACTCTCATGACGAGTCCCACCCTCAAGCTTATCTAAGGATACCTCAAAGAGTGACACTTAACTCGAAGCACTTAGCTGGATTCCCAAAGATCGAATCACAAATTATCGGTAGTGCAAAAATACGTGCCGTTTTTCTGTTTAGAAAAGTTACATAAAATAAAGAGGCATAGGTTTTTGTAATTTTTTTTTTTTTTTTGCTTTACGCTTAGATTTAAATCAACTCATTTGACTGTATATTGACATTTGTTGGGAATTATACAGAGTTAGTTTGGACGTATCATACATTCAATTAATTGTATTAGGGTGTCCCATAAGTTTCTTTCGTTTTCATATAAAGAAAGAATTAAACAATAATTTGTTTTACATCAAAATTTATTGAATAATACATGATCCATTCTGTTATATTACCTTTCTCATTCTCTCTGGAAGCCTCATTATGCCTTCTTGCCAAAATTTCCCAGGTTTGTTGGCAAAATATTTTGTTGAATTGATCGTTTCACCTTGCTGAAGTAGCTCATAATAAACTACCCCCTTCCAGTCCCACCAAATGCATGGCAAAACTTTTTTTTTTTATGTAGGCCAGGTTTAGCTACAGTTAAAGCTTCTGTACCCTTGGTCTAAGACCGTTTACGTTGGATATTGTCATGGAGTATCCAACTTTCATCTCCAGTCTATTCAAAAAAGTTTGGCTATTATGTCGTTGGAGAAGAATATTGCATGTTTAAATACGCTGAAGTTTATTTAAGTCAGTCAGTTTATAAGGAAGCCACACATCTGAACGATTGATGTAGCCCAATTTTGCCAGATGATTATGGACTGATGTTCGTGGAATTTCTAACTTGTTAGCTATTTCGCGAACAGTATATCGCGGGTTTTCTTCAACCATGTGTTCATTTGCGAAAGAAACTTACGGGACAACCTAATACATCTTATATTAAAAATAACATACCTTCCGAATTTTATTTGTGGATGCTAACCTACTGAGTAAAGTAGGCTAGACCCAAGTAAAAGGGCGATTTCATGACTATTTCGATAGAGCTTGGGGGACTGAACGGTTTTTCTTGGCAGATTTGGGATGGATATTAACCCGTTTATTAGGAATCCCGCATATGCTGCGAACGACGTGATAAACAAAAAAGAGTATTTTCGCACACTAAGTGCAGAAATTAGCGAATCAAAGACAGAGAGAATGTCTTCTGTCTCATCATACAGTCGTACGTCGATGGCGAGTTCAAGCTGTAAAGGTACCCTTACACATTTAAATTTTGCGAAAAGCGATCCATAGCGTTTAATTTGTTTTTGATCGTTGATGATCTTCTAAGAATCATAATAATAGAGGAAAATCATATAAATAAAAAATGATTATATTTGAACCGCTATTATGTAATTATTGTAGTAGTAATAAGCTCGAATGGAAGATGTTGTACTGATTTGTTCTGAAGGAGAGATGTTTTCATGGATTACTGTAAATCTATTGCAATTACACGAATAATAAATCACAAAATCATTCGACGGTGCTGAAATCAATCAGAGGAAAAATGGCATTTGAAAGGGTTCAATCATAAACGTATTTTATAAAAATTAATTCTGGTTCCTTTAATTTTTCATGCCCCTCACGTCTCACAGTCGATTTATTTATGGTATCGCTAATGTCGACTTCATGGGGGGTTTGCGATATTAAAGATTTTCGGAAGTTCTCGTCACACGAAATGAATGTTCTCGGAAATAGGATTTCTCTGTAAAACCTGAAAAATGATAAGGGATCTAAAACTGTTACGGAACTTCATTTTATGTAAATGAATGGGGAAAAAATTAAGTAGGCAGCGTCACGGAGCATTTAACAAAATGTCTACTATCCGACTATTAATCAAAGTGTATGGCGAGGAAACAAAAATAAATGTACCCCACAATGTGATTTGATTATTTTACAATTGTACGATTGATGTTTCATCTATTTCGCTGTGGCACTGTTGAACATCATCGAATTTCAGGTCACGTTCTTGGGAGATTATCTTCATCTTTGACCATACGAAAGGGCGATGAAAAAAATATTGCGAATTTATTGGGATGATACTGAGAATTTTTAGCGTTTTTGCAGATATAATATATCGTGATTTTTTTTTTCTTTGTCAAAAATGAAAATTTGTGCTCGAGCATAAATTTTTGTTGCTTTAAGGCCCCGATTCACGTGAATTTTATGCCATGACGTTTACGATGTACGCATAAAATTTTATAAAACTAGATATTCGAGCACGCATGCTAGTTTAGCGGTGTACTGTGGGTCGTTGATGTAACAAAAAGAACACATGTAGCAGTAAAAATAAATAGCTGATGGAGCGGCTGTTGAAGCACAATAAAGAACACGGGAGCTTAAAAGAATTTCATAAGAGAAATGCGAGGGGCATCTAGAAAGTAAGGTTACAAGGACTCCTGAGGCAGGCAAGCAAGTCAGACACAAGAACTGGGAGATCATCAGTGATTTCTGGTGAATTTGTTCAATAAATTGAAAAACAAGTGCGAAATGACAGCCAAGTGACGCTTGATGGCCTTCACGAAGAATTTCCTGACATTTTTCGAAGTCTCTTTGATGATATTGTGTCGGCAAATCTTGGTTACAAGAAGTTGTGTGATCCATGAGTGCCCAGAAGCCCACACTGCCAAAATCGCATGACCGCCGCGCGAGACTTTTTGGATCGTTTTCCATAAGGATGAAGACTCTTTTCTAGACTATCGAGATAGGATATGAGACATGGGTGTGTCACTACACCCCAGAACCCAAAAGAAGATCCAAAAAGAGTTGGCAAAGGAGACGGAGACTGTCACTGGTATACAAAAGCTGTTGTCCCGATTACAGAAATGTCTCGATTTTGACGGTAAATACGTTGAATAATAGTTACATATTGTAATCTTACTTTTTGGACGACCCTCGTAAATCAAAGCAGATAAACATTGATACGGAAAAAAATAATTGTTGAAGAAATTCTGTCTTAGAAAATGAGCCACGTCGACAACCGATGTATAGCATTGATGACGAAGAGCTATGGGCGGATATTCAACGAAATCCATCAACTACTCTACAATGCATTTTCCATCTGATTTTTATTCTTGGACTTTGGCTGCCATCTTCAAAATCGTATATTTCAATTTTTTCTATTGACTCTATAGATTAATATCCGCGTTTTTATGTTAAATAAATATTATAACATTATAATATAAAATACTGGTACATTCTAGTACATTGTTAACAATGCAGAAGCCATATCTAAAATTGGCCATTTCATGTGAAAATAATTGACGCACTTGAAACTCCCTGGGGTCCTATGTCGAGTCTGACTCGACATCGATTTTATACCGGTAGATCCTATGTCGAATCTTGACGCACGTTTTCGTGAACATCTCCGATTATACTTACGATATTTTTTTCGTAATCATATAATATTTTTGTGCGAAACTAACGGATACACATTTTTTTTTTATATGTCTTAAATATTTAGGGACCCACTGAAACTTTTTTTTAGGACTGCAAAGGGTTAATGATCATGCATTTAGTATCAATAAAATTACGACTTATAAATTGATTTGCTGAGAGAAATGAGGTCACTATAATTTTTTGTATGAAATGAAACATTAAAATCACAAGAGGGCGATTCAAATATAACCCGGAATTTCTTTGTACAAATTTATCAGTGATGTATAAACATCGTATTTTTCTACACAGCAGACAATGTAGGTGGCGTACTACTGCCAGCTGCTAAACGACGCTAAGGCTGCTTAAATGAAAATGAATAATTACGCGTTGCGCAACAGTGGATGCTGCTTCTCACCTTCTTTCTTCAGTGAAGGGAATCAAGAAGCGTCCTATTCGATGAAATGCATGTATTTCTAATAAAGAGAAGTATATGGAAAAATATGATACTCCATTTTTATACATTAATTAATAAATTTATATAGCAAAATTCCGGGTTATATTCCCGGACATTCTTATAGCACGATTTCGTCATAACATCACCCAACAATAGCATAGTAGAAGTCTATAGCAGAGGAGGGCTTTGACTGTATGAATATCGAGGATGCCAAAAATACGTGCCGTTTTACTGTTTAGAAACGTTATTTAAAAAAAATAGGGGGTGTGTATTTTGTAATTATTTTTTCTATACGCTTTGAAACAGTCGTTGCTCAGCTTATTCTGACCACCCTTATCGTCCGGACGTGTACAATTTTCGCAGAAAGACCCTTAAAATGGAAACAAATTATAAACTCACATACGATATTTTCACTTTTGTTTCTTCAAAAAAGGCGAATTTGTCTCTAGCGTCCGAGTAGTGATAACTATGTTCTACCAAAATTGGTGGAGACAAATCCAGGTATTTCCATTGATGGATTAAAAAAAATTAAAAAGCAAATTGTGATAGATTCAGAACAAGAATATATTATTGATTAAACTCGTGTCGTATTTTCGGAACTAGTGATATTTTTAAAATGAAGATTCTTTCACTGAAATAAGAGCAAATTTAAGAAAGAACTTATAAAGTGCTTAGCTTTAGAATCTATACAACAATATTTTTTGTAAAAAATAAGCTTTCAGACTCAAGATACTGCTGAAAAAATCTATGAAAATAAGAATATTTGGCCAATAAGGAATCATCTACATTTAATGGTAATTAGTAGTGTTTATGGAGAAAATCTTAATTAAGCAGTCTTTAAATATATTTGTAAAACTGAGTTTGAAGGTAAATTTGAAATAAGTACCGTGAAAAATAAACGCTTTAGGGCTTAAAGAACAAATTGTATTTGTATGAAACCCATTATATATTTCCTCGAATATAGGTTTTATTCCAAATAAAGTTTTTGTTAAAAATCTTGAATTCAAAGATTAAATTCTGGATTGAATTTAAATATTAATACCACTCCCGTTTACATCTTATATGGCTGTTCGATACTCAATTTAGCATGATTTAAATTATTTGTTTGTTAGGATCAAATCGGGTCTTCCTTCAGAATATTTGATTAATTTTAACAACAAATTAAGATATTCATACTATTCTCAGAATATGTAGGCGAACATTATTGTCTGGAGTTATACGAGGGCTCGAAAGTCAATATTGTACGCTTATAACCAAGAAAAGCACTGCTTACGTCCTCCAATTATATTCAAATGCCATAAAAATTGGGAGAAAATATTTTCTTCCCGATTGAAGCCATAATAATCATACATGTGTAGAACATCATAAAGGCCCGAATAGATCCATAATAGCACAATACATCCTCATGTAATACATGGGAGGACATAAATTATTCAAGTATGAAATATCACAGTTTTGTCTCCTTAACATCCGTTTAAATTCAGATTCGGAAGGGTGTTTTCGTCATTGTAAAAACCGAAATTATTACAAATTTGAATGAGCACAATTGTTTGAAAACCTGATGCTAATGGATGTGATTTATCACATCCACATCGGGATTAATAATACAAGAGCCGCCCCTGAGTTATAAAAACGATATCACGCACACGGGGTTCATAATTCTAATTTTATTTATATAGGCGCATTTATTAAAACAAAGTGTATGGTTTCGACCAAAATTACCGCCACTTAGACAAATAGACGGTAAATTAGTGTAGCATTATGTGCTTAGCATACTCAGATATGTATCGTTAACACTCTCGAGGAAAACTGTCGGAATAAATTAGGCTATCGGGAAAACTCAATCGGAAACCCGGTCTAAGCGAATGTATCTTGGAGATAATCTCATAACGTTAATTTATAAATCAAACTCAATTACATTTAGATAAAAAAAAATGATAGATGACCCTGCCCGACTTAATTAATGCATACTAAGATTGTATGTCAATAAATGAGCCTTAACACTCTTAAAAGTACACAATATTCGTCTATTTCTTCGCATAAACAAACACAATTCATATGTATGTCTTCAGTTTTAGTAACAAAATTATGCATTTGTTGAAACTTAGTGTTTCAAAAAAAAATCCTTGTTGTCACGTTGAGTTTTAAGTATATTTATAAGTGATTTGCGTGGCTTTCTACTATTTATTAGGTTGAGTCATAAATAGTTGCCGATGAAAAGAAGTCGTTATAATAATTCAATTTTATCCTTGATGTCCTATCAGTATTTCGACAACAGTTAAACGTATCATATCTAATGTTATAGCATTGTTTTACAGGCAAAATGGAAAATCAAAAATTGCATTTTCGTCATTTAATGCTTTGGGAGTTTAAACAAGGCATCAGTCAATAAAACAGTCTATTGCCGCAAGTCTTCTCTCATATCAAATATTGAGCCTTTTTTAAACAGAATAAATACTGGAGATGAAAAATAGTTGACGTACAATAATTTTATACGAAAAAGGCAGTGTTCGAAAACCTATTTTGTTTTTTTGCAGAATTTCTTAAATTGAAAAAAATATAAGGAAGTGAATTGCGCTACCGAACCTGCTAAATTTTATGAACAGGGGAATTGATAAGTTACCAGTAAAATGGGAGAGGGTTATCACTAATGAATATGTAATAGAGTAATATTGCTTTTTTTATATTGTTAAAGCGAAATAAATCGAATCGAAAAAAAAATCGGCAATTATTTATGACTCGACCAAATATTATGATTCTAAGAAGACCACCAACCTAAGAAAACTCGTGAGGGGTGCCTTTATAACACGACATTGCCATCGATGTATGAGTGCATGATGAAACGAAAGACACCCATCTCTGTCTCCAATTCTCCGATTGAAATTTGTATCTAACAGAAATCGTACACCACACCAGCACGATGAAGGTTACTAAATCGAGACATTCCCGCCGAAATCTGGACGCTTGGAAACAGTAGCGTAACTATTAATTTGCGAGCTTAGGTGACGCCTAGGGGCAGTAACTATCTAATTTATGTATACCTATATAGTGTACATATATGTCATTCAAATTGTTATATTAACATTTCCCTACCGGTGATGTATTTACTACACCTCGACTCTAATAATGGGAATATCGATATGAAATATAATAGATACGGGGATTAGAATTTTTGTATTCCTCCGTAATATAATTACGAATCACATCAAAGTATTGTAGTATATAAGTATTCATATGCAGAGATGAAAATAAATAATTTGTCGGGAAATCGGGAATTTTGCGAGTTTTAATCCGTGTTTCAGCAGAATGGAATTTTATCAGCCACATTGATGGTGTTATACGAAAATGCTTCAATGTTACTTCGGGCATATTTTCGTAGTGTTTTATTTATCTATTTTTGAATTGTATTTTTATCATTTCTTAAATAAATAAAAAAATTTCGCCTTCAAGCTATTTTTTATATTAAACAAATGGACTTATTAGTAATATTTGATCAAATTTATCAATGTAATTTCTTAAAATATTGAAAATCCCAGTCCCGGGATCCCGGAACTAGTCCCGGGATAGTCTAATACAATTCCGAAATCCCGAGAACGAAATTTTAGCTTGGGATTGGATTCCCTAATCCGAACGCACATATGCGCGATTACTCACCGACGGGTTAAAGAAATTTGCTTCAAAAATTTTCCATTTCATGCTTTAAGTGCATTGTTCGATAAGTACGAACGTGATCATATGATCACATAATTCAAAATATTTTATATTTAAAAATTTCCAGGCAATACATTGACATTGAAATCCGACCAGATAGCTAGACTTAAATGTTACGGAATGTAATCACACATTGCTAGGTGTTATATAAATCAAAATTATTTTTTCGGATATTATGATCATATTGTAGATATGTCCAAATATCTAATCATACTAAGTCTATTATTGCCAGATAATTAAAAATAAATACAACAAGTCCTATAGATAACAAGCCTTATCACTTTCGTCGATGCTTGATTTATTTCTCAGAAGTTCACATATTTTTTCCTTATCAAAAACATCTTATTGACACATCACGTCAAAATAACAAGCGTTCGTTATGTCTGCTGTTGATATTTTTTCAATAAAAATTATTAAACATTTTAGCAAAATTTTGTTTTGCACTTTAGTGGTTCAGCACTTTGGACTGATCGAATATCCAAGTTTTATTTGGTCGCTTCCAGCATTTTCCAGATATAATTACGCAGAGGCTCCGTAACAAATCTTTATCAGCTGAAAGCATCTTAGGTGTTTTCAACTCGGAAACTAACGATAAACTTTTTAGTTCTAAGCGAATCATTGGGTCGAAAGTTTGAGAAACCGTACACTGGAGCAGTGTTTCTAAATTAGTTTTATAAAGGACCTTGGAATCAAGTGGGGAGGAAGTTATAGATGGCCTCCGCAAAACTCTATTGTAATTAATGAGCATCAAACGATGGTAATTTAATTCTGATATCTGGATACTATCATTGAATTATTTTGTTATATGCCTTTGGATAGATAATTTTGCTTGCATTGCGTGCTGTATATAGTTCGTGCGGCACTCAGATTTAAATGCAATTGATGACACAATCACGAGGATGTTTCAATCGAGTATTCGGCGATATTTCATAGCAATAAAATCGAGTTTTGCATCGATTCATAACTATGGATGAAACATGGGTCCAACCTGAGACAAATGAACAGGCAAAACCATGGACGTAAAGAAAGGAATCAGCTCCAAAGAAGGCAAAGGCAGCATTATTTCCTCATACATCCTATTCGCCAGATTTAGCCCCTTGGTCTAAAGGAAAGTCTTTTCCAAACTTGATAATAATTTTTTTTCCCCCAAAATATTTGTGTATCTTTTATTAGTTCGGATACTTCTGAGACTATCCTCATATGTATACTAAATTGCTGTTTAATTATAAACAATTACAACGTAGGGCGGAGGTTTTTAAATTTATTATCGCAGGAGAGAATCTTCCAGCTGCGAGACCGCTAGGGGGCCGGAGGAAAGAACGTATCTTCTCGCTGCCCGGGCTGTCGGCCGCTTCTGATTTATTCCCTTCGTGCGTTTACATTCCAAATATATGAAAGCCCTGCCTGATTATATTTAAACATTATGTTCCACTATCTGAATTTGGACCCAGATCTCTGTAGTAAAAGCCCAACGGCATAATAAAAACATAATTAAATCCTTAAAAATTTGTATTCATAATAAATTTACATCAATATTCAACATGTTCTTGAAGAAAAATAATAAATTCCCAGTACGTATATCCTTATAATTTATTTCCTTCGTGTATCCTCTCATCGCATTCCCAATTTACCTTTATGATATTTGGTCTGATTCAATAATAAAAAAATGAGAAGTTGGAATGTCATATAAACCTCATTTAAATTCAGGCCAATGGTACGTACCCCACTAATAAGAGGATATTTTCCATACAATGAACACAATAGGGCACGTGCCGAGCGTGCTGATCACGTGTCCTCGAGGAATTATTTCACTATTTAAAATTTGGGGATGGACTGCTCAACCCCACGGAGCTCATAATCGTGTTGTGGGGGAGGGAAAATTAGAAGGTGTTGGGGCATATTTTCGAAGCCAAAGCAAAAGTTTGCATGAAAAGAAAGTACCGCGACAAATATGACACTTTTGTCTGCGTACTGCTCCAACAATAAGGCCCTTGAGATACAGTCTTATAAAACAATGGCATCACACAATATCGTTCCTGGATTACGGTTTCAACTGTTTCCTATAAGAGTTCTCTCGTATTTTACCTGAGCTTAATGGCGCGTAGGAAATTACGACGCATCTAGTATAAGAAATGTTTTTCAATATCAATATATGCACAGACTTATGCAAACCATTCTATCGAATATATATCGATTGTTCTGTTTACTTGCATATTACTTTCATTTTGATTATGTAACACGATCCTATTAGGTACTAGTCTATTTTATTAATTTTCTCTCAGGACCGCGCAGCGTGATTAAAGCTTGTATATCAATAAATGAACTTCAACACTGTTGATATAGTTGAGCCCCATAATAGCGTTTTAAATAGAATAACTTTTGGTATTATGATTATAAGAAGATCACCAATGATCTAAGAAGATCCCATATCTGATAGTTTTCAACCGGATACGGACAAATTCCATTACAATTTTAATGTTTATTTTGTCGTCATCTGTTGATGATTGATGTGATGACTCTCTATTTTGCACTGTTCGTATTTTGTTGAAAAAAATATTTGAAATAATGTTGAGAATATTTAAATGTGTATGGGTACCTTTACAGCACGATCTTACCGCGCCGAGTCCGAACGCAAATATGAGCGATTACTCATCAACAGGTTAAAATAATATGTTGTTTTTGCAATAATAATAAACGCAATGATTGAGCATTTTCTTTATAAGAGAGCACAATTTCTACCCTATACGATATAGTTATTATATAGTTTTGATCGTGTCTATGATAAAAAATCTGAAGTATTTATTTAAAAATAATGAAGAAATTCTGATAGCAGTTATGTATCACGATAAAATATAATCCTAGTGACATATTTGTGAGCAATTTGCTTTGATTTTGATTATGTAAGACAGACACATAATAAATTGTATGAAATAACAGCATGAAAGGCGTATAAGACAAAATATTACATGAAAACGCTGTCAAACATTGCAAATATTGACTTCCTTCAGCAAAATAAAATATTTGCTGTTTGCGATACACTCTAAATACTGACTGTGAATTGAGCGAGCAAACACGTATTCTTTGGATCGATAGCGATCTGCAGTCGTAGGCACTTGGGAGGATCATAAAAACTAAACGTATAAGGAAAGATTTCACGAAAGATAAGGCTTTTATTTAATTAGACTTAGTTAGCAGCAGTTGTTATCTGCTTTCCGTTTGCTTGTCTGCATAGAGACCGTCGCGTTATCGTTACAGTTTCAGCAATCCCGTCCTAGATGGCTTTAATTTCCACATTAACTATGTTCCTTGCTTCCTGTTTCCCATGAGGCCTACATAGAATCGGCAAATCCTGCGGAATGAGCAGGCTTTTCATATACGCGAAACCGACACGGTTATAAAACAGACGCGGTACAAAAACACGCATATTAAGATCGACGGTTTCCAGGAATCCAGAGATTTCTGCCGCAGCATCAGGCGGTAGGATGCCCCCGATGGAATGTCATTCCAGCAAAACGTTCAGATATTAACGCCCGTAATTGCCCTTGTGAAACATTTCGAGCTGGGAATGTAAAAGCACTGCAGGAACATGCAATGGAAATTATATGGCCTTTCAAATAACGCAAACTCTGCTCAAAATGTAAGATCTCCGGTTAAAAAGTCATTGAAATACATTAAATACAAAGTTAAATAAGATCATGATATTATGTTTCTAAGAATTCGACGCTATCCCCCATATTAGACAAGGCAAACAAATTCTTTTTTGGCATGGAATGATATCACTATGATTCATTTTCGCATTGAAACGGATATGCTCTATTGCAAAATTTGAATTCCATACAAGTGCATTTCAAGAATATAGTCGCCTTCATAATCAAAGATCATGATCTTCTTAGAAAAGATCTTCACAAGAAAAATGCTGGAGAATCCAATTCACAGAACGCATTTTTTTGAACAGCCACACGTAATTAATTTTATTATTTTTTTTATTATCAACCCAATAATCAATGATTTAAAATGGAGCGATAATGTGAGAAATTCTACTTCATTATCAGATACTAAAATCACAAAATGACCGCGTGGTGGCTCCAAAATCAAAGATAATATACAAAATAAGGATGATGTATGATAAATGTAGACCATTTGTATTTGAGTTTTATTTAAAAAAAAATTGCCAAGATATAAATGTATAGAAAAAAAAAAAAACTATAAAAATCTACATTCCAACTAAAAGATGGCTGTGTAAAACACAAATGATTCTTCGTTTCCGCAAGCAGTGTGTTAATTGTAAATATGATGTGATACTTTTCCATGATAATGGTTCGTCAGTGAAGTCTCGCAGCTGGGTCAAAGCAACCGTCTTATCCACCCAGTCGTTTCATATTAAGAAAAAAATAAACAATAATTTGTATTACATCAATATGTATTGAATAATATATTATCCATTCTGTTCTATTACCTTTCTCCTTCTCTCTGGAAGCCTCATGATGCCTTCTTGCCAAAATTTCCCAGGTTTGTTGGCAAAATATTTTGTTGAATTGATCGTTTCACCTTGCTGAAGTAGCTCATAATAAACTACCCCCTTCCAGTCCCACCAAATGCATAACAAAACTTTTTTTGGATGTAAGCCAGGTTTAGCTACAGTTAAAGCTTTGGTCCGAGATATTGGTTCGTCAGTAAAGTCTCGCAGCTGGATCAATGCAACCATCTTATCCATCCAGCCGTCATAACAAATGCATTCAATAAAAGCACTATTATAACAATCGAAGAGTTCATCATCATCATAAATATGATACATTTTGAGAATAATAATCTATTTGGTTTTATTCATCGTTTGGATCAAATATTCTCGACTGTGCTGACTTGAATTGCAAATAGTAGCAAAATGAATCTATATTGTAATTTCCTCTGTTTTGCGATTTTATCCAGGAAATATTCACAAAATACGGTCGGAAATCAAACGATTCTGTTTTTAAAAGCAGTATCTGCTGCATATGGTAAAACTGAAATATGGACCATCAGAGGATGCATAATTTTAATTATGGATTCATACTTGCAGTCATTTTAATAAAGACAGCCTCGTTCGATTTATATATTGCTTTTCTTTCTACTCATCTAGTTAAACCATAAAGGAGTACTATCGCAGGGCCTGGGATCCCCCCTCTACTATTCAGAATTCACTACATTGAGTTCGGAGACAGACAGAGACAGAGAGATAATTTAGCGCAGTTCGGGAGACAGAGACGGAGAGCTTCCCCGCATACATCGCACGATTGTATAGATCGTTAACCCAAATTTATCAATTAATAATGATTTAGATTTCAAGTTTATTTGTTTACTCAAATAAATGACTGAATATTGTGTGCTATCGACAGTGTTTATTTATTTAATTGCTTACTGTGCGTCGCTGCTCGTTGAATGAGTCTTTGTCCGATTATCACTTCCTTCTAAAGCAGTATGTATATACAGTGGAACCTCGATAAACCGTTCCCGCATAATACGTTTTCCCGGATGGACCGTTCATTTTTTATAGTCCCGTCAAACTCCCATAAGAACAACGTTAAATAATCCCGCATTGACCGTTCCCCGATTTACCGATTTCCTCGATAAACCGTTTAAATATTTTGGTCCCGTCACAAATATTATCCCGATTGACCGTTTTTATTGCATATTTCTCCGTATCTCGGCAAGCAAATTTGACACAGCCGAGTGATCGGTCTATAGTTTTCGGGATGGATCATTTTTTTGGACTGATTTTGGAATCGGAATTACCTTTGCAAATTTCCATAATGTGGGGTAATAACCGATTTTCAGGCAAGCATTGAAAACTTTCGTGGGAAGTTTTTAATGATTGTATTATCAATTTCGCCGAACCTGTGTATTTTTTGTTTTTAATCTTTATTTTTTCTTAAAGTTTCTAATGGAGTGATTATTTTAGTATTTGTTAAGGATTTAGGATAATTTTTGAAGAATTATTTTAATGATTTCGAAATCGTCTGTTGTGTGCTATTGTCGCTTAAGTGCTGGGAATCCTGGTGATTAGTCCCAAAGTTTTGGATAATAGGTTTACCTTATCTACGCTATTGTCGATTATTCGGAGATCGTCACTTAAAGAGGGAAAACCTATCGTCTTTTGTTTGACTGATTTGACGAACATCGGTGTCCAACATTCCTTAGTATCGAGGTTGGGAATTTCCCAATCCGTTTTATCTCTACGTTACAATGCAAATGTTGAATTGTTTAAAATTCATGGTAATAATGATTCCTGTACATACAAACTTTTTAGTCGCGTAGCTGAATTTGTACATGTCAGTTGCGTTCAATATTGCCTCACATCTCGTATCGAATTTTTTTCCAAATTGAAACTAAAATGCCGCCACCCATGAAGAAAACTAGAACTCTAGCTGAGAAGCTGAAAATAATTCAAGACGTCGAAAACAATCCAGGAGAAAAACGAATTGACATAGCAAAACGTCTGGGATTAGCACCATCAACTCTAAACACGATTGTTGCTATGAAGAGTAACATTCGCAAAACAATTGAAAAGTGCGGCAAGACAGCGAATAAAAGAAAGTCTGCTAAGGAATCTACTTTTGGAGAGCTTGAAGATATTCTTTACACGTGGTACCAGCAGGCGCGAGCTGAAAACATACCCATTAATGGATCCATAGTAAAAGAAAAAGCTTTGCAAATAGCCAAAATAAAAGGGATCACAAAATTTTCTGCATCGAACGGATGGATCAATAGGTTCAAAGATCGGCATGGTCTTGTTTACAAAAAGCTAGCGGGCGAGAGTGCTGCTGTGGACCCAGACACAACCAAATCATGGATAGCGAGATTACCTGATATCGTTGAGGGATACGAACCACGAGATATTTACAATGCTGACGAGACGGGTCTCTTCTTCATGTGCCTTCCGGATAGAACTCTCACATTAAGGCACACAATGACAGCAGTGAAGAGGAAGATGGCGAAGAACATAATACCGAATCTATTCCGACATTTACAGAAGCATTATTGGCCTTCGAAGAAATTAAATCATTTTTCTATTCCAAGGAAATAGATGAATCTGCTCTTAGAAAAGTACGCGAGTTTGAGGCGTCTTTGTTCCAATTAAAGTGCCAAACAACAAAGAAGCAAACAAACATAAAGGAGTTTTTTAAAAAATAAATTTTATATACAATATATACAAGTAACTAATAAATAAATGTTTTTTTAAGATTTTAGTTGTTTTTTATTATTATTTGAAGCTTTCCCGCATTAACCGTTTCCCGCAATTACCGTTTTTTTTTCAGGGTCCCTTGGAAAACGTAAAATCGAGGTTTCACTGTAAAGAAAGGAAGTGCCCTTGTATGCTATCAACAGTGTATATTTACAATTGACTCTGCCTCGAATTGAAGATTGTCTTACGCTGATAGGAGCTGACAGAAAGTAATCGGAGTAAAGCGATTATGGTATCAACGATTTCATCGATTTTAAATTTGCTCACTCCTCAAAAAGTGAATAGAAGTCGCTCATGCGTCTGTAGGAACGCTTTTAGAACAAAAATCATGTCGTATTAAACATCGCGATGGAATGTATATTTGCATAATGACGATTAATCTGAAGTATGATTGATATGTTAAAATTTATTAAGAAGGGTAGAAATCCCAAGAGGCGGACGACTAAGTGGGGTGATATCAAAGAAGAAAAAAATGAAATTAATTATTCCCCCAATTTGAATGTTTGATATTGAAGATGAATAGAATTTTTAACATCTCCCGGTCTTTGAATTCGATTGAATCAATTCCTACGTCAAAAGGCTTCTCAGACTCGTTAATAACCTCCTTCGGTTCCGAGATCAAATAAATGCAATATGATGTTCGGGAAATCATGAAAAATTAATTCCAAATTAAAAGCAATCAGCAAGGTCGAATAAGCCAGATGGGAAGATCCCAAAGGACGGCTTCAAAAATTGTTCGCATGAAATCGGATCGTTTCAATCCCACCAATTCCCCATAGGAACGGTCGATATTAAATTGTCTAAATAAAACATCCCATGGCAATAAGAATGAAATATTCATATTTTAATTCGAGCAATATGGACCGGATCGATGCAAACTGTCGTGTTGGATTTTCGATGCCATTGAATAGTTTGAGGGTTAATCATGCCTATGCAAATTGAGCACGAGTTAGTATCGTTACATACATCATATGCTCCGACAATATTTGCTTTGTGAGAGCACCGAATAATTGGGTGATGAGTGACACGTATCTGTGTGCTCTCAATAGTTTCAATATGAGGATCTCAATAACATGTGTTCTAAATTGATAGCCTACATACTATAATATGTATCATTTTGGGCGTATGTCATTATGCCAAAGGCCCATAATCGGCGCGATAAACTTAAAATTTGACATAAATGAGCAATCGGTGTGGAATCAATCCACGTAATGGTTAGAAATTGATTAAATACATTGTATCAATATGTATTATTACATTGTATAGATGGATACTAAATGTATGAAAGCATACGTATAAAAATAATATAGACAACTTAGACATGGACGATGGCGTTGAGTCAATTGATGAACGTGACGCACGCTGCGGTAACGCGAGTCTATGAAATCCTTTTGAATTCTTGTTGATGATCTGTTTTTTTTTTGACGTGATTCACAACATTTTTACCGGAGCATGACCTAAGCAGATCTTAGCCATCTTATAGTCACTCGCTGTTCAATTTGATTAACAGGTTTGTTTCCGTTGTATAAACAATCAAAGATATACATTTAAAAAAAACATCCAGCTACCCGAGATAAACTGCAAAATATTTATACACAATCTTTTAATCAAACATTTATAAAAGCATCCTCGAAATGGTCTCTAAATAAGCCTGAAAAATGGCGAAGGTAAATGTTGACTGGGGAGAGATAAGTTAATTACTACTACGCTTCTTCCATGCATTCTGCATAGAGTATGTAAATAGGCCAAATTTGCATTATCTGCTTAACAAATTGGCGACAGACTTTGCGTTATGTTCTCTTCCAAAAACAACACATATTCTGATGTTTAAAATACGTCAACGTTAAGATCCGATTAAATCTGCAAATTATTGCTGAAACTGTCTATATCTAGGGATATGTTGCAATAATCGTTAATAGATCAATAGTTTAAAAGAATTTGGACAAAATACTAATATTTTCTAAATTATCATAACTTTTTAACCGGCAAACTTATTGATTGTAAGCTAAAAGATTGAGCTGTGTTTGTGTAATAAATAATAAAATACGCGATCATCTACCGGTTGCTTTATGCTGCATGTGCGTAGCGCGTCTATGACGCATGCGATGTAGACCCAACGCGTTGCCGCCACAGAAGTAATAATTCTAAATATGTCGATTGTTAGTTTTATTATAAATATGATCAAACATACAAAAAAATAATTTTATATATAAAATCTACTGTAAGTTAATTGTACTATACCTATATTATTTGAGAAAGTGCAAACAATAAGTTGGCAAAGTTTTGTTGCAATCGAATGAACGGTATGGCAGCGCATTAAATACGAACAAACAAAAATTCATTTTTATGTATTAAACTATGCCTATGTTACTTGCGGAATCCTTAACAATAAGTGGACGAAGTTTTATTGCAATCCGATGAACGGTATGGCAGCGCATTTCGAACGAACAAAACCCATTTTTAAGTAATAAAAGAGGAAAATGTGTGTACAAATTTCAAGCTGACGTTTGACTTTTGAACCATTTGAACCACCAGAACGTCACGTTTTATGAATACGTTTTAGTCAACGTGATTTTTTAAAGTTAAATTCATGACAATAACAAATCTGTGCGGACGGTTTTTATAGCGTTAATATTCTTTCATCGATATTGATCATACATTTTACGAGAATCTTTTGAATTATGACTTATTGATAAAAACCGAACAAATACAAGCGAATATAAGCAAAAGACAATGCTATACATTATCCGACGGAATTGTGTTAAAATCAAAAGAATATGTATACAATATGTTGACTGACATTTATTAGAGATTAGCAAGTTTCCGGACTGACTATGTGCGCCAACATGGTGCATCCGTTGAACGTCTCACAAAACAAATTGCGTATACAAACAATGTTTGTACTAATTCAAAAACGTTCATAGAGGTCCGCACAATAACTCATCAAAGTTTCATCGCAATTGGATGAAAGGTGTAGGAATGTATACAACACAAACATACATACAAACATTTACATTGATACGAATATAATTTAATGCTTTATCGTCTCTATTATGCAACATTTTTTATCGTTATATTTAGCAATTGTTTGATAAATTGTGTTAGCTTACCTTCATTATCAATTGCAAAGTATCCGACGCCATCTCCTCCTCGGATGCTGTAAAATATCTTCGAGTCTCCACCAGGTGGATCAGCATCAGTCGCCTTCAGAGCGAACACCTTGGTGCCCACGCGCTGGTTTTCTTTCACTGAACCCTCAAGCACAAAATCACTAAAAACAGGTGCATGTTGATTTTCATTCACATCCACTATTTCCACCATCACCGTCGTCTCCGAAGACAATGTTTCTACACCGCGATCGGTGGCTCGTATCGTTAAGCTGTGCACTTGTCTCTCCTCGAAGTCGAGCAATTTCGCGGTCCGTACCGTACCGGAGAGACTGTCGATCTTGAAGACGCCATCCAGATCGCCTTCGTCGATTATGGAATATCGTATATCGCCGCCATATCCCAAATCAGGATCGACGGCATTCACGATGGCTACAACAGTACCCCGTGGAATATCCTCTCTCACTTTAACATTAAATATCGGCAAGCTAAAGCGAGGAGCATTATCGTTTACGTCGTCGATCGTTACCCTAACCAACGCATCGGAATATAACCCACCGTTATCTCTGGCTCTTATCCTCAGCTCGTACAAACTTTGCCTCTCGCGATCTAATGGCCCAGAAACAGTCAATACCCCAGAATAAGGATCTACCGAAAAGTCCCTCGTGTCCGTGACCAGAATATAAGTAATTTTGGAAAATTCGCCGGAATCTGCATCGGTGGCGTTTGCCCTGAATATAAAAGTGCCGTTGATGGCATTTTCAGTCACCCTAAAACTAGCCAGGGTTTTATCAAACTTGGGCGCGTTGTCATTAACATCCATCACTGTTATCGGCAATACTTTGGATAGGCTCTTTTGCGGTTTACCAATGTCGAACACGCTTATATTCAAATAATATTCGCTTTCGCGTTCCCTATCCAAATAGCCAATTATCGTCAAATCCCCACTTTCAGGATCGATGCCAAACACTGAATCGGGATCGCCGGATGATATCCCATATATCAATTTTCCATTGTAGCCCAAATCCCTATCTCGCGCTCTTATCTTAGTGAGAGCCGTCCCAAGCGGGACAGATTCATTCACCTTGACTTCCAGAGGGAAGTCTATAAATTCGGGAGTGTGCATATTCTCGCCGTATCTACTCGGCATCATGGCGAATTCTTCTTGACTGACATCCCTTCCGGGCATATTGTTTCGTTCAGCAGAAGCGAGCACTTCAGTGAGTCTCTTTGCGACCCCCGTATCTTTGCATTCAAACGATCCAATTTCATCGCTGAGCATCCTGCCCGAAGAAGACGGCGTCTTTTTAGCATTGACCAGATAAAAATGCACTTTGACGATGTCCGAATAGTGCTTCCCGTCCGTGGCCGTCACGTCTATTTCGCGCTCGTCCACTTTGATATCCTTCAAATCGCAGCTGACGCTCAGTGTGCCAGAAGTCGACTCCAGACCGAAGCAGTTGTCCTCGTTCCCCGAAACGATCCTATAGCTTATGATATTCCCGGCGTCGAAATCCAGCGCCGATAGAGTAATTATTTCGGATCCTATGGGAACATATCGTGGCACGTGTCCAGTGCAATCCACCTTCTCGAACTGCGGCCTATTGTCGTTTACGTCCTTGATCTTGATGGTCAACTGCATTTCGGTCTGCCGCCTATACGGAAGACCCCAATCGCTCGCTCGAACCCTCAGGACGTACTCCCTTTTCATGCTCTCATAATCGATGACTTGCGTCGTTTTTATCACGCCGGAAAAATGATCTATATCAAATGGGACTGGATGCAAATTCGCAATGCTGTATGAAATGTATGCATTTTCGCCGGAATCCCGATCTTTGGCCACGACTTTGGTCACAACCGTTCCGGCCGATTCGTTCTCATCCAGCCATACGGTCATTTCGGGTTTGTCGAACAATGGATCGTTATCGTTCGTGTCCAAGACGTAGACTTTCACTTTGGCGGAAGATTGCTTTCTTGTTCCTGTATTACCCTGATCGATTGCCGACACTGTCAGAGTGTAAAATCCTTTGGATTCGGCGTCCAGCGCCACGGCCGTATAAAGCATCCCGGTATCTGGATTCATGTAGAATTCGCCACCTTCGTTTCCGCCAGTGATTTCAAGGGATACTTGCGCATTCTTGCCTATGTCTTTGTCGCTGACTTTCAATCGGAGGACGGGAGTGTTTATGGGCGCAGTCTCCAGGACGTTCATTTCGTATATTTCCTTGTGGAATACCGGCGCGTTGTCGTTTACATCGGCCAAGTGTACAGGAACCGATTTGTAGCTTTTTCTGGAAGGGACTCCTAAATCTGTGGCTTTTAAAGTCAAATTGTAGCCTTGTGGTGTTTTTTCGCGATCCAACAAAGCATGAACGACGATGTTGTACTCTCCGTACTGTTCCCCTGGCTGAATTCTGAAATGTCCATCGGGGTCTCCATCGACGATTTCCAAAGATTTAATCTGTCCATGGATGCCGTCGTCTTTATCCAGGACTTTGACTATTGCGTATATTTCAGCGTTTGAGTTTTCCACTATGTCCGGTAGATGATGGACGTATATTTCGGGACTATACAGGTTAACCTGCTTAACCCTCACGACTAGTTTAGCGCGAGACGCATGTACGGAACTTGTGGGACGAGACAGACCACCGCGGTCTTCACCTAAAACTACCAATACATGACGAGAAGTTTCACTATAAATTAAAGGTCTCGTTATTGTCACAACTCCACTGGTAGGATGTATCGCAAACTGGTTGGTGTCATTTAAAAAACTATAGTATATTTCACCGTTGATGCCCAAATCGGCGTCTTCCGCCGATACTTTAATAATACTTTTATGGAGAGGGGTGTCTTCGGGGACTTCAACCGAATAATCAGTGGGATAAAAAAGAGGGTTAAGGTCGTTCGTATCTAATATCTTTATAACTACTACAGTATCGGCCTCCATTATAACATCATTCTGTCCATCTTTCTTGGACGCCGACGCGCGAATCTCCAAGATGTATTTGTCTCTTCTTTCGCGGTTGAGGACGTCTGCGTTTCCTGTTCTCGTTCGGATCGATAAAAAACAGAAATCTCCAACGAGACGCTCCTCCGCTTTGAAGAACTTTTCTCGATCGCCGCCGATGATCCTATAGCGAATCTCCAGATTGTTATCTGGCGACAATCGGAGGCCCATGGTGTCCTCCCCAGGCGGTTGTTCCGCGTAAGTCTTGCCCACACTGTTCTCTGGAATGCTGGCATTGTACACGGGGTGAGCGAATCGAAGGCTTCCATGGTTTTGGCCAGAGACCACCGTGGATAGCAACAGAAGGCATAGTGCAAATTCGCCGGGAAACATTCCCAGGCTTTTCGGCCGGTCTCAACTCATAGGACCTGCAATAAAAAGAAAACATAATTAATTCATGCTAAAATGTATACCAAAAAATTCGACAACGTTCCTTTTCGCTCGCTGATTCTTATTAGGATCTTATATAACGAAAACGGGGAAAAACTAAAATCATATTATTTGGACGCATTTCTCAGTAAACTCCTGAGAAACGTCTAAAATTGAAGTTGCGACCCTACTTCTTAGCAGATAAAGAAATCCTGCGGGAAGAAGGATTTATAACTGACGTCTTACAGAACGACATTGATCTTGGTTCTTGAAGGAGAGGAAGAACGTTAACGGAAAGCAGCTGGGATATCTCGGACAGAACGGCTTGGGGCTAATCCCTATCCCGGAATGTCCTGAAAACTGAACTCTTTGGACTAATACACGCACTAGCATTCAAAGGGCAATATTTTTATAGTACAAATAAAACTATCTCAATCGAAATCATTATGGGCGAGAAGGAAGTGAACATCGCCAAATGCAGCTGAAATTGTTGATAAATAAATATTGACTTTTCTGCCTGTGTAAATATTGATAAAAAATCCCTAGCATCTAGTCTTTAAGTCAATTGAGGTCTTCTATAAGTCGATATTTAGGGACAAGCCGGTAAAGGATGATAAAGAAAATTTTATCTATTGTATATTTATCCAAAGCTCCAAGCGATCAATATTTACATATTTTAATATTTTTAAAATTAAATACATACATCCATTATTCATTGCATGTATCATTGAATTCAAGTAATCCTACAGAGGATTAGAACTAATCAATTATCATAATTAATTGATGTATCATTGCATTCGTTGCAGCACAGTGTAATTGTATCATATACCAATTGAAATAAATTCGGACTATTATTTATGGTTTTGATATTGCCAAAGTACGATCTTGATATAGATTTAAATTCATTTCTTGGGATGATAGTATGTACATACTGTACCATTTAACCCTTTGAGTAGTAAGGAAATTAAAAATATTTATAGTCTTTAGATGCTATATTTGCTTGTCCACCACCTATCATCCGTACAAATTCACTTATCTATCAAGATCTTGCATATCTGGTGGACGCAGCGATGAAAGAGTTAAATAAATAAACACTGTCAATAGCACACAGTATTCGGTAATCTCTTAAAGTAAACAATACACAATTTGGGTTAACGATCTATACAATCTTATGATGTACGCAGGAAGCTCTCCGTCTCTCTCTCCCATGCAGTTACCGATTTTCTACCAGCTCAACATACAAGAGTGCTCTTTTTGAATCACTGGAATTCGCTCGCAAATACGCGATCATCTTAACAGACAGGTATGTCTGTTCATACAATTCAAGTAAAAAATAATCGAGCACCCGGACTGCAAGTGTTAATATCATAATCGACGATCAGCGAGCCATATTTGAGGCGCCTAAATAATCAACGTTGTTTTGAGTTTTGTTCCGTTTAACGACGAAATATAATATTATTCAACATACAAGAACAAACACTGGAAAATTTTCTTCTTGGATATGTTTTAGTTCGATAATCACGTGGTTATTCACTGATATTTTCAAGCGAATCTATACGAAAAAATCGCTCGGATCTAACATACACGTCTTTAGAAAGTGACGCCAACGAAAGAACTGACGTTATGACAAATTGGATACCAAATGCAGTCGATAAAAAAATTCATTGAACCACCAGATAAGATAAGCTCTTCAAAGAATCGATTCAGTAATTGATTATCTGAATGTTGAAGATAAGACTTATGGCGCCTACTTAATTTCGCGGCATTTTTGATGCAGTCTTTATGGTTTTTGCACATGCGAGACTTAATGAGTTTTTACAAAATATGATGCGGTAATTGATTGGAATAATAGTTTTAAAAATGATCCATCGATCACAACTTGATCATTCCGATATTGACATGTATAGCGCCTGGAGTAGATAATATATGAATGGATTATCTCATGATTGCATCTAAGAACATAGCGTATGATTAGCTAACACACTTCCCAGTGGCTCTCAAACTTTCATCGAATGATAATAAGTTATGGGACGTCATAAAATCTCGTTTAGAAGTAAATGTGGCCATTTAAATACCTATTCGTCGAAATCGCAGCTCGCAAAGTTGTTCGGCAGTGCATAAAAGCGGTGACTGAATGGCATCCAAAAATAAATAAAGCAACAACCACAAAACCGTGGGATGGATGAATCACCATCTGAACCACGGATGTTATGTGTAAGTTGCACGAGTGACGTTTCGCCGAATCGCGGTAGTGATTCATAGCATTTTGGCGTAATTTACGACACGCGTTCAAAATGGTCTAATTATGGAAGATCTTAATATGTTTGGTACACAATCATGCCATCAATCAGCCATGTTTAATGTTTTTATTTTAAACTAGCCGATACCCAGCGCGTTGCCGCCACAGAAGTAATAATTCCAAAAATATCGTGTTGGCTTCATTATAAATATGAACAAGCATACAAACATTGATTTCTATATATACGATCTACTGTAAGCTAATCATAGCATACCTATATTATTTGAGAATGTGCAAACAATAAATTGGCAAAGTTTTATCGCAATCCAATGAACGGTATGGCAGCGTATTAAATACGGACAAACAAACATTGATTTTTATATATTAGATAGACAATGCCTATGTTACTCGCGGAATCTTTAGCAATAAGTGGACGAATTTTTATTGCAATCCGATGAATAGTATGGCAGCGCATTTCGTACGAACAAACAATAATTCATTTTTATATACAAGAAGATGTAATGTGTATTATAATTTGTCGGATGAAATTCTATTTAATCCTTTTAATACCGAACAGCACAGTCTTCAATCTCATAACGTTTAACACAAAGGCATGATATGTCATCGGATGACATCAGTGCAGTGACTAAATCCCAACTGTAATTAAATTGTATTTAATCCAAATCTCTCAACATAAATATACGATAAAAATTGATGAATTCATAATCAAGCAATATATTATTAATTTGGTATCATACGCTCATGCAATTATTTGATTGTCACGCGTATTTGCACATATTATCTCCTTTTTAGTATAAATATACAGATAACATTATCTACGTGATGTTTTTAATCAGGGGTTCTTAGTATCCCCTCTTGAGTAACATTTTCTTTCAACCTTCTCTGGAGTTACATCATCTTTCATAGATGCAAATAACATGACAAAATGAAATGACGGTAGGGATCAAGTTGACTACCAGCGCTTTATACATCAGTTGATTATATGATAAATTTCATATTTTGCTATACGAAAACCATTCACTATTCATCCATCAGAAGATACATTTCACACATGCACATGCACTTTGTGACAATAAAATGCTACTGACAGGTATTGCGTTAGCGTCAAAAGCGGAAGATCAATAAATCATTTGATCGAGATTTGATCTTCTACTTTCATTTTTAACCTGTTGAATGCCAACGACTCACCGGCGCGTCGCATTTGTACGCGCTGATGAGTCAGTGGCAGTTAAAAGGTTAAGTTAGTCTTGCATCATACATAAACTCATACAAAAATTTATTGGCGTATATCACAACGATCAGTTTCTTTGATCCCGCATGTTTGTCGGCCATTTTGATCAGTCACGGTAAATTCTTCCGATGGAGAGGTCGTCGCGCGCTCTCGCCACCTGCCATCAGCGTGAGATCCACGCGATCATCCACGTAGTGGAAGGCCGTACTGATATTCACGACGAGACAAAGAGTAAGAGACCATCAGTGATTTCTGATGAATTTGTGCAAAAAATTGAAGAAAAAGTGCGAAATTACCACCTTGTGACGCTTGATGACATTTATGAAGAATTTCCTGTGATTTCTTGAAGTCTCTCTCGTGATATTGTGTCGGAAAAATTTGGCTAAAAGAAGTTGTGTGCAAGATAGGTGCCCAGAATATTCACACCGGAGCACCGTCAAATCCGCGTAACTGCTTTTTAGATTATTTTGCACAGAATGGAGACGCTTTTCTGGACTCTATCGTAACAGGGGTGATTTGTGGATATGTCACTACACTGGGGAATCCAAAAGACAATCCAAAAAGAGTTGGTGGTGGAAGTCTTCCTGGATAACCCGCGTAGTCCAGATAAAAATGATAATTTTAACAAATCTTTTATTTTACCTGTGAATGACGACTTTGACCACCCAAAAACCTCTTCGGCAAATATATCAATGCAAATAATCACCAAAGAATTATATACACACATATAATACATTTTTGCATTGTAAAATAAATATATAGTAGATTGGTTGAGTGGCATCATTAGACACGCTGTTAATAGCCCATGCTCTCGAATTATGCGTTTCAAATAAAAAAATATTGCTAAAACTGCTAATATTGTTCATCAAAATTGTTACAGTAAACTTTCCCTACCGGTGATGTATTTACTACACCTCGACTCTAATAATGGGAGTATCGATATGAAATATAATAGATACGGGGTTCAGAATTTTTGTATTCCTCCGTAATATAATTACGAATCACATCAAAGTATTATAGTATATACGTATTTATCTGCAGAGACGGAAATAAATAATTTGTCGGCAAATCGGGAATTTTGCGAGTTTTAGTCCGCGTCTCAGCAGATCTTAGAAATTTTATCAGTCACATTGGTGGTGTTATACGAAAATGGAGGCTCACGCGGTCATCAACTCGAACTAGCATTTAAATATCTGATGACGGTACCTCCAACGAGTGTGGAGGCTGAGTGTGCATTTTCAGCAGCAAGTTGTCTGACTTAGTAATTTTTAATCAAATTTGTCAATGTAATTTCTTAAAATATTGAAAATCTCAATCCCGGGATCCCGGGACTGATCCCGGGATTGTGTAATGAAATCCCGAAATCCCGGGATCGAAATTTTGGCTCGGGATTGGATTCCCTAGTACCGACATAACTCATCTAAATTAGATTTTTCTAGAGATTGTTTTCATGTTGAATTCTTTCATTATCTTCCACATGTGGTTATGATAGTATATAATTTATTTATATTTATTAATTATGAATTTAACCCTAGATCACTAATCATATTTTTAAATTATAGGGTATCGATAGGGAAATTATCATTATTTTTTATTATTTACATTTTCTGATCTAGGTGTTTAGAGTAAATCTGAATCGAGATCGAGACGATCGATCTAAACCTTTATCAACAATTGGTTTGGGATATTTTTGTAAAAAGTTTCAAAACTGATAAACCATACTTTGATATTCGGGACAGGGAGATAGTTCTCAAACTTATTTTCGGTCCTTTTGTCCATAGTGTGTTAAAGTTCATTAATATTTTGTTTGAATGGCGAACTATTCATCACCATACAACACAGTCGCGGAGTGCGTTCGGATGGAAAAGAGCCGATTGATATCGAACATTTTGAATTCTTCCGAGGGAAAAAAGGGCAAAGGGCAAGATTAAATAAATGATGAAACATGTGCTTCAACATATGCCTTTATAGTATTTACGAGTGTTATCACATCCGAAACACGGGCCCATAAAGGGGTTATAACTCGGGCGTTTGGCACGTGGAATTCAGATCAAGTTCTAGGATACGTATCGCTTTTGCACGTGGAAAACAAAGTGAAAAATGTTCGCGTCAACAAAATGGCCGTAAATTTTCCTTTCCTTTTCTTCCGTCGCTTTTCCGACCGCTGCTCTTCCGCTTCCGGAACACCTTCGTTTATTATTTTATGAGACAATGCAGTATCGTATGCCGCTTTCATGCCACACCGCTACCACAATAGGAAATTGTTTCCTAGATCTACTACCCACTTTGTAGTGATCCTAAATCTTTTATTCCTGAGCTTAAATGGAGACTCCTTGAGTGATTTTCTATGGAAAACAATTCGAAGAGAAATACCACCAAGATGAATGTGTTCTGAATGGAGAGCAATTCGAAAATCACGAAAGAGGAAAGCGTGCAAAATTTCATCAGAATCAACCGCTTTGATACAATCTATTACAAAAAGAGGAACATTAAGTACATCAATGTCAAAATGAAACTCGGACAGTTGACATCATCGTCTTGACTTATACATATCATTCTTATATGAAAGAATATATCGATAGGTCGGTGATAAAAATGGATCTCCGCAAAAAATACACAATCTCTGTGGACTCAATATAATACTAGATTAGATATCGATTTTAACCCCTTGCATCACGATTTTACTCGCGATTACGTGAACCACAATCGATAGCGTTGTTTAGATGATGTCGACAATAAAATTATGAATCAATTGAGTCAGTTAAAAAGGAATTAAACCATTTAATATCAATAATTAAACACGATTTGTTGAACGTATTTCAAACGACATTGTAGCTTAAGCGGTTTAAATTAGAAACACATCAGATCGCTTGTATTTCACTACGAACAAAAACAAAATTTTATGCAAATTATATGAGAATAATCAATAAGCATATCGTCATTGATTTTTTACATTTCAAGATGACTACATAGCGATCCGAGAGTAGAACGAGATCTCGATGAATGCGCGAGATACCACGCAACATTGGTGTCAGAAGTGGGATACGTTGTGGCTCTCATATATTCGGGAAATTTCATTGGTTCTTTCAAAAGGATTTATTGCAATGATGTATGTAAGCATTATAGCACTTATATAGTGTGAATAAAAATGAAACAAGTTGAACATCCCGAATAAAGTGGAAGCATTGAAAGAACAACATTAAGTCAGTCCAACGTTATATATAAAAATTATATATGAATTTGCTGTATTTCGACGATGAATAACATTTACATAAATTTTACATAACTAAAATACCTTCAAAGAAATGTAAATTTACATCATTTTTAACATGGGTAAACGCGGCCACGGACTGTAAAGCGTTATCTGTGATTAGATTATCTCTGATTGCATTACTGTAAAGTTGGTAGAAAACTATCGCAAGCAGAACGAGAATTTATCATATCATCATTTGTATATTGGTGAATATTTGGAATCTATACTACAGACAATAAGTTTGGAAACGCTTATTGTTTCGCAAAAAACTTAATACAAATGATTGATTGATATTTTAAAATATGTATATTGTTAAAAATACTCTTCTTAGCATGACCACATAATATAAACATTTAAATGATAACACAAATTGGTAAAAAAATGGCATTTTGTTCATATTGAAATTTTCTCCTAAACAATGAAAATATTTTTATAATTAGGAATATGATGGTATTCGTTTGCCACATGTTCGTTTGCCATCGGTTTATTCGTCATTCGTGCGGTCGATAAAGTGTTAAAATTGAATTGAAAATGAATCGACAAAAAAAATCGCCCACTGCGCTTCTTCAACTTTTGTCCCAGATAATTTTAGGACAGGACAATAAATAGTATGTAGTTGTGTATGTAAGTTCTGCATACATTAGCATGTAAAGTTTTGTCCTTCGCAATCAATGTACAGTTAGCTGTACAACACAATACATCAGCCAAACAATACCAGCCTCCGTCCGACATTGTTTTATTTTTATTTAAAACACACAAAACAACCATTTACGTCACTCCATCGCCTAAACAAAGCCCTTTTTGAGGGCACATTACCATTTATGATACATATCACCCCCCCCCCCCTAAACGTATGTGCGAAATTAAATCATAATAAATTCCAAAAACGCTTCCGACCTTCGCATCCATGTCACTGCTGTGCCTTCCACGGCAGCAAAATAAATAATAGGTCATGGTCCATATATAGGCAGGGAATAGTAAATAGAGGACTATCCGCCCACGTCCTCTTTGTCAGTGACAGGAGCCCAACGGCAGAAGTAAATTGTGCGGTGAACTGTACGGGACACCACATCCGTCAAATATGATGCATTAGGGCCGATGATGGCCCTAATGAGGACCCAACTCTGTACTTCGCTCCTGCATTTCAATCCGAAGCGACCAATCTCTGGATATTAAGTTGCTCGACAGGGCCATATACAGATTTATGCACGTACGTTTCCACATGTCGACTAAATCACCAAGCAAAAAATACACGAAGCCACCAAAATGTAGTACCTGCGGTGGCACGAAGAACAGTGTTGGTGTTGAATACTGCAACGTTGGTTATACAACTTCACACACCCATTCATTTTTGTCACGGGATGTCGTAAAGGTAATATATGATAGTTAAAGCAACAATTAAGACGATCCAAAAAATGGCAGTAGAGTGCAAAATATGCTCGATTACGCCCAGTAATAATAAGAAATATGAAGAAAACTCACATTATTTTGATACAAAAAATGACAAAAACATACCTTTGAACGCGTTGCTGTCACAGAAAAAATAATTCTAAAAATATCGTTTGAAATTTGAAAGAGTTATCTTGTTTAATTAGGAATGATTTTTTTGGTTTTATTATAAATATGAACAAGCATACAAACATTGATTTTTATATATAAGATCTACTGTAAGTTAACTGTATTATACCTATATTATTTGAAAAAGTGCAAAGAATAAGTTTGCAAAGTTCGAATCGTAATCGAATGAACGGTATGGCAGCGCATTAAATACGGACAAACAAACATTGATTTTTATATATTAGATAGACAATGCCTATGTTACTCGCGGAATCTTTAGCAATAAGTGGACGAAGTTTTATTGCAATCCGATGAACGGTATGGCAGCGCATTTCGAACGAACAAAACCCAATACATTTTTATATATTACATTACCCAAACGCAGCTTCAGCTTTTAGTAGAGTTTGAGGGCAAATTGTATTAACCGACATATAATCTACCAATATAAATGGTTTAGAATTGGCTGACGAATTAAAACACTTTGTTTTATAGAAAACCACCAAGCGATCTTCAAAAAGAGTCGAATAAATAGGATTTTAAGTGCTTGCGATGATGAATGGTTGATGTTATTAACGCATTAACTGCACTGCGGTCACTGTGGTTAATTGTCAACGAAATTATTAATATATATTTTTAGCTAATAGATGAGATAGTACATAACAGATATCCTATGAGTAAGAAAAGCCTAAAAATTATACAGAAAAAATAATTCCAAAAATTAAACATAATTTTCGGTAAAAAAAATAGCTTGTATGTCAAACAATAAGAAAATCCTTTAAAAACTCTCGATGCATCCTGATGTAATTCCTGGATGTTCTTGCAATATGTGAAAATTTCATGATGAAATTATGATGGCATTCCAAAGATCAAATATGCACTTTTTCTTCGAGTTTCTTATACGTACGTTCATCCCACAAAAGCAAACACTTTTTAGTTTTAAGTCGGATCCAAGGGTTAAAATAGGTGTATCCATTCAAGACAACATATTCCAAATTATAACAAAACTATTCACTTATCATTTCCAATCATAATCTGATGAAATATATTGATTGCTAATAAAATTTGTGATATTGAAGCGCAAGGGTTGAAAATATAGAGTACCTCAAATTTCATCAAATGGTGTAAAATATTTATATTATTTATGTGGTAATTCAGAAAATCAATGCAAACTTGCGTCGAGATTAACCAAGCAGAAATATGAAGATGATCAGATGTAATCGGTATTTTTTTTAAGTCTGAGAGCAATCCACTACGAGACTACAGGCGAACCGGCGGGAAGAATGCATAGTTTCGCGTCCAAGGCTATCGGCCGTCACTCCGTTCATCTTTCCTAAACATTCCTTTTTCGATTTATAGGGAAGGTGGTGAACATATGCGAGCGCATCCGAACATAAAGAGATCAGATTAACAGCGATTTCATGCAGCGTGGAATTTATTACCACAATTTGAATCTCTGTAATAAGAGTGGAGGATTTAATCCACTATATCCACACATGGTAAATGCGAATTTATCAGAATTTAAACCCCACCGCTTATGATACAAATAATTTCTTGAAAAGTAAACACGGCAAAGAAAATAAAGAACCGCAAATGTTACTTTTTGACTCGGATTTTTCTAAAGCTCGATGAAGTTTCACTCGAGCTTCACGCCAAATTATCTACGTTGCCAGACTTTAAACGTGTTCTGAAAGCTTTCGCTGAAACATTTTTAGAATCAGTTTACAGAAGACGCTCTCCAGTAGCATACAAATAATTGGACATCTCTCAGATTTAAGCTCTCAAAAATTTACTTGAATGGCCGAAATTCGATTGCATTATTAAAGCAAAGTGGATTTGTGTGGACGATAAGTGGTGGTATAAACGAATGTAGCATCTGTGTTTAACTCAATTTAAAATTAACTCAATAAACAAAGGCTTAAATCTTTCATGGTGGGCGGTAGCGACCAGACTGACTGCCACTGGTCAAAAATGAACATCGTCAAAAATTATGATTATTTTTCATGCACGATCATTGATTAAATAATTATAATATTTATTTTCGGATGAAAATGCTTTATTTATAAAGTGAAATGCCCATTTTCAGAGGTATTTGAGTATGACAGATCGGTCATTTAGGTCAAAAGTCGCAGCCAGGTATACAAGTGGATGATCCTAGAAGGGCTTTATCTCACACGAGGGTCTGCAAAGCCACGCGGTAGCCTAAGTCGGCAATTACTCAACGTTTTTCACCACCAAGCATCATCAATTTTGTGGCGAGCAGAGCGGAAGAATCTTGATATATGTGGTGATACTCCAGGAGAAACTCTTCCGGCCACAAATCTCGAAAGCTAACGTTTGTCGCTTAAAATTTCAGCGTCAATTTACGACTTTGCATAGTCGGCCGGCTGAAAAACGCCAATAACTCGACGATATATCGTCGAATAATATTGCTCTAATGTGTGATATAACGGGCGCAAATAAAGCTCTGTAAACGCGTGCAATTATTCATAAGCTACGGGCTTAGGAGGAGCCTTGAGGATAACAAAAGGAGTCTTTAGGGGTAATTAGGAGCAAAGGTTGCCTTGTAATACAAGATTCATTGTGAAGATCTGAATGGGATGGTCCGCCATTTTTTAATCATTTTACATCGCCATCATAACAAGGGGGGGTAATATGATTTCAAAGCTCGCTACAAAGGCGCATATTACTTTTTCAGACTTGATGTTAAATTTGAATGATCAACTATATAATTTATTTGATCTCTATTAGGAATCCTGCATATGCTGCGAATGGTCTCGAATCAAAAATAAAGAGTATTTTCGTACATTGAATGTGGAGATCAGTGAATCAGAGACAGAGACGGATATCTTGCATCTCATCATACAGTCGTGCATCGACGGCAAGGTCGTGTTTGTGCTGTAAAGGTACCCCCACACTTTCTACAATATTGCATAGGAAAAATGACATTATTTCCGGATGCCTCCGATAGACTTCGAAATATAAGATTATGATTTTACCGCTTAAACAATTCAAATAGAAATACGACGGCATGGGACGTATAAATGCGAGAACTTATGGCAATTACACGGTTTGCTGCATTTGAACTTAAAATTCCAGGTACTAAATGAATAAATCATTGACTCGGATAGAATACATCCACCATTCCAAGAACGTACACAATCATTCATAAGCCTTTCCACAAGAAGACATGCATTCATTTTTAATGACTTCGTCGTTGTTGAACTCGAGCCGGTACTTTATGTGTCAAATGCATGAATCTGATCGAATAATTTATTTAAAATCGAACACATTGTTTCATAAAGAGAACGAATATCATTCGGGGAGGGTAAAAAATGAAAAAAAAAACTTCCATGTGATTTTAGAGCCGCTCCATCAATTACGGCAGAAGTTTGACGCCGGAATCCATCTCTGTCCGATTTTAAACATTTTTAAACGAATAATCCATCAAGAAACGATGGAATTACGTTTTGAAAACTCTCCCCGCACGATGATGACGTCCTTCGCTGAATAAATCAAGGGGGCTTTCGTGACAAGATTGCGTTATGGGGTCGAATGGACCCCATACGAAGAAGTACTTAATTAAAAATTAGCATATTTATCACCATGTACAGGTGGATATAAATCACGCCCATTTGTATACATTTTTAAAACGATGTCAACATCACTGGTTATAAACGAATAAATTAAATCGCCTGGAATAACGTGATGCAATTTTATGAAATATGAATTCATTTGTGAACGGTCATTCCGGTTATCATTCGGGTTATAGCTAGATTGTGACTTTAAAATATGAAAACATTCAGATGAACGCTAAATAGTGCCGCAGTTGGCTAAAATATCAAGCTGTGTTTGTGTAATAAATAATAAAATACGCAAGCGTCTACTGGTTGCTTTATGCTGCATATCTATGATATATGCAACGGAGACGGAGATAGACGCTACTAACTAAAAGATGAAGCTGTGTTTGTGTAATATATAATAAAACTGGATTGCTACTGGTGTAGTGGTTGCTTTATGCTACGTACAGTACGCATACATCATAGAGACACGCAAAGTGTCTCTATGATGTATGCGATGAAGACGGAGATTAAACAGCCATAAGCTATTCGTTGTATGATTAGAACTTAACGATCATGTGCTAGTATGGTGCATCTGGGAATCTTATTATATTTATACAAGGGTTCAAACACAAATTTCTGATGCTTTGATCCAGATTTTGTCTGATTTCCATGGGAAATGGGAAAATCTTACATTAAAACTTTTATCACTTTAGCACTATATAAGTCGCGCTGTTAAGAGGATAAACTTCGCTAGAAGACAGCAAGCTAATGGTTGCATAAAAAACATGATGCAAAGCCTGTATCACATGATAGTAATAAAAATGAATGTCCGTGTTCTGGAGTTTGTTTGTCCCGTATACGTTCCTATACCACTCATCCGACTGCAATGAAATTTTGAGGAGTTGTTGTGCGCACTTCCGTGAATATTTTTGAGTTGGTATATTTTTGAATTTAACTAGAAGCAGGGTCGCAGGGATGGGGAGAGGAAGAATGCGCGCGCAATGTGGCAGTTACACTATACAAAATAAAAGTGTACACCTAAATACATCGCGCAAGAGTTTTAGAATCTTTTTAGCGTTTGTAGAATTTTCTTGCGGTATCTTTCAAAGTTCAAGTACGACATCTTGTGGGCGCCGTCAACGATAGCTAAATAGCTACGAAACAAAACCTTTCTGCAAAACATACAGAGCGAATCGCGCAGATACCATAAATGCCTTCGATGGCCAAAGTTGGAAACGTGGCTGGTGTCGAGGATAAACAATGATGACAGAGCCTGTCAAAACTAAGGCCGTATTAAACTTCCCGTCACCCCCCGAGAAGCACTTTATAACTTTCTCAATACGAGTAACTATGACGAATTTCGCCTGGCTTATCGTCAGCTTGAAATCCATTGTCAGATGAAGAGAATAGAAGATCCTTAAAGGAGCTCGCTACAGAGCAGCCCTATTTGAATATCAAATTATTGAAGAAACGGCGCATGAGGACTTCAAAAATTACACAGCAAAATATCGTTAATTAAATGGAAAACATTTTTAAACTTATAGGAGCACTCTTGCAGTTGAAGCATATCGTGCAATGAATGACGCGAACTTTATCCTTAAAAAGTTGGCAATAGTTCCGTGATGTCTGTAATTCAGCCACAGTTCCAACGGGACGGGATAAATCCTTGCAATGTTATCCCGACATTTTCACCCATAATGCAAATTCAGCACCGAAGTTCATTCGGGAGCTGACCCACTTTTGCTTCATAGTCGAATTTGCGTCTTGTTGACATAGTTATATTTTTTCAAAAATTTCATTCACTTAAAAGTTGAGATGAAATTTGCTAACGAACCAAATTTCTGAAACGTCGAGGGCCGGCGATGTTTTGCATGGGTAATTTTGATATATAAAGTATCCCTATAGACAGAATTAGTATTATACAAGATTACGCTTACGCGAGTCCACATTTCCTTTAAAAATACTAAGAATTCCTAGGAAAATTTGAATAGCTATACTAACTACGAACTTAAATCTGATCTGTAGGTAGTTCCATAGTTAAGCGGTCGGATTAGTAACGCAATCGCCATGGGTTCAAATTTACGGGAGCTAACCGCTAAACGTCTCATAAAACAAATTCCGCACACAAACAATAGTCTTGCTAATTCAAAAACCTTCTCCGGTTTGCACCCAATAATTCGACAAAGTTTTATCGCAATCGGATGAATGGTATAGGAACGTATACGGAACAAACGGACTACAAACATTCATTTTTATACATATAGAAAAACGATTTTCGAAATTAAAACAGTAATAAAATCAAGATCTGAGCTGGTCCTTGCTTTCTCATGGTCACTCTCTGTTCCAAATCGTTATTTTTTGTTCTTGCATAAACATTGCCAAGAAGCCATCGTTTAAATGAAGGCAAATAAAAAAGGGACATTGCTTGCGTATAAATTTACTCTAAACTTATTTTTGAGCAGTAATCGAAACTACGAGGGTCATCCAGAAAGTAAGGTTACAACATTTATATAAGATCGAAAAATGCTTCTATTTGATTGAAATTCACAGGACAAAGGAGAAGCTATATTTAAACATAGTCGCCGTTGATATTAAGACATTTCTGTAGTCGAGATATAAACTTTTGTATGTCAAGTCAAAAAGCAGATGACTGTGCGGATCCCGCATGGGCGGAGATGGCGAAAGTGCGCGACGACCTCTCCGTCGGAAGAATTTACTGTGACTGTACAAAATGGCCGACAAATATGCGGGATCAAACAAATGGATCGTTAGGATCCCCTCTATACTCCAGGTACGCCAACTTCGAAACAAAAAAATCCACCGGTCTCAAAAGCCCTTGTTTACTTATTTAGTAATATCGATCGAATGTAGAATGGACTGCAAAACGACATTACTTCTGGTGACTTTTAATTTATTTGATTCTATGTAAAATTGTAATGTTTAATAGTAAATTCGTACCGTTGGGGGATGTTAAATCTGTGTAAGACTTTGCGACAGTACAACTTTGTAATGTCGCAGAAAGTCCTCCATTTCCGTCAATGAAAAAAGATGTTCGATTCTATCGTTCCTTCCGGTTAATGGTGGGGTTATGAGTTGGAAATTGGGTGATTTTATTTCGTTTGTTTTGCTTCACCTACACTTTCGTCGGGATTCGATCGGGCGATTACCTGCCATTATGCTCCAGGATTTTACTCAATTTCATCCATATAAAGATACGTTGTAAGGCACGCCCTGCGGGAAATATTTCCGTTTTTTTTCCATCCCCCAAGTCGTCTGTCGACCCCAGAAATCGGAAAAGGTTATCGCATTGAATACATAATACGAATTATCGGGTCTCATTTTTTATTGAACGTTCAATCTCGCGGGACCGGAAATGAAAAACCCTTTAATACACAACATTTTCCGTACAACTAACCGTTGATGATACGTCAACCATATAAATAGATTGGATGTCCGGTTCGATTTTACGTCCCTCCCCGGATGCAAATGAAGATAGGGGGCGCGTTTTATTCCATCCCTAATTTTATGTACGTACAAGAGTTGATATACTCCCAACAAAATAGTTTTACAAGAGACGATTCCTGCCTCGGATTCCAGCACGTCTCTCGGGAGAAGTGCTACTAAAAGAAACATAAGCCATGTTTACGACGTCGCATCAAAACGAGAGACAATGGATGAAAAATCACAGACGTCGTAATACAATATCGCGTATAAAAGTAGAAATGTGTCTTTTTATTCGACATATGAGCTCGCTTGGATATTGCATACGTGCATTTTTTTTAAATTTAACCACAATGCATACAACCGATTTCATGCGGTTCCAGCGAAAAATTGCCGTAAATAGATCAAGGAATGCAATTACACCTTCATGCGAGAGATTTTTATTTGCACGGTTTTATATAAATACTGAATAGATAGGCAAATAAATACATAAGAATTGTTGAAACAGTATAATATATTTTATTGAGCAATCAACTAAGGGGGAATCAGTAACATCATCAATGTGACTGATAAAATTCCTTTTTGCTGAGACACGGACTAAAACTCGCAAAATTCCCGATTTGCCAACAAATTATTTATTTTCATCGCTGCAGATGAATACTTATATACTATAATACTTTGATGTGATTCTTAATTATATTACGGAAGAATACAAAAATTTTGAACTCCGTATCTATTATATTTCATATCGATATTCCCATTATTAGAGTCGAGGTGTAGTAAATACATCACCGGGAGGGAAAGGTTAATATAACAATTTGATATGTACTGTATATATGTATACATAGATTAGACAGTTACTGCCCCTAGGTGCCGCCTAAGCTGTTTTCAAGCGTGCTGGTGAGGTGTACGATTTCTTTTAGATAAAAATCTCAATCTCGAATTTTTCGGGGTTATGTTTACTAATCCCGGGATTCACGAACACCTAAAACTGTCCGGGATTCCGGGATCCGGAATCCCGGGATTGCATTCCCTACATACAACTTCTTTTAAGCAAACTTTTTCGACACAATATCATCAAGGAGACTACAAGAAATATCTGTCTGAGAAAGAAATGTCATTTCTGCAAAGAATCATTGCAAAGAAAGAAAGGTCTTGAGTTCGTGTATTTTAGAATATGTGGTGATTAAAGGGGATGTAATAAAACTTCCCAGCCCAGACTGTTAACACGATCCAATTTAACGTTGTTGTCGTGGTGCAGTTTAACGTTGTATCTATTCACTATAAACGCTCTTAATGTCGCATTTGAACTACTCAAATGTCCAACACACACTTCTACAGTCAATCTTTGGTCTGCTATTAATAATAATGGACATGGCTTAGTTGTCGAAACGAATGATTGGCGGAAAAATTCTAAATATCAATATATTAGAAAGAATACGTGTATAAGATATTATGTAATCATGTAATTAACACGCCGAGATCAATAGGGGCTTGGAATAGAACTATGGACTATATGTTGTTTGTGTTTCCGTAGGAACGCTCGAAAAATAAAAATAATATTAAAACAGGATTCGATATTCATTTACTTGCCCCCCATAGGTTCAGATAACAATGTTCAATATAAAATTGGATATTAAATGCATGGCAAGGTAAATGTTTTCAAATTTAATGTATGTCTGTCTGTTCACCACACAATTCTGAGACTGTTCAATTATTTAATTTCTATTCGTGGTATTCATATTATTTAAACGATGAGAATATACAAAAATATGTGCTCTTTCACATAATATTTATTTAAGCACGTAACAAAACGCTGAACTAATAATTAATAGAACAATCCCGTTTGAATCTGAAATTTCGTTTTAAATACTGAATACGTATTTAAATTAAGTTGTTATTTCAACAATGAAAGTTATACAATGCTTCCAATTTAAATTAAATCAACGAACGCGTAGGTTATTGTATTGCTTGGATAAAAAATATGTATGAAAATGAGATAATGATATAAAATTATTAATAAGTTTAGATAAGACATAGGCAAATGAAGCGCATGTCGTCGTCGTACTATATATATATAATTTTAACATTGATTGTGCGAATATTATACATCGTTCTCTTTGTTCAGATCACTTTTTTGCTTTTATTAGATAAAGCGGAAAGAAATGTCATTTTTTTGGTTGCGTCCTTTGCCGTCAGTTTGCTTCGGGTCGCTGTCGAGTGAATACGTCAAGGTTGGTGTCATTTTGAAGCGCTGTTGTTTGTCTTACTTTTTCAAATATTTTTATATTTTTTTAGCCATAGTGAAAATGTCCAAGCCAGAAATTGATGAGACCTTGTTTACTGTTTTAATTCGACAAAGGATTAAAAGCAAAAGAAGCTACCCAGAGCATCTGTGATACGTATGGCAACATATTGAATATTCGAAAATGCCATGGATGGTTCATAAAATTCAAAAGTGATGACATAGATTCGAAAAATAAACCAAAATCAGGACAACCTCTAAAAATCGATGATGACGCATTAAATTATCTGGTAGAATCTGATCTTCGAAAAACAATAAAGGAATTATCGCTAGACATCAACTGTCCCTGATCGACAGTAAAAGACCATTTGAAAAGATTCGGGAAAAAACATAGACAAGGAATTTGGGTACCGCACGATTTGTCATCAACAGCCTTAGAACAATTGATAACCATTTGTTCATCACTATTATCTAGGTATGAAACCGGTCCATTTTTAAGAAGGATCGTTACTGGGGATAAGAAGTGAGTCCTTTACAACAGCCCGAGAAGAAAAAACAGTGGCTTTCTTCAAATCAAGTACCTGTTTCTACCCCGCGACCGTTATTATCCTTGAAATAGGTCCTCCTTTGTGTTTGTTGGGATTTTTTTAGCGTAATTCACTATGAATTATTAAAACTTGGCCAAACTGTCTCAGCAGAGCTATACTGTGCACAATTAGATAGGTTAAAAACGAAAATGCTCAAAAAGCGATCAGTGCTAGTTAACAACCAAAGAAGAATATTGCAGCATGATAATGCAAGACCACACGCAGCAAGGAATACGCAGAACAAAATAAGGGAGCTGAATTTGGAAGTGCTGCAACATCCACTATATTCTTTTGATATTGCACCTTCAGACTATCATCTTTTCAAGTCATTAGAAAATCCGTTTCGCGATAAAAAAAATCACTTCTGTGGAACAAGTGAAAAATCATGAAAAATGACATTTCTTTCCGCTTTAACTAATATGTTGATCTAATATTATTAAAGGAATATATATCTACCTTTCTAATAAAAAACACATATGAACCAAAAATATTGAGCATGGTACTGTTGTCTATATCAGGGGACTGTGTATTTTAATGAAAAATCCGTTTTTAAATTTATTTCCATAAACTCTGGAGTTTAAGAATAAAGTCACCATACAATAATGTAACAAAAATTAAGTTTTTTTAAAGCCTAAAATTGATCTTATATGTTATGTCCCTATATTCCATATTTGGCTAGTTATGATACAAGAGACTGTTGTCAGGGAACTGTTTAATTAGATTTCATTGGAATGCAGCACAAAATATAATTAATTTATGTTGTTTTGCTGTAAACAAAGAATATTTATCTATTATAAAAAAATAATATTCTAATATATAAATAAAATATATAATATACATTAACCAAAACACAATTCATACCAGAGGACTGATTCCACGGAGCGACAAAATAGCGACTCGTTTATATGTAATACTTTATACTTTTTCATACAATATTGACATGAAACGAGTTGATCAGTTTATTAGAGATGCCCATATCATTTTAATGTTCATAATTGCATAAGATCGAAATTATAGATTTATATGAAAAAATCATGGTAAATGAATAATTTCTCTATTGTGGCTGTTCCTAAATTAATTATACCACATTGTGGCAATGTGTCAATGCGCAGAAAAATATCATATAATTTATTATATTGTATATAATAGCAAGTCGAGATTAAATCTTTCCTATATAGAAAGTTGGTTCTCCTGGAGCACGTGAAATACGGCCACCTCATTAGCTTCAGCAGCTAATAAATAGATTTCGCCATTCGGTCCGTGGTCGAATAATAGCTATATGATGGATTTTGACATCGATCACGTCATTTTCACATTAAAATCACATTTGTGTGTGAATTTGAGTGCAATGAAACGTCAAGCTCAGGTGACAAGAAAAAATAAAAGTCGAAGAAATTGATAACGATCGACTTCCAAGGCGGAAAACCTTCGGGCGGCGGAAAGGTTTTTCATAACAGAAAAATATATGTGTCAATGGGCGTTTTAAGGCGCCCTAAAATGGCAGTTAAAGCAACAACAGTTAATGTTGAGGAATGTTAAAACGCAACAAATCTGGTTAAATTACACGAACGGTCGAGATAAAACGGGAAAAGGCTGATAAGTCAAAAACGTGACCATCCGCAATTATACCGTGTTGAGGCTATAAAAGCACATTAGAGGTCTGAAGCTCCGTTGCCGTAAATAACATGTGGAGGCTTTCCTTATTTTCGGTTAATAGTCCGCATTTATGGGGAAGTGAAATGGGAAGACAATGCCATCATCATCAAAGAAGTTGGAGCACTAAACTTAACTACCTCTACATGAGTCATTACGTTAATTTACTTTTTTCCTATGGTTACTCGTGTAAGACGAAAGCATTTTCGGAAACAAACTTATGATAGACATAATATGGAACCATTTTGCCCGACAAAAACAAGAACTTTGCTTCTTTAACGACAGATATTTTACAGAAGAAGAGCGATCATACATATTTATTCTATTTGAAAACGAGTATAATAAACATGTATATAATCATTATATTAATGATAATCGAAGACACGGCATTTGTATAATGCCATTTATCATGTTTTTAGTCGATGATACAACATGTGTATCATGATTCCGCCGATATACAACATAAACCCTTTGATTAGTGAGTTAATTTTAAATCGAGCTATATAAAAATCCATTTATCTCTCAGGACCGCGCAGCGTGAGCCAAGTTTGTATATTGATAAATGAACCTTTACATCGTTGATAACTCACAATATTTGTTAATTTCAAAGGAGACTCCGATGATCCGATAAGACCGGCTTAAGGACGATGGATAGAACACGTCTTCTCTAGGCCAAGGCTCTTGGTCGACTCTGTTCTTTCAAAGACGATTCAACGTTACATACATACATACATACGCTTTTTGCTACGATAATTAAAATAGCGGCATTGCGTCGGAATTTAATTTGTCCCATACTATAACAGCGAAAGCTCGTTTCATCTAATTAATTAAATAGACCCTTATAGATACGATTGCTAAAAAAAATTAAAGTTATTATCATTTTTAATTATTAAGACAGAACTCTTCGTAGTTTACAATAAAAAATATTCCAATTTATAATGAGAAGTCCTATAATATCACATAAATAAATTAATTACTTGTTGAGGACATATTTAAAGTTTTCCAATTATAATAATTTAAATCCTTATAAAAGATCGTCCAAATACGACGCCTATATATCAATACTATATGATATTTACATGTGACATTTTTTCAAATGATATAAGCCATTTTAATTTAGTAGAAGGTAGTACAATTTCAACCGATGGATCTGGGATTATAAAAATCCTCGTATTATTAAGAAAATATTGTCTACACCCTTAAAAAGTAACTGTAAGATTGCTGAGTGATATCAATTAATTTTGATTGACTTTTTATGCCCACAATTGATTTATTTAGGCGTCACATTTGGATGATCTTACATTTGGAATGAATAAGCCATCCCTTTCAATGCTGAATAATAAAATCTCTGTTGGTCTGACAATATATATTTATGAAAAAAAAAACATTTATGTAAAAATTCTATCGTCCGGAAAGCCTTAAATTCTTCTACTAGATTTGTGTTCCCAATTTATCCTGTTATCTCTCCACGTAGACAATTTTTCGATTGGGTTTTCGCGCCAGGGGTGAAAAAAGGGAGTAAATCAAAGCATCATGCACGGATGTCTATTTGATTGATAAATTGACGCCGAAAATCCCGAGGGAGTAATCGTTCTCCATTGGAAGTTCTTCGTGAGAAGGTGCCACTCAACACAAATCCCACAGAGAAAATTTGCATTATAAATGACGTCAAAACGTATATCGAAACAATGCAAATGATTTTCCTATGCGGAAAATATTGACATCCGGAAAATTTACGCACGGATAAACATTTTCCGGAGACGACGCACGACGACTTGTCATCTACCGCAGCATTTTACCCACACTGGAGGAATACAATTTTCCGCTTCATTTTCTTTTGCATCAGATCATCAAATATTTCCATACATTCCAAATATCATATTACAGATTTATATTAAAAAAATTAAATGCTCAAAAAATACAAGATACTCAGCTCATGTGTTGAGATGGACGTATTGGGATTCCAAGGCGTGTCTTCAAATTAAACAGAACGTTTCCATCCGTTTCCAGACTGAGAAGTAGGTCTCGAAGTCCACAAGCCTTAGATTGACACCTCCGTATAATTACGGCGCCTATGGGGTGGCGAAAGCTCATCCAAGTTCCGATATAGAGAAACGAGTAGCAGCACAGGTAAACTTCTAATACCTCACCCCCGTTAGATTAAGGCCTCAAAATAATTCAATTATAATTTAGCTACATTGAAACTTTGGCTCAGTGTACGTATAATTACAGTTAGAGCCGCATAAGCAATTAAGCACAGCCTCCCCTTATAAATCATCCCTTTACGGACTTAAGAAATGGAGTTCGGACGCAAAAAGTAATCGCCATCAATTAGCATGGGGAGTGTTAAATATTGATGGCGGCCCATAAAATCGACGCGAACCTGAAGCAACGGTCGAAATCGAGATTATATTTGAAAATTCACAGCAATAATGTTAAGCATTTTGGCTTCAAGTATACGTTTTCAACGCGCCAAGGGATCGTTTAGGGATAAATATGATGAATATTGATTATATTATCAGAATTACATATTCATTACATTTCAATTATGAATTTACTAATAACATCAGAACGAAAATATATTCACAGTGCAAGATTTAATAAAAATAATCATGTATTACAGTACAGGATTAATTTGAAGCAGCGAGTGATCATTATAAAACAATGACCAGATCAGGTCGAATAAAATCACTTTTATTGCCACGCTGAGTTTTAAGTATATAATTGATTTATGTGGCTTTATACTATTTATTATGATTCTAAGAAGATCACCATGATCTAAGAAGACCCCGTACCATATTTATTCTGCACTCAATGTGCTTGAAGGATCTTTCTACATCACTCGTGATCGCGATTATAATCATATTTTGCGGAAGGCTTGGAGCACAAAATTTTGATTAACTAAGCTCAGCATAAGATGTATTGAAGTGTGCACATTTACAAATATATAATAGATAGATTGGGAAAGCTCTAACAACCTGTTAACAGTAGATCACCATAAAAGCAATGAAAGATCTGCGAGTGAATGGTAATAGCGAATTTAGACGCAGATATTTGATTTTTCAACCTGGGACGAATTCTGGCGGACGGCCCTCGATATACGCGGTTTCCTATTACAATATACGGCGGCGTTTGCGCAGAGAACGAATTAATTTTTCAATTGAAGGTTGGTATTTGCAAAGGAAGACGATACATTTCTTGAATAGTAGACAAGTTCAGGTATGGCGTCGGATCGCGAGGCGCTCATTCGTCATATCAGCGGTCCGAAAAGCGGACCGGTTAGACACACAGACCTTGTGGCCACTCCGTTCTCTTTTATTTACTAATTTATGCTGCTGTCTTAACTACTTTTTTTGTGCGGGATCAATAAAAATCTGCGGGACCAATAAAAAGTGTCGAGTCAGTGAAGTATCCCCATGCTCTTTTGTCTCAGACGTGAAATGATGAACCCATGTTTCATCCTGAATTGATGCAAAAATTCGACTTTATTGCTATGAACCATCGCCAAACGTCTACATTTTCGCGTCGTTTTTATTACATTGTGAGCAAACGCGGCACCCATCTTGCGACCAGCTTTCTCATGTCCAAATTTTCTCAGCTCAGCTTATTTACAAATTTACAATTATTTACAGATTTATAACTAATTTAGCGATACAACAACTAAGCCAGTCGTACCAGAATGAAATCTTTGAACGCGTTACTCGAAACTACTTTTTTCAACACGGTTGACATGATATCTCAAGTTTGATTCAACCAATTTATTTTAAATTTAATATTATTCATCTTAATATAATTTTATATCGCCTCTACCAGATTTATGTCAAAATTTTATTTTTAACTATTTAAAAAGAAAAATTGAAACTGATGAAATAAGGTTAAAATATGATTTATTTTTTTAACATTTGCCATTTTGTGAAAATATTATTTTTTCTCTCTAAGGTAGGAACTATAGCGACATTTTTTATAATTAAGAATATATTTTATTTTTTTAATTTCAAATGATCAAAAGGGTTGAAATCGTGTCAACCAGAATATGCCCTTTTTTACCTTTTATACTTCATCAGCCTATCTTTTAATTATGAAGTAAACTATTCAACTTTAAAATGTGGCTGTTCTTAAAGTCACAGGAAGTAAGTCGATCGAATCCCGAACCAAAGAGCTTCGTCCACGTTTATTCCATAAAGTTTTCGAACAAAGCCTGATAAAAAAAATCAGTTTCCATCTTTGTTCATTAGTTGAGGCAAGTTGCTTCATCGGCCATTCAGCGTAGTACTTCGGCCGACTCGTTGATGCTAATAACACACAACCTTTTTTCAACACGTACGTAATGTTTGATCCAACAAGAAAGGTCGAGGCTCTCGATATGGTCTTAAGCCCATTGTTACCCTTCATGACCCGAAGGTAAGGATATGAGCATTTCCATGCAAGTCTGATGGAAAAGTAAACTTCTCCCCTTGTATGGTTATCCAATACGCCTTTTGCAATCAACCCGAGCGCCCAGGGCAGGTAGAAACCGTAGAACATATGCAAGTCGGCATTAAACCGGAAAAGGAGTAACGTAATTGAATTCGCTCATTACAAATAGACCCCGGCTGAATACCGGCCATAAGTATTAAATTATAGACGCGATGAAGAAATTCGCATTTATATTCCCTAGAAGGCGTAACGCCTAACGAACATCTTTAGAGGCGTCTCGTTATCAAATACGCTCGTAAAATTTTACAGCTACTGATTCGAAACGCGAGGCAATTGAGGTCAGACTATGGGCTCCGTTCGAAGCCTCCAATATTATCAAAATTCATTAAAATCCAATTACACCCCGGGGTTTGGTTATTTTCCCCAATTACACGGGGATTGAAAAGCTTCGAACCGCCATTTGTGTAAACCAAATTTCGGTCGTGAACATCCGTTTATGTAACAGGAGGCGGCGCAGGTCCGAAAATTAAAGAATCGCTGAAGGACTCTATGCGAAATTGAATGTATTCATTCGTGTGAAATTGGTAATGTGGTTTTATGATATTGCCACAGCGGGAACCAACTATCGCAATATTGTCCTCAAAACGGCCCTTTAATTTAGTTCAACGCCAAGATTGCCACATTTTTTAACGAGAAGTCTGTACCTAAGTACCTAAACAGCCTCTTTGATATTTTTCTGATGGGACTGGCCAATATGGAACACGAGACTACCACAAAAACAATTCCACGACCATAAAAGGTGTATCCCAAAAGTCATGAAATATATATTTTTTTTAAAGGATTTATTGACAATACCAGTAAAAATTCAAAGTTCTTCAAAATACTTTCCAGTGATTGAGCAATTCGCGTCCAACGTAGTTCGGAAGTATCCACCATCGATTGACGTGGTCTCAAAACAATAGTGCACTAAATCAGTTGTCCTGATTCTACTGATGATCGCAGCAGACTATATTTTAGTGCACTTTAAAGCTAAGGGTCCCCTTCATCTCATCCAATCGGTTCGAATACGTTGTGACCAATAGAGGCATGGCAAAAAAATATGTGTCATGACTTTTGGGACGGACCGTTTATAAAACCAAATGATCGCGTATTATGCATTAATTTATAAGTAGATTATGAACATTTTTTTGCATTTCTCCCAAAATCGACGGCAGTCGAGCCTATGATACACGAGACCCTCAATAACGACCTGCAATACACTGATATTTGTATGAAAATAAAATTTTAAAATGTGGAGCAATGACATAATAATTTGATTGTTTTATCATGGAGCAGATGACCTAAATGACAGACAAGGTGTTTATGCAAACAAAAATTTAATTCAAGCTCGCCCTCGGTTTTCTTCATTTGAATAGAGCGACATCTGTCCCAATTAGGGGTTGATGCCGAAATATAATTTGTTCACGAACTCTCCCCTAAGAATTTACGGGACAGATTACCCTCCTGTGCCCTACAACTTGCCAGACAAATCGTGCGATCGTGAAAAGTGGTTTCTCTTCAAGATTTATGAATTTATCGCCACCCGAACGCCCGAAAAAAACTATCATTAATAACCAATACATGGAGATGATTGTGCAAAAACGCGTTTGAAAGTAGGAATAACATGAGGGTTCATCATTTTATTGATAAACAACTTCAACATGAGCGTTAAGGCAAAAAATAATAATTTGAATCAAAGTGGACAGAACTTATCCGACAGTCGTGTATCATCAACAAAACAATATATTTGGGCTTCTTGCTAAATTTTCATCCTTGACTTGACTTATTGATATGGATTTGATTGAAGAAGCTTTAATTTTGTAGCGAATTGCGTGTATTTGCATTATGGTCATTGCTTTATTGGGGTATAAAATCAACCCTTAATTTTTTTTACTGTGTATCGAAGAATAATTTAGTTATTTAAAAATGAATAATTATTTTCAAGAAGGGTGAATATAAATATTTCAATGGATCGTTCCCGTGGTGGGAGTTTTGCCGTGCTATTATATGTAATAGCTCTTCGCTGTTGCGGTTTCATCGATCGATACCAGCTGAAGAAACCCAATTAAATGTTCAAAACACTAATTTTATTTGTTGTATAGAGTAGGTAGAAACTTTCCACTAAATCCACCAATTACGGAAAGCAACATGCAATCAGAATGAGGGTGTACGTGCAGGTTTGATGAACCAAACAGCACACACAGAATATTAACGTAATTAAAATGCTCACAGCTCGATCCATCTACGATGGGAAAAACTTACAAAATGTAAAGCTAGACAATCTGACATTTCCATAACATAATTATGCGATAAGCTGTCAACTAGAGTCTAATTAGAGGCCCAATCTCCAAAGGCTTGCTTTCAGACAATTATCGCAAAGCAAACAGCCCGAACGAAGAGGACCTCGCAAATACGATTTGGCTGTAGGGAATTAGTATTATAAACAGATTCGAGCACGTCCGTCGCTCTGGTGTCGGGATCCCAGTCTGCAGACTGGGAACTGCAACATGAGCTAATTAAGTTGAAGATAGGACCCAATCAAAAGTCTAGGGTCTCCAGGTCACTCCCATGTCCAGGAGCCAAATTATAATTGTCACTACGTACATTCCTGAAATTGCTTTGTTCGCACAACAAAACATCCAAAGGGACGCAAATTGAATTCGCTCCTGAAGTTTGCCACGCCTTGCAGAAAGCAGAAATATTAATCCGCTGGTGGAAGCCAAATCCCAACAAACAAAGAGACCTGACGCTGCCATAACTCTATTACTTACGGTTTGTTTACCAAACAACGAAGAATATCTCATAAATACACTCTCCAAAGTCAAATGAAAATTATAAACTATCCCCTTGGACCACATTTAATAAAACTACTTTGAATCTTCAAAAACTAGGTCGGTATCTTGACGGGTCAATATTTATGAAGGCGGGGACTTTTTTGTTTTGTTGATTCTAACGGCCATTTTGTTCAGTCACAGTAAATTCTTTCAATGGAGAGGTCGTCACGCACTCGTGGGAGTTTATGGTGGTGATGTAATGAGTCGACAACATGTCACGAAGTGGGTTAGGTTGTTCAGAGAAGGTTTTACTGATACAATGAGGCAAGAAGTGGGAGACCATCAGTGATTTCTGATGAACTTGTGCAAAAAATTGAACAACACGTGCGAAATTCCTCCTTGGTGATATTGTGTCGGACAATCTTGGTTACAAGTCGGAAATATCCTGTGAATTTTAATGAAACAAGCATTTTTCGATCCTATATAAATGATGTAACCTTATTTTCTGGATGACCCTCGTATTTTGAACTATGAAAGTTATGTGAATCTGTAATAATCAATCGATAAGCTGTCATTTAATCTCCATCTACAGTCAACCCTTCCATAGCGTCGAGATAGGGACCACGTTATTGAAAAAAGCGCTATAGAAATTTAGGCAACCATACAAAATATTGGCTTGGGTTTTTTCAATGGTATTTTGTGATTTAAAGGGAATCAGCAAATCAAACATTTTTCCTATTTTTATATTTTAAATAAATTATTTTTTACATTATTATTTGAATTATTATGGTTGATTTATACCGACTGATGATCCAATGGTATGATATTATATGATAATTTTTCTTAATCTTCCCTTATTTAAATCACAAAAATTATAGATCTATATTCAATTCTTCAATCAAATATAAAAAGCACAGTATTTAATACAAATCAAATAAATCGACACTTACGGGAATAATTATTGCAGAGGGCTTAGGAATTGATTCCTTGGGAATGGACGCTATAGAAGGGTTGACTGTATATCGTTCTAACAAAAAATGACAAGAAACATTTTTCTCGTAAAAAAATCACTAGAATCTCAAAATCTCTATTTAAATGCTGTATTCAAATTTATATAAAGACCCAAATAAATTTTAAATAAACAGGATTTATGGCTTTTAAAGTTGATCATGTCAACGCAAGCTATTCTCTTTGCGTTTTCCGCAATTGAAATGTTTGCTGCTATCGCCAGTCGTATAAATTATGCTTTTTTCCCTGGCAGGGATTTAATCTTTCGGCGTGTAATAAATATGCGCAAAACAATTTGTTTTTCGCTCTACATTGAATCCCAATATTGCAGCAAATATTGAAAATTTATGTCTATCGTTGGGCGTTCTATTACAAGTACGGCGGGAGCCTACGGGATTAACTTGCGTTATTAGTTTATCCCGGCAGCGTTATGAGTCAATAGATAAAGTTACACTGTAAAGGCATCACGGGAAGAAGCAAAAACGCGATATTTTGTGGATGTACCTTCTTAATCTGACCATCGCTCAACTACCCTTTATGAGTTGTCAAAAGTTTGCTCCCTCCGCCAACATCAGGGGTCTTGTCCAATTAATTAATTCCGCAAATTTTACCATAACTACTCACCCACGCTCGCTCCTAAACGCTTCGTCCGATATTGTAGTGAAAATTTATTGTTATATTATTCATGTAATGGGTTATGGATTTTTCAATTAATATCCATAATGGCTGGATATTACAGGGATCGAAGGTACGAACGTATTTCATGTGGGCGGTGATCGTTTTTTCGATTGATTATTGAGATATTCCATCGAATTATGCCCTTAGATTATTAATGTTTGTATCCATATTTAATAATGTGTATTTGTAAAAAAGTTTGAGAGTCACTGATCTTAAAAGACATCAACATTTTGTAAACTAAGTGAAAACAGCAAACCAGCAAACATATTTCGTGTGTCCACACAAAGTTTGTAGCCTAAACACACGCGTATAAAATATTGTTGTGTGGCCTCGGGGAACATTTTTTCTTTTAAAAATGAAAGCTGGAATACAGCACTATAATAGAAGAAATTTGGCGGAATCCATTTGGCTCATTTAACAATAAGATCGGAAAGCAGACATTGAAAAGTGGAAGATGATCAAGGAAATATATATTAGTTCCAAATGTTTATTTTGACTATTTTAGATGTAGAGAGTGAAAACAGCTGCGAGACTACGCTTTGGTGGCGACTATAAACTTCTTCCGCGCGTATGGCCAAGGTCAACTCGAGAATAGCTGGGAGAACATATTATTTACAGAATTCGACGATATAATTTTATTTTGATTGCAACTTTGGGTCAAATGTGACCCTCCCATAGGTTTACAAAATTTAAAGATACTATTTTGTTTACGTTCTAGAATACACCTTCCAAAGAAATTTCCAAAATTCTAATTATTTACGAAGTTATGGCTATTTTAGTGTGATGGCAACTTCTTTGAGGTAGAAACTATAGCGACATTTTTATTACTTAAGAATCTTTTTTATTTTAAACTAGCTGATACCCAGCGCGTTGCCACCACAGAAGTAATAATTCTAAAAATATCGTGTTGGTTTCATTATAAATATGAACAAGCATACAAACATTGATTTTTATATATAAGATCTACTGTAAGTTAATTATACTATACCTATATTATCTAAGAAAGTGCAAACAATAAGTTGGCAAAGTTTTATCGCAATCGAATGAACGGTATGGCAGCGCATTAAATACGGACAAACAAACATTGCTTTTTATATATTTGAAGACTATGCTTATGTTACTCGCGGAATCCTTAGCAATACATGGACAAAGTTTTATCGCGATCTGATGAACGGTATGGCAGCGCATTTCGAACGAACAAAACCAAATTCATTTTTATATATTAGAAGATGACTGAAAGGGTTGAAATCATGTCAACCAAGATACACCCTTTTTTATCACTTACATTTTACCAGCCTAATATTTATTTATTATTTCTTTTTTGTATATTTTGAAAATATTAATAAATGTATAGTAAAAAAATGTACGCTAAAAATATTTTTTATTTTTTTTAATAGAAAGATTATTTTTAATAGAACCCAAAATGTATGCTTCTAGACGCAAAAATACACATATGGTGTAGATTTAGCTGGTATAATAATTAATTTTGCAAAATTCTACAAGTATTTATTACGTAAACCCAGGAATGCAATCTTTCCTCTAACGTTTCAAGACAAGCACCATAAGTTCGATGATCACAAAAAAATATAAATACTGTTTCACAGCCAAGATATTTATTTATATTCAGCGAAATATCACAATTAAGAGATAGGGGAATTCGGTAAGAGGAAAACGTCATTCCGCGGCCAAGACTATTGGTCGACTCTTTATCTTCTTGGCTCTGTACCCGCAACATTACTTGCGCATATGCATGAGCAAAATGTTTTTACCCATCTAAGACACTTAAGTTTCAACAATCCCTGTATTTTTATATTATATGCGTAATGCTTATTAATAATGTATTGTAATCGAAAATGATTTATTTTATAATTACCAAGGCGTTATTGGTTTTAAGCGGTTCATTTTGCTGATGAATATAGCTAAATTCACAGCTGAATTATTCATAGGCTCAACAATTAACAAAGGGACAATGTGAGGGGTTACTTACTTCATGAGTTACTTATTACTACTCTTCCTCCTCAATTCCCAATGCATAATTGATATATCAGCGCGTACATTTTTAATCAAAGATGACTTCCCCATTGCAAATTTCGCATCGAAAATATTAATTTCATATAAAACGCCAATTAATTCAATCACTGTACGTTGATTATAACGACCCAAATTTTACACAACGTGATATCGAATTCTGTTTGATGGTGATATTGTGAACTGGGATTAATATTTATTCAAAATTAGATTACCGTGCTCTCAGTTCAATTAAAAGATAATATTTAATGAATGGAATTTAATTTAAATACGATTCAATTTGTATTTTATATTATTGTTATAAACGATTTGTATACTGTCCGCCAGATCATGCGTTACTGATTTATAACGCATTTTTATTAAATTATTATTTTCACAATGCTATAACATTTACTCCAATGTCTCTACTGAATAGAGCATGGCTCTCAATAATGTTTTTCTTACTCCCAATTGATCCCGGTCTTCCGTTAGCGTCTTATGGTTCGGCATCCCCATGAGATCTGCCGCGTCTCATAGATTTTTAATCATAGCTATATACCGCATCTTTTCAACAGGTCAGCTGCTTTAATACATGTCCCAATACAAAGTTATTATCCGAACATTTTATTCGTTATTTAGATAAGTTTTTCAGACTAAATCATAAACATTCTGTATTTATGAATGTCTATGTTTGGTCAGAATTCATCACGTTCGTCACACGCTGTTGTAGGTTAAGCGGGTATGAGCCGCAGTAAAACCTGCTGATTTGAATGCCTGACTTAAACTGTATCAGTTTATCGTCAGTGATAATTGTCGATTATAGTTCAACGTCTATATATCGCCGCAACGCATCTTTAGGGGTAATTTCTTCCAGCGCTATATCGCTGCAAGGGTCACCCATAAAGTAAGGTTACAATATTTATATATGAACGTAATATTCTTGTATTTAATTTTAATTCCCATGTGAGACTCACCGATGAGTTGCTATGTTTCTTCTAATCAAAAAGATATGCTTAATTAATAAAAATATGCTGTCCGCAGTCGATGTGTTAAGCACTTTCCGGAATTTGTCATGGAGTCGCCATGTATAAAGCACACCCCAGTGGCTTTTATTCCATCCCATTCCAGACACAATCATCTAATTCCATCGTCGATGCAATGATTATTTTTGGACACGACAAATTTCTTTAGATTGTAGTTAAGAGCTATGTGACACGGTCACGCAATTCGGTGCGAGTTGTTTATCAAACATCAAAGGAATCACAAGGATTGTGAAGGATTTATTGCGATTATCTTACAAAGCTGGCATGTATTTTGTCCACAAAAACTACGACTTTTTTTACTAAACTAACTTAATAAGGATAATGGGACACGAAAAGCACAATAATGCAAGGGGGCAGGCTAGCATGGGCATAAAAAGTAATTAACTCGGAAACATGAGCACGGTCTACACTTTATATTATACTTTCTATTCGGGGGACCCCGGCAAAATAAGCCATGACCGGAAAAAGTAACAAAATTACGTCAAGAATGCAGATAGCGAGGAAAATTGTTTTAAAGGTAAGCACATAATAATATGGGTATTTCCAACACGCCATTCTGGGCTCTAAGTGTGCTCTCAGAACCTGCGGCAGCGAAACTAACCGTATTAGGCACCAAATTGGGTTATGTAGGTGGATGAACGTTTTACACGATACCTGGAATGGCGTTTTTATCTCCCGGGACGATGAAGAACCTTAGCTGAAAGTTCGCCAGCGGATGGAACACCTCATCAATTGACTTAGGAAATAAGTCGGGAGGTGTCGAGTCGAGAAGAATTATGGATAATGTTACAGGATGCTCCACGGAGCATGTCCCGAACTATAAGAGCGTGTATTCCTTCTCCGTTTTATATTACTATCAAACGCAAGGAATCTTGTCTTTTGAACTCCAGTTTATTATTAGATAAGTCAAATGCTTCTGTAGCGTTCTCTTTAAATACAAACAATGTTCAACTCGGATGATAAGTTTACATTGAAGATAACTTCGAGCATCAAATATGGCAGTTAAAGAACTACACGAAATATGTCGCTTTTGAACTTATCTGAGGGAGAAAACTCGCTTCGAGCTACAACAATGGATAAACTAACAAGCCATTTAATCATTCCCTATGAATAATATACAATAATAGAATGACGCATAAGTTATGTCCATTTAGCAACTCTAATACAGCCGAACATGGCATGGGGTATGAATGCAGCAAGATCAATGACAATGTTAACTTAGACAATATCTAGCGAAGCAGTTTATCTCGTCTGCGTCATGTCAACACGTTCGCAGTCGGTGTTTACGATTTCCATGTCGACTGATTAAGGTATTCAATTACGAAGACATTCTCTTCTAATGGGATTTCCAATTTTAACAGTAGTTCAACATTGTTAAACACCATCACGGTGTTCATTAAATCAGGCATCTTAATACATTCGGCAGTAAGGCGTAAACATTTTTATTCAATTCCAACCAACCTTTTTTGAAAAGACTTGTCGCTGGAGATGAAAGTTGGATACTCTATGAGAATATCCAACGTAAACGGTCTTGGACCAAGGCTACAGAAGCTTTAACTGTAGCCAAACCTGGTCTTCATCCAAAAGAAGTTTTGCTATGCATTTGGTTGGACTGGAAGGGGGTAGTTTATTATGAGCTACTTCAACTTGTTGAAAAGATCAATTCGACAAAATATTGTTTCCAACTAGACAATCTAAAGGATGACATTGTCAGAAAACGGCCAGAATTAGCGAACAGACGAGGCGTTGTTTTTCAACACGATAACGCCAGACCTCATGTGTCTTTGCTCGTCAGAAATTGTCCGAATCGAACACTGCCCCTTCAGTTTATTATTTATTTTTTTCATTGAAAAATTCTTTACATGGTAAAATTTTTAATTCAAAAAATGATATAAAAATGTACCTTGATCAATATTTTGCCAACAAACCTGGGAAATTTTGGCAAGAAGGCATCATGAGGTTTCCGGAGAGAAGGAGAAAGGTAATAGAACAGAATGGATCATATATTATTCAATACATTTTGATGTAATACAAATTATTGTTAATTTTTTTCTTAATATGAAAACGAAAGAAACTTATGGGATACCCTAATACTTTTTCCATGCTTACGGAAATGCTCCCAAACGCCCTAAATAAGCATTTTTTATGAAATTTAGCAGGCGTATGTACAAAAAACGTCTTCATCGTTTGACCTATAATTATCTAAAAATATTCAAAATATTCTATTTAATGAACAAAAAACTACAAAAAAATGTTAGTAAAAAATCCAAGATGTCAAAGCTTAAAATCTATTTTTATGTCAAAGCTTAAAAAATATTTTTATGTTCAATAAAGATCACTTAACCATCAAAATCAAATCCAATCAAAAAAGTATCAAAATTCTATATTTGATACTTTTCACATAATTTTTTTTTAAAAAATCGTTACTTTTAGGCCCAACAAGGCCTTTTTGTGATCCAAGATGCAGAGAACAAATGTCAAGTATCTGGAAGAAAACATTAAATTGTCTTTTTTATTTCTATTCCAGTTGTGGATTGACTTCCAGGCGCAAAATGCACACACTTCGGTACCGCGTAATTCAAGGGATCTAAGAAAGTACTCATAGCATAAATTCATTCTTTGAAATACACAATATACTTTTATGCAGCATTTAGAAATCATGGTTGAAATATCATCAATTGAAAACTTTAGTTTTTCTGTGTATTAATGCCGCGTAATAATGAAATCGTAATAGGAAACCGCGCTTATCGAGGGCCGATTCTATGAAAAATTTTTGCGGTCCCCCTAAATATATTTTTTTCTTAATTTGGTCCATGATAACCTATGAGTTTGATAACTTTGACCTACAAAGGCTTCTGAAGCCAAGGAATCAATTATTTTTTTTAACGCTTTGGCGGACACTTCAAATTTGTATGCGCCTCGTCCGGAACATCAATTTTTATTGCATTATATTAAATTAGCGTATTTGGGTTGATTCTTAGATTTACAAATATTTTCAATTTCAAATATTTAGTCACAATTTACAAAAAAGTACACATTTACAAAATTATACAAAGAGGGTTTATGCGTGCAATGTTCCTGTTGTATGTATCCTTTTTTCTAATAATTTAGTACATAATGAGATATTAGGTCTACTGGAAAGTTCTGTCCGTTTTTAGAATAAAACAAAAAATATTTTTTGCATACCTTGAATAGATTTTACTGACTAATATATTAGGGTGTCCCATAAGATTCTTTCGTTTTCATGCTAAGAAAAAAATAAACAATCATTTGTATTACATCAAAATTTATTGAATAATATATGATCCATTCTGTTCTATTACCTTTCTCCATCTCTCCGGAAGCCTCATAATGCCTTCTTGCCAGGTTTTACTAGATTCACAATATGCCCATTTCCTTATGATGCTTACATGATGATATGATGATGAATTTTACTACCATGTACATTTACTACGATGTATTCATTTGGGGAACACAATTAATAAATGCCTCCTGTATCCTTTCATGTAGTGCCGTAATCACAATCGCATATGCATAGACGCAACATACCATAAACAACTGACGTGTCCGCCATAGCGTTAAATTACGCACACAGGTGCTAAAATCACCAGTCTTTTGCTGTTGATCGCCTCATTCTTTTATTACATTCTTAGATTGACGATTTTATAGTTATATTACATGTTTGCCAAAATGTACACATGGGATTTTTTAAGGATCAAGGATATTTGATTATTGTATTTGTTCATCATTATACACATCTGTTATTCGGCCATAATGCCCAACCTAATTTGGGCCGACTTAAATTCCAATCTCCCCCCATAACCGAAGTTGGAGACCTTATTGGATTTAGTTCGGCCATATTGGGCTAATAAATCACCAAAAAATAGCGGAATGCTGAAATTGCAATCCATATTTTCAAAGAAAAAGGCAATAAAAACGCCGTCATTTTGCATCTTCGACGAGTAAAATTACAAAGGTCTTGATGTATAATGCATGCGCTATACGCGGTCCTTTGCGAGAAGGCATTTGCAAATATGTTAATGTGCATAAATCTAATAACAATATCCCGGCATCCAACATAACCGTTTCTTAAACAACCAAGGGTCAAATTTGGCCCCAGTCGGAAGGCAAATTTTGCTCTGCAGTCGCGGCCTAAAAGGGCCCTAAACGTTTAGCACCCGTAAGGGATTTTGCTATTGAACTTTCAGTATTTTTACACTGAACCCTGCGCTACCTTTTGTTAACTGCTAGATTTTTATCGCTTTGTAAGCTTGGGGGTCTTTTTATTTCGGATGTAATGGCGGATTGCCGTGTGCGCCATTGTTTAATCAAATTGTTTGATCCCGCTAAGTGTGTGCTGCGGAGTCTTTAATTGAAATTATTTTTTTGCTGACCTCGCCGAATTGAAATTCCATTACGTGTCATAGAATCCCTTTGCGATTTGATCCCATTTCAGAATCACATTTCACACTCCGTATGTCGTGATAATAACATATCCGATACGCTTCCAAATTTACCATCTAATATTTTATGCATGATAAAATTGATCAAACAACGCGTACAGGTGCGACTGTGCCGTTTTTCATATGAATAAATTGCATAAATTTGACTAACGATGCCAAATCTAACGATAATCATAGATTTTTTTATATAATAACATCGATTTAATTGTCATTTAGGACATTTTATCAATGCGTTCTTATATGCTCGAGGGCAGGGCTATCGTTTATGCTCTGTATTGACGATATCTGTTCAACAAAATCAACCTATAACTATGTACAAATTCATAATTTGAGAATTCACCGATCTTGTTTATAATTTTTGTCAATAAGTCTTTGATTAACGCTTTGATGGACACTGCAGTCATATGCAGTCATTTTTTGCTGCATGGTGGTACTTGTTTATTGAGTGTGGTTGTTATTGTGTTTAATATACCTATATTACGAATTATCAACTTCAACTTCAAATTATCGTCTCAACAATCCCTTAACTTTATTTCGAATGAATGACATTGATTTTCCGCCAAAAAGATCATCTGTTTCTGCTTCTGGCCATCGTCACTAAGATCGTCATTCGGAATTGAATTTTTTATCTAAAAGAAATCGTACACTTCACCAGCACGATGAAGGCTACTAAAGCGAGACATTCCTGCCGAAATCTGGACGCTTGGAAACAGTGGCTTAACTACTAATTGTCGAACTTAGGCGACGCCTAGAGGCAGTAACTGTCTAATCCATGTATACATATATAGCGTACATGTATGTACGCTATATATGTACACATATACAGTACATATCAAATTGTTATATAAACCTTTCCCTACCGGTGATGTATTTACTACACCTCGACTCTAATAATGGGAATATCGATATGAAATATAATAGATACGGAGTTCAAAATTTTTGTATTCTTCCGTAATATAATTACGAACCACATCAATGTATTATAGTATATAAATATTCATCTGCAGCGCCGGAAATAAATAATTTATCGGGAAATCGGGAATTTTGCGAGTTTTAGTCCATGTCTCAGCAGATAGGAATTTTAATCATCCCACTAATATGCATATTCAATATAACACAATAAAAATGATGATATGACTCCACTTTTACGTTTATGAATTGCGTCGATAATCGGTGCGACTGCTGTGTCCGCCAAAGCGTTAAGTTTGAGGCTCACCTAACACATTCGATTTTTAAGTCTAGGGCAGATAAAGCCGTGCATTAAAAGGTTTGAGAATGTTTCTTTAAATACATGATGATATATTTTTATTTTAAAAGTTTGGGGAATTGGGTCAATATAGCGTTTGGGATAAATTCACAAGAAGATAGTACACATGGAAATTAAGATATTGTTGAGCATTTTATCCAAAAAGTTTGGCTGAAAATCTAAAATTGCATTTTTAAATGAAGATCCTTCCGCTGAAAGAAGCACAAAATTTAAGTGAGAACTTCACAAGTGCTCAGCTCTATACAACCATATTTATGAAAGTCTCCAACCAAAAGCAATTTTCTGCAAAAATAGAGCATGAAATTGCTGACAAAGAAAGCTGCATCTCAATAAACATATTTTTCTCATATTTAAAATGAAATCACCAGTTTTTTTCATTTTTGTACAATGTCTATGCGTCATATTACGCGGTTTTTTTGGAATCTAAATATCGTGTTATATGGGATGTGCTTGTATTTATTACATATGCTGAAATTAGTTTAATTAAAATTTATTCATACAAAAACTTAAATGTATGGAACAATTTTTTAAAAAAAATATTTAGAAGTGATTCAGAAAGTACAAGGACTCCCGAGGCCACCTGGCATGTAGGGGGGATCCTTGCGTTCAGTTTGTTTGGTCTTGCGTGTTTGTCGGCCATTTTGTTTAGTCACAGTAAATTCTTCTGATGAAAAGGTCGTCGCGTGCTTTGCCACCTACCATCCCGTGCGAAGATCCATGCCGTCATCTGTTTTTCCATCGAATATCCATCGAAAGCTCGTGGAAGTTTATGGTAGTGATGTGATGAGTCGACGAAGCGAGGAGTGTGAGACCATCAGTGTTTTTTTTATGAATTTGTGCAAAAAATTGAAGAACAAGTGCGAAACGACTGCCATGTGATGCTTGACGACCTTCACGAATAATTTTCTGGGATTTATCGAAGTATCCTTGGTGATTTTGTGTCGAAAAAACTTGCTTACAAGAAGTTGTGTGCGAGATGGATGCCCAGAATGTTCACACCATGAATTTTTAGGAGGTTTATGATACTGGACTACAAAAACTGGCTCCCCGACTACACGAATTCGACGGCGATTTCATTGAAAAATGGTTTAATATATTTGTGAAGTATCCTGTGAATTTCAATTAAATACAAGCACTTTTCGATCCTACACAAATGTTGTAACTTTACTTTCTGGATAATCGTCGTATTAATTGCACGTACTCTTAATAATAAGACATCACATTGATACATTGATGCTATAATCGTTTCATAAGTATGAACATTTCATGTTCATCCCTTATTATTCTGAAAAAATCTGCAATTTGATGCCATTCAAAAATTTCGCTAAAAATAGTTTAATTCCATGCCAGAAGATCATCCCATAAAAATTGCCCTTTGGGAATTTCATAATTTCAATATTAAAAGATAGATTAAAATAGCTGGAAAACGACATACTGACATATTGAAAAATTGTAAGATATTTCATTAAACAGGGCGCGGGCCTGCCGCAACCGAGGTTTTTATCGTGTCTCCCGAATTAAAGGGGCACTTAATCGAATTCCTCAATCTTTTTCCTCAGCCGTAGTGGCGGGGGGGGTAGGGATAATTCTTCATCGGCGTCATTAATGTCCGTGACATTCCGCCGGGATCTTCCCGTCCCCGGAGGGCGCACGGCATGAAATATTACAGGGGTGTGTTACGACCCACGTGCTCCCTAATCTTCATTACTTCATATAGAAGGAATCAATCGGCGGCCATGTGTGGAATTTCATTATCCGGTGGAAAAGTTTGCGCACTCATTAAAGCATGAATAGCGCTCCGTGTCCGGGCAAATATATGGGGGCTTATAATTTACGCGTATAATTCCCAACAAATGATGCCTTGAGACCTCTCCCGAATAAAGGTACAATGAATACTCCCGGTAATTACCTATTACGAATTAATTTATTTGACCCTCGAAAATCGCATTCAATTCCCGTTTATAAATATGCGGGCGTTCCTGGTCTTTTTAATCCGTGCCCGCGAGAAAAAATGTACAGAAGCGGAGCCAAATGATTTTTGATGAAAACTAGAATTAAATCAAATCACACAATTGAAATATTATATTGAGAATATTATCATTTAAAGTGCTGTAATGTTTAAAAATATAAAAGCGTGGAAGATTGAATGAGACAATTAAAAATGCATTCGACGCGTGGCTTCTCTGGACGAGCTTTTAAGAGCGCATGCCATATCATCATAACCGGCATACCTGTGTATTTTTTATATCACTTCAACGTTAATATATATTAGGCGAAACGACGATAAATGTTCGATGTACCGATAAGTATGAAAGCAGCGTTTCTAAAACTGGGGTCCGCGAAGACATTGCTGGGAGTCCGCGAGAATATTAACAAAACATTTATCTATACTCGAAAAAGATATTTTCGTCGAATTATTTACAGAAAACATTGTAAAAAGATCTATTTTGTCCAAGAAATTTTTGTTTGTTGGAAAAATTAGGTCACAAGGGTTGAGATGGGTCTGCCAAGAAAAAAAATATTCACGAAGGTGTCCGCGAAAAAAAAATTGCTCAAAAGGGGGTCCGCGAAAGAAATTTCGCTCAAGAGGGGGTCAGCGTACTACATAAGTTTAAGATTTTTTTAACGATTGTATAACAATAAATTTTATCAATAAATGTGTATGGATTCAATAATTTCTTAAGGGTGTATTTTAGTCTTGAAGCATACATTTTGGATGTTTTTTCAAGTTATTTTTTAAAAAACATTTTTTACCAGATATTTATTAATATTTTCAGATCATATAAATTTTTTTTAAAAATACAAAAATTGAAAACTAAAAAAGTTATAAGCCTGTTAAAGTGTAAGGGGTAAAAAAGAGTATACCCTGGTTGACATGATTACAACCCTTCTAGTCATCTAAAATTTAAAAAATTTAAATGATTCTTAATTAATGAAAATGGCGCTATAGTCTCTACCTTAAAAAATAAAATTATTATATTTTAACTAAATGGCGATTGTTTAAAAAAAAATTTCAAGACTTAATTTTTTTTAAATAGTCAAATCTTAAATTTTGACATAAATCTGGTAGAGACAATAGAAAGTTATATAGCAAAGATTTTTACTAAATTTGAAGTAAATCGGTCAGTTAAAAATGGAGATATCATGTCAACCATGTTGATAAAAGTAGTTTCGAGATTATGCAAAAAAAAAAAACGATTTTTTGCAAAATTCTAGATTAGAATACCCTTTTAATTGATAATATTAACCCTAAATAATTTAGTTATTTTATATTAACCTAAACGTAGATGCTATATTCTTATGTACACAGCTTATCGTCCACACAAGTCCACTTTTCTCTCAGGACCGCGCAGCGTGAGTCAATAATGTATTTCAATAAATGAGCCTTAATACTGTTGATAGCACACAATATTGGTTCATTTCTTCGCGTAACCATAAACAATACACATGTGTATCTTCAATTTTAGTAACGGTAAAATAACTGTTGGTTTTAGTAAAATATGAATAAATCCATTTAGAACGGATTACGTTATATATTGTTGTTATTTTACATTATAAGAACATGTTTGCCTTTCTGACGTATTTATATACTTTTGCGGATAAATTAGAAAATAAATTTTCTCCAGGAGCTTAGCATTTAAAATGCAATCATTTAATAGTATGTATGTAGATAATCCCGGGGAATTATTAGAGACACCCTATTTCAAAGTTAATCCTAGACAAATTTGGGGTGAACACATTCTAAACGGTGTTCGTGTTTACATATTTCGTTGCTTGCGGCTCTACATTTTTGGTTACAGATTAAAAGCACCCTTCACAGCGATTTAAAAAAATTAAATCAATACATTTGGGACTGTATGCAATTATGTATTGTTAAGAACGAATGGAATTTCTTCCGGTCGAAGACCTTTAAAATAAGATTTAAAAGTTTTCCAAGATGCTTAGAGAAAAGTTTTCTTCTAATTCCGTTAACAGCCCTTTTCAAAAGTACTTAAAGGCTAAAAGCTAAGTGCCAAAATGGCAGCAGACTGGATTCTATATGAAATGCAATTATGCACTAATGTACGCTCTAATGCTTTTGTATAATGTCACTGTAAGAATATTCCGAAATAGGATGCGTAAAATATATACAATCGAGTTGTCCGAAAGTGAAAAATTGTATTTTTTTTCTTGCGGGGGATGCTATTCAGTCGAATAGTTGGGGTGCAATTCTGTAGGCATAATCTGTGTGCTCCGTGGAAAAAAAGAGTCGTCCTGTTTTAGACAAGTATTCTGTATACAAGAACGGACTGAAAGCCTACATGGAGTGCACTGTCAAGACCAGAAAACGTCTCTAGTTTTCAGCATTGTTAAGGGACAATAAAAAGGTAACAATGTACTACCCCCAGAGTAGGCAACTTAATTGTGATATAATCAAGATAAACAAAATATATACAAAAGGCTTCTTAAATGCACCCCTTTTATTACACATAATTACAACCATAAAACCATTTTAAATATTGGAATTAATTCATATTTTAACCCGTTGATGAGTAAGTGCGCATGCAATGCACAAGAATCACTTGTATTTCAATAAAATAATGCAATATTGGAAAAGATTTGTTTTCATAAAGTACAAAATAGAGTCATCACATCAGTCATCAACAGATGACGACAAAATAAACATTTAAATTATAATAGAATTTGTCCGTATCCGGTTGAATTCCATTTGAAACGCTATTGTGAGCCTCAAAAGTATCAACAGTGTTAAGGTTCATTTATTGATATACAAGCTTTATTCAAGCTGCGCGGTCATGAGAGAAAAATGGATTAATTTAGACGATAAGTGTATATAGTTCTCAATTTTAAATTAAATAAAGACTTAGATTCATACAAGATCTGAGGTAAAACAAACCACAGACATAAGTGAGACGTTGCCTTGGCGAGAATCCTTTCATTCGGAATAAATAAATCAAGTGCGAAAATTGAGAAACAACGGCGACGTCAACTCGAAAGTCATCCATTTATTCTTACAGGCGATAACGACACCCCAATAGATGTGTCTGGATGACACGCAGGGGTGAAAAGTCCCGCCGCAAAGAGGGTCGAAAAGGGCGGGACGCGGAATCAGCAGACGCAATCAAAGTGCATATTTCGATGTCGGCGGCTGGGCGAGATATATGTCAACCGTAAATTACGCAAAATTAACGCCCGTGTAAAGTAGAGGACTCATTTTTGAATTTATCTGTTTTATGAGGGCGACACGGGCACAGGGCCGCGCACCCGAAACGCCCTTTCGCCGTTATTCGCGCCCTAATCTCCCGGGATGTTTGCATAATATGATGAAATATTAATGTTTTCGTAATGAGGTTTGCACCGTGCCATATTAATATGCATCATTTTAGTCTTCCATTACTTTTAGCGGCGGGGGGGGGGGGCAATTTTTCTTGTCAGTTGAGATTTATTCGGTTGTTTAAAATCATGTTTGTGCTGGGGGTGCTCCAATGACGGATAGGGGTAGAAGAAGCAGATAATAATTAATATTTTACACCAATCAAAACCATAAATCCAATAGTCTCCCAGGACCGCGCAGCGTGAGTCAGCCTTGTACATCAATAAATTAACCTTAACACAATTGATACATACAATATTCGTTCATTTCTTCGCGTAGAGTTTTAAGTATATAATTGATTTATGTGGCTTTCTAGTATTTATTATGATTCAAAGAAGACCACCAAAGATCTAAGAAGATCCCATACCTGATGGTTTTCAATCGGATACGGACAAATTCCGTTATAAATTTAATGTTTATTTAGTAGTCATCTCTTCTCGATGACTCTCCATTTTTCACCCTACGAAAAAAAAACGATGTGCGAAAATACTCTTTCTTTATCACTCAAGTGCGTTCACAGCATATGCGGGATTCCTCATCAACGGGTTAATACTTCAAATCTTGGGATTTAAACCAACTAACACTCATATGTTCAGCTTATTTTTTACAAATACTTTTATAATTAGATATAAATATAATTCATATTGTTTGATATTGATATTCAGTAAACAAGTCGTCTTCCTTGGAAGGGTAGTGATAGCCATTGAAATATCTTACTGAATTATTGATAACACCGTATACGTTTAGTTGGAGATGACGCAAGAAAATTTGATGGAGGACGTATATTTAGGGTATGGTCTTTTTCCAAGTCGACTCGAATAACTATAATTTTTCGAATTATCCGTACTCCGCCGGGCAATCCCATTAATTTGTGTGACCTTCCCCGTTGATAAAGCTACTTTCGGAGGCCGTCCTTATTTTGCCTTAATGTATCGTAATAAATATCCTACGTCCCTTTTTAGGGACGTCTGCGGCAGTTTGCCAGACGGGTCCTCATCCATCCCTAATAAACTCGACTCCGGACGCACGAGGACCCTCCAAGATAGCCAGCGTTGTCATCAAGCACCCACGAAGCGGCCAAATATCATTAGTCACTTCGAAATTTCCTGCCGCCGTGATGAAGCGCGTATTTCACTTTTGATTTAGTATATTAGTTGAGCCTGATGACGGTGTATGAAATCCAGACGAGATTTGGATAGATAGGATTATAGGCTCGCTTGATAGGATTACTATCTCAGGACGACGGAGGCTTACTATACCGACTTGGATATTAATTATCTCCCCGTTCCAAAATTTGCTTACATTCTTCTTTATCCCTATAAAGGATCCTTGGTTGACAATCTTATAGCTATTGTCTTCATTATGCGAAATATGTATTCCCATGTGCGCTGCTCTAACGTCAATGAATGAACCATAATCAATTGATTAATTTTGGAAAGTCTGGATCAGCAAGGCTTTGATTTAATACTAAAGGCACCGATTTAATTATTTAGCCTTTGAGGCTATAAGATAACAATTTTCGCCACACAAATGAATCGACATTTCTTGCCAAATTTGACACTGTTGAAATTATTAATGTATTAAGATATGATTATCTTTTCACGTCGCGACCTTAACTGGATTACAAATCCACTCTCTTTCGATATTCAATTACATTTTTAATTGTCAATGCAGCAAATAAAAGATATAATCTTAGCTTATAATAATTTTTTAACCCATTTCTATTAGGACCACGTTTTTTGGTATGATAATTTCGGACAAATCAACCCGTTGATGAGTAGTCGCGCACACGTGCGTTCGGACTCGAGTGAATCGGAGACCGAGACGGATATTTTACGTCTAATCTTATACTCGTATATCGATGACTAGGAAGTGCAGTAAAGGCCCCTACACGTCTAAATATTGCGAAAAGCAATTCATAGCCTAAAAGGAATACAATATATGAACGATTTATTTTCATACAATACAAAATAAAGAGTCATAACATCAATCATCAACAGATGACGAAAAAATGAATATAAAAAAATTAATGGAATTTTTCCGTATTTATTGATATTCAAGCTTGACTCACACTGCGCGCTCCTGAGAGAAAAGTGGATTTGTCTGGAAGATAAGCGATGCACTAAAAGTCGATGTAATATTAACTCACTAATCAAAGGAATAAAAGTAGTGACATTTTATGTGAATATAGGCTCTTCTCGAGCGACGTTAACGCTTTGCGGCGTGTCGATCGTAAGTCTTACGTTCGTTCTAACTGCATCTGGTGACAAAACTTGCTCGGCTAAAACTCTCGTGCCGGATTAGTCTATTGTATACCGCCTTCGGGGACACAAAAAAACAAGACAATTTGAAGGTGAAAGAATTTTAATTATTAAAAAAACTATAATACTTTGATGTGATTCGTAATTATATTACGGAGGAATACACAAATTCTGAAGCCCCGTATCTATTATATTTCATATCGTTATTCCCATTATTAGAGTCGATGTGTAGTAAATACATCACCGGTAGGGTGAAGTTTAATATAACAATTTGAAAAACATATATTTACTGTATATATGTGTATATAGATTAGACAGTTACTACAGTTAGGCGTCGCCTAAGCAGACAATTAGTATTTACGCCACTGTTTCCAAGCGTCCAGATTTCGGCGGGAATGTCTTGATTTGAGTTGTAGCCTTCATCGTGCAGTCATCAGTAAAACATTCGTATAGAAAAATTCCGGTTTATATTTGAATCCCCCTGTAATACACAACTCAATAAGTTCATAGGATTTTTTTCCGATTTAAACTATTTTATTTGGGTTTATATTATCGCAATTTCTAAAATAAAATAATGCTACGAACTTATTGATTAATGTTTTATTATATAAGCGTACATATAAATTGCCAATATTTTATCTTCAGAAATACTTCCATCGTGGGCCAAAGAAGCGATCGTGTTGAATTGGATTTTTGTATGAGATGCCAATTAAAAAGATGCATACAGTTATTAAGAGTATGTGAAAATTATGGTTTGAATTAAGAATTATTAACAATATACTTTTGAATTGAGAGATTAATCCTCGACATGTGCCTAAATTGAATTTAACAATTAAAATTCAGAAAGGTCGCCCGTTTTGAAACCCAAGTTTCGGACACTTAATTTGTTTTTCAAAAACAAACAAATACAATAATTCAATTCCAAAGGTGGCCTTCAAAGTGTTGATTTTACGTCAAACCCGCAAGAAGTATTGCTCCAGTTAAACTTAATCGGCCGAGTTCTTTTTATAAATAATGCGGAATAGCCTAAGTTTCGACTCTTACATTTAGTTCGCGTTTATGGCCATTTCCCGTATACTTTGAGCAATGTTCAAAAGTTGGCCAATTTGCTTTTATTTTAATCGATAAAATAACTATTGAGGCTAATGAACGCTCGTTACGTACGTCAAGACTGTACGTAAAGCAATATTTTCGTTCGACGTTGAAGAAAAAAGATCCGCAGAGCAGAGTTGAAATTTTGCAAAAGATTTATGATCCCTAAAGCCCGCTCAGTTGTTGTGCTCCTATTTTCCCGTGACGTCGATGCCATTATTCTTTATTGGGGCACAGGGATTAAAAGTGATGATACGCAAGGTTATAAATAATAGGGGGATTCCCGATTGCATTTCGGGTATTGAGTGGTGCATTAAAAATGGGGGATATGGGATATTATTTGGCAATTCCCCCGGGGAATGGAACCCGTAGCGAATGATTGTATCCCATCGGAAATATGTACACATTTGAAACTTTTATGTACATGGATGATTCACTCTAATCAAAAAGGCCTTAATGCAACTCTCCCATTTTACCAAAAGCTCGAAAGACGAGCTTTAAGTGCAACGTGATTAATTTTAAACGAAATGTGATCAGCAGTCACTTTTAAGTGAGAAATAAGTAGAAAATAATAATTAGTTAATTCGCATATTAATTAATGTCGCAAGTGATTAATGGGAGTCTTTCAAGGCGTCTTAGTTTTAACCAGTGCTGTGATTAAGAACGAGTCGTCCATTAATCATGGAACCACTCCTATAATATATAAACAGAAGGAAAATATTAATTCGTTTGAATCTTTCCTGAAATTCCCGGTCTATATAATATCCCGGTTTTTCTACGATAGATTCCACCTTTAAATGCCTTCTAAGAATCGGTTCAATAGGTCGTTTTTTTCGCTTGCCAGTCCATCTTTTTCATTCGCGAAAAATCACTCGCTCTTAAGTGATTGAAAAAATAGAACAAACTCGGCTTTAAGTGATTATATTTTCTATATTTAAAATGATTAATAAAAAAATCTATATAAACATTGTTCAAAGCTTCATATTTTTTGTATACACATACTACTACAGATCATTGGTTTTTAGTAATAATGCGATTTGATTCCATATATGTGCAAAAATGTATGTCTGTTTGTCCCGTATACGTTCCTATACCATTTATCCGATTGCGATGAAACTTTATAGAATTATTGTGCGCATCTTCATGAATGTTATGGAATTAGTACAAGCATTGTTTGTGTACGCCAGAGGTGTTAAACTCTATAGTCAAAATAAAAAGATTTAAGTTTAGGTGGGCAGCAAAAAATCGCTCATAAAAAAAAGTTTTCATAGAAAAGTAAGTTTATTTTTTTAATATACAAGTTTAAGGCCCTCTGGAACCATACGGCCCTCGATAAGCGCGGTTTCTTTTAATGATTTTACTATTACGCGGCATCTGGGCCGCATGCGACCAGCCATTTTGACACTTATGTACGCAATTCATTTTGCGAGTCGTTTAACGAATGCACCATATGGGCGCATATTGGTCTGGTGAAGTGAAGCGGGGCCGCGGTGATCGAGAGAGGAAAGATGCGCGCGCAATACGGCGGTTGAGCTCCGCTCACGAGAGAGAGGGAGGCAATCGGTCTTCGGGGAGGCTCTAATTCTTCAGCCCACGCTACACGCGGTCTGAGATAATAAATCACGTAATTGTACCACCCGTAGTTTCGCGTAATGCCGGGTAATTACTAGTTAAATATAAAAGAAATGCCTGAGATCCTTCAAATTAATCGAAACCCATCAGATAGAAGAAAAGACGTCGCAACGTAAAGGAAGATGACTAAAAATGACTATGTAGCGTAAGTGGAGTTAAGGCGCTTTCGGGACAGAGTCCCTGGGCCACGCTCGCATGCGGGTCCGTTCTGCTCTCGGTCCGTTTTTTACCGGGCGGATGGATGGAGATGGACAGGCGTTGAATAGAAAGACTGTCGTCTTAGATAACTTATTTATTAATCGCGAGAGAGATCTGGCCGCGGGAAGGATGTCCTTCCGCAGCCAAGGTTATTTGACGATTTCTACAACTCCCAGATTCCGCATGTCACCACCGAACCGACAATAGTGTTCGCACAAGAAGTGATCACAGCGCCCCAGTAGATGGCATTGTTATATTGACATATTGCAATTAAAAAGAGACAAAAGATATCGCTGTTAATCTGGGGAATTAAATCTATATATATTAACAGCGTCATTGCATGCGGATGATATTTCGCCCATGCCCAGAATTATCCTTAAGAAAGCCAAAAGCTTCCCAAAGCAATCAAAGATGCCTGTGGATACTTTTGCATTGCATTGCGCCATTTTTGATTAGGATCGTTTTACCTGACGCTGCGCGATTTTGATCTATTTCTTGATGTAGTATTGATTGCAACCATATCTGTTCATCAATGCTATTATTCTGGCGTTGATGAATTTGATCAAAGCCTAAACAAATTTCGCCGAAAAAAGGAAATAAGCTCTAAAGACGTTATTAATTCATTCTGCCTGCTTATCTGCGAAAACAATTTTAATTAATAAATAATCAGGCCCAACGCTTCAGAGATAATTACATGGAAACTTTTGTAGGCAACGTATTAAAGTTTCGGATTTCATCCAGCTTCCTTTGTCTCATTAAATAATTGAAAACATTCGTACTGATTTCTGCTCCATACATAATTACAAGATTATGAATTTGTAATAGGTTTCGTTATTCGTCAACGCCAGGTGCCAGAATTCGTTATGCCAAGCAACCCGATTTGGACAATACGGGAGCAAATTCCCGATTCGCTCCTTATTAACTATTTATCCCGAGGAAATTCTCGTATTAAGCCATTTAATATCCGACGATTTCAATTGCCGCTGCGATCGTAAAGAATCGGATTGAAGTCCCAGTAATAACGCCGCATTCGAACCTCCAAGTTCGTATTCCAGGCGATGGAATTTCTTCCGGGAAGCGGCAAACGGGATATGCTTCATGACAAACAAAATATTATATTCGCCCGTATCGCCAAATCCAATAAAAGCATTTATCGAAAAAACAACATAATTGGGCTTTGTTATTATTCGGATGAACCCGTGTAAATAAAATGGGCATCGCATGAAATTGTATCAAAGACACAGGTAAACAAATTTATGGTACGAAAAACCTTTTTCGTCCCGTCTGGACGAGGCAAATATGAAATAGTCAACGATTTAGGATCCAAATACACGGTTCAATGTCAATAAAGTTTGGATCGTACATCCGGCGATTGCCATATGCTCACAAAGAATCGCTCGAATGGAGAACTCATTTAAGCAGGGGGATGTTTTGATGATAACAAATGTCGCGCATGGTTCAAGGAATTTCAGTAATAAAAAGGTCTAAGAGTTATGTCCAAGGACGTTTTTTTAAAGATGGATAGTCCACTTGGCTCATTTAACAATCAAATCGGAAAACAGACACTGATAAATGTTTATTTTGACTACTTTAGACGTAGAGAGTGATCTCAGCTGCGAGACTACGCTTTGGTGGCGACTATGAACTTCTTCCACGCGTATGGGCTAGGTCAGTTCAAGGACAAATAAGTGGCGCACCGGCGTTTTTATTAACACTTTATAGTCCGAGTGTTCAGCGTTAAATTTTGCCCACGCCCATGAAACTACTTATTTCAATTTAATTATTAAACCAGTTAATAGATTTGAAAGAAATTTCAGTGGTGTCTACAAAATAATTTATTGCATCGATATATTTAAATATTATAGTGGTTTTCAATTTGTGGTGCGTGTACCAGCGTGATAAAATACAAAAAGTGATACTTTTTTTTAAACTTGAATTGTATGAATAGACATAGATTGAATGGCAAGCAAACATACGAACGAAACATAAGGATAACATTCAGTGTTAAAGTATTTTTTTGATACAATTTTCTATATTTTGGCAATGGATGACATTTATTTATATTTTATACGATCAAAATATTGAAACATGTGTGTACTATAACACCTAGAAATAAATTTAAATCTATATCAAGTTCATGCGATATTTTTTTCAAGCTAAAATTACGTCATTCTTATCACGCGTTAATGCGGACACGGACTGTAAAGAGTTAATATGATAATCCCTATCGATTTATTGCGAAAAATACTGCGATAAAGCACAAATTTTGAGAAATATTTTTTTAACACATGTTGGCCTTATTTTTCAGTTTTTTTTTTTTGAAATAGTTAAAAATAAAATTTAGACATAAATCTGGTACGAACAATAGAGAGTTATTTATAAAAAAGGTTGTATCAATTTTGAAATAAATCAGTTAATTAAAACTTGAGATATCATGTCAACCGTGATGAAAAAAGTAGTTACGAGAAAAACGCTAGAATTTTGGAAATTCTCTTTGAAATATATATTCTTAAACGTCTAAACTTTGAAAATTAGCAAAAAAATAAATCGATTTTTTTCAAAATTAAATCACAATTTAATAAGCATATTCCAAATATTCAATTTGCTTCATTAACTATTCATGGCGAAACAATTGATTTTGGCGACGATCCACAGAGTGCGTCCCAAATTCCGAAATGCAAAGACCTTCCCTAATCTGTGGTTAACCGAACAGTAATTTCTCATAAGAAAGGGTGAACCAAGTACACATCCCTGCATTGGAGGGTCCTGTGGGTTTTTCGGCGAATTCATGTGCAAATTTGCCAAAACGGTTAATTCAAATCACCCACCCAATGGCCACCCGACGCCCAACGCCAACAGCCCTAAATACATCACGACGATACAAAAGTGCTTAAATAAAACGTGGCGCTTTCATCGGTGATAGGTGAGGCCTACATCTGTCGTTTTTACGCGTCCGAAAAAAATAATCTCGTCATAATGGGCCTCGAAATTTCGCGCCATTCATCGGGGGGTGGTTGTTCTTTGTGGCGCGGAATTGAAACCATTGTGGGCATTGAGGAAATGCGGCGAAAAAAACGCCACCGACGATGTCGTCCGGTGTGAAGGGTGTGATGTAGATTAATATTTACCAAGCGGACAGCTCCCGGTGGTCTCGTCAAGTAGACGCAGCTTTAAAGGAAACTCCAGCTCGAGGAGAAGAAGGTTGATGGGCGTCTGGCTCTATTGTGCCACATGGATGCGAGATCAGGTCATTAATTCGCTGCTCGGATCACATCCTCGGGTGACGGAACTCTGAAAAGACAAGAAAACGAGATGGATTAGGTCAGCGTCTTAAAAATAAAACGCTGAAAAATTGCGAAGGGATTTTGCCGCAAAATTTTGGCGCAGAAACTGGATCAGTTGGCCATGTCGAATCATCATGTGTATCAACCCTATAAATACCGCGAGCACAACTTCACACGAAAAAAATCGTCAAATTTATATAGATGAGGTTTTGTTGCAGAAGTTTTTGTTTGCAATTTTTTTAACCCATAAACGCCAATTTAATATCCAGTATTTTATTATTAAATTTAAACCAGACGAGCTAAAAATAGCCTGTAATTAACTCAAAAAGCGCTTTTAAACTGCCATGACTACGTAAAGTCGTGAGAAATTACAGGTGCAAGATGGGGTAATTTTAAATTAGGGGTAAAGTTACCGACATGATACAACATGAAAGTCGGGATTATTCCGCAACCCCTCGCAATAAAAACACAACGACGAAAGTTATGAAACATCACGTCACAGCTTGAATTGATTTCCCCCACAAAAGTATTATGCACGAAGATTGCCTCCATAATCCGGCCGAGATGCAATTTGCTGCATCCATTCGCCGATGACATTTTATGAATACTGAAGAAGCGATAGAGGAGGAAATAAAGACGGAAAATAAAAGCAAAGAGACACTAGCAGTGCATTGTCGAGCCACTAAAACATAAGAGTCACACTAAAGAGAAGATTAAGTCGGTTGCTGGCCAATTTGTGTGACAGCAACGAGCAAGCGGTGACAAATTTGGTACCATTTTATACGTAATTTAATGATCATCTACACTTTTAATGTTGGATTCTTGAATGTCATAAAATGAGTATTTAGTTCAATACATGGAAAATCGAAAAGGAATTTTCTTTATAGCATCGAGATAGGAACCACGCTATAGAAACAAAACGCTATAGAAATTTGTTCGTAATTGCAAATGACTAACAAACACGAGGTGGCATTGATTTTACGTATTTTACCTGTTGCTTAGATAAAAGATGCCGCAAACGAAGCGGACGCTATAGAAGAGTGTACATACATAATACAAAATAATGAGGTGGTGCTTCTTCGAAAGAGCTAGACTTAACGTTTTCTGTTATGTAGGTTTAGTAACGATCATGCAAATATCTTTAAATGTTTCACTATAACACAGAAAAAATAATTAAACTGATATCTATAATACTGTTTGTATTATTCATTTTTGTTTTTAATATATTAGTTTCCCTGCCGCATCCTATATTATAAAAAATATTAGAGCGTTCCCCCGGTAGCACAGATAGACTGACGACAAACGAACAATAAATGATATGCACATTTTTATCAATATTATAAAACGATGCTAAAATATTTTTTTATTAACAATATTTCGGGTGAGTAAGTAATTCATTAATAAAGCTTATCATATAGTAGTTAAATTAGTATGAGATTATTTAAATATGAATTTAAGCAGCAGAGTTGCAAAATTGTCATATTTTTGGGTTAAAGATATTATATCTTCATATTTGTCGCAAATTAGTCCCTAATATGCATATGTACACTTCCCGATATTATCAATCGTTTCGATACTTAATTTTCAAAATTCAGGGTAAGATTGAATCGAGTTTTTCGAGTTAATTGTTATTCTCTACCGGTGATGTATTTACTACACCTCGACTCTAATAATGGGAATATCGATATGAAATATAATAGATACGGGGTTCAAAATTTTTGTAATCCTCCGTAGTATAATTACGAATCACATCAAAGTGTTATAGTATATAAGTATTTATCTGCAGCGACGGAAATAAATAGTTGGTCGGGTAAACGGGAATTTTGCAAGTTTTAGTCAGTGTCTCAGCAGAGAGGAATTTTATCAGGTCGCGGGATCCCGGGACTGATCCCGAGATGGTCTAATGTAATCCTGAAATCCCGGGATCGAAATTTTGGCTCGGGATTGGATTCCCTAATCGAGACAATCGATCAAAAATATTAAAAATTTCGATCTCCTAAATTTGTTCAGTAATATGAATTTCTTTTTCACAAACCGTATTTTAAATCTAATTACAATAATAAAATTGGAAAGAAAGTACTCCAAGATGAAATGAGATTATCAAAAAATTACGATTGCATGAGAGAGTTGATCCAACTGCGAGACTTTTCGACGAACTGTTTCATTAAGCGCTGCCAAAATGTCTCGAGAGTCGAGATTCTATGTCGATTTTGCAATATCTTTATATTAGCATTGTCTCCTGATAATACAATACAGTTTTAAGAAATTAAAAAGATTCAGAATAAAATCAGAAAAACTATAATTTGATTTGAACCTAGATAAAACCTAGATGCGCAAATTTTAGATATTTTTCCGCGTTCGATAGAATTTTAAATTTTATTTTTTTAAAAATAGTTAAAAATTAAATTTTGTTATAAATCTGGTAGGGACGATAGAATGTTATATATAATAGGTTCACACTAAATTTGAAGTAAATTAGTGTATCAAAACATGATATATCATGACAACCGTGTTGAAAAAAGTAGTTTTTTAAGATTTCATTCTGGTAGTACCGGCTTAGCTGCCGCGTTACTAAAATAGCTATAACTCCGTAAATAATTGATTTTTTTCAAAATTCTAGACTAAAATTAATTTACTTGATACAAAAGATATAAATTCACAAGAATGAAATTTAGTACTGTCAGTTTAGAAGTGAAGTAGGACAAACTTCATTTAACAAAGGTCCGAGAGTATTTTACTGTGGACGTTTAACATTTATTTAGCGAACATTTCGCCTACATCGAAACCTGATAAGCAATAAGCTGTCGACCAGATCGATCCGTAGGTAGCCCCTCGTGTATAATCCAATAGTCCTATTCTAAGTTTTCGCCGAATACATGGAAAACACGGGAGCTGGGAGTTGACAGCCGAGAGACGAACAACGGAAAATCGGCAGAGAGGAAAATTGGTGTAGGAGTGGTGCGGCCAGACGACGTCACGTATGGTCGTATCATGTTCAGCGTCGGCACGTGACAACCAGGAGTCATGTGGTGTTCAACAACCCTATGTGCCCGGCACACAAATGTCGAGGCACTGATATTTTCACTTCATCGCTCGCACGTGCATGCCCTGCCCTTAACCTGAAATTTTCAATCAGGCGCGAAAGCCTACTTTTGGACTCCTTGGGGTATTGGCACCAATAAAATTCAATTTGGACACAAACGCCAATCAGATTTTAATATAAAAACATTAACATGACGATTTTGAATGTTGCGATTTGACCCGTTGATGAGTAATCGCGCATATGCGATACAGAAAGAGCATTATTGCACATTGAGAGTGAAGATTAATGAATCGGAGAGAGATACAGGTATTTTGCGTATCATTTTACAATCGTACATCGATAGTAAGGTCGCGCTGTAAAGGTACCCCTACACATCTATATATTCTCAAGAAAGAAGAAATGAACGAATATTGTATGCTATCAACAGTGTGAAGGTTCATTTATTGATATACAAGCTTGATTCACGTTGCGCGGTCCTGGGAGAACTTAAATTTGTATGGACGATGAGTGGTGGACATACGAATATAGCATCTATATTTACATCAATTTAAAATGAACTCAGTAATCAAGGAATTAAAAAACGTTTTAATTCTCAACTACGAATACCGAACGTTCATATGGTACGCCCTGATGGAAAAACCCGCAATTCTTACATATGGATGACTTCGATAAATTAATATCGGACGTCTCATATTTTGTCCCTGTGGAATCGATCTGTCAGGATATATAATATTGAGATTGTGTAGCAATTTATGGAAGCAAGAGACAAGGACCCAAAGACAGCAACACTGTGACGACATATTTTATGATGGCCTTCCCTAATAGAAAAACTTTTATTTATGCTGAAAAAAATACTTAATACATATGAGCACGATAGTGTGTGAAAAGCATGTTGGTGGCGTGTTAACACACTTCAAGCGGGACATACAAGGCTCAAACTATATTGTAGCTGCTTATAATAAATATTATACGTACTTAATAATGCAATGCTTTGAAAGTTTAAATATTTCAATCAAGTTGTTGCGCTACAACTTTAGCCACGTCTACCGAAGCCCTAGCCAATTTGTATCGATAATAGACGATATTTATTAAATAATAATTAACGTAAACTGCTTGTAATCAAAAAAGCAGCTTTGTAAATTTTAATTCAATGCCGATATGTACAATTATTCAGGTTACGAAAGTTTTTATTCATTGCAGCAACGTTGAAAACTTAGTAGACTGTAACTTACCTGATTTATATTGTATAAAGCGCGTTTTCGTATGTACATTTATAGGCTACTTTCCCAGAACTTTGGCGATTGAAGCAAATTCATCCCTCTATGCAACTCGGGCAGGGCCAATTGCACCAATAGCTTATTAATGCAATGATTAAACAGATCATCGATATATTATTCAATTCAGCATCACGTGTCAAGGCCCGACCGTCTTTAATGTCACTAATTACTGTAATGATTGTAGCCATGTATACATCCGAGGAGTATGTTCGTAATCCTGGAATAATTTCGGAACTCACTAACCTCAGTTTCATCATCCATTGCAGTTATCGCTCCAATAGAGCATTGGCAAATTACGATTCAACATACCAATTGGACTAAAAGCTAGCGGGATTTGTATTGCGGATTTCAATCTGCTGCCTTTTAGTCAGCACAGTGTGAATAATATATTATGCAGGTATAAAATTACTATACGGAATCACAAAGCGGTTTCCTTGACAGTTGAGCTTGATTTGTTCAGCTGAAAGCATTTGGTATGGTCTCAACTTAATTGCGGCGTTTAATATAGCAAAGAGACCTGATACGATAGACAGACTTATGTACACAGTGCCAAGTTGTGTTCGGACAAGAGACTCGTTTACTTGCTTAACAACATATTTGATATTTGATCATGTTGAATATTAAAGCATCAACAGCAACATGTTTGATCAAAGCATAATGCAAGAGAGATGCTCTCTCATTGATTGCTGGGTAATAAAGGCACGTTTGCACTCGCCCATTTAATCAATTCCTCAATAACTAAAATGGATCATAATTAGTGCTTGTTTATATCGAAATATTAATACCGTACATACTGCATGGGTATGCTAGTAAACTTGTCCCCGACGAGGAATATATTTTTAATTTTTTTAGAATCTATGAAAGCCAATAATAATTGATGAAAAACGTGATACAGCATCTGTATCATCGGGCCAAAACCAAAACAGAAGCATGATTCATAAAACGCCCTGGTTTTGAGTTAAAATGAAAGGGAGGCAAAAATATATTTATTATATATATTTTATCAAATATTTATTTATATTTTTAGAATATATAAAAAAATAAAAAAGGTTATAGGCTGATAAAGTGTAAGAGGTAAAAAAAGGGTGTGTCCTGGTTGACACGATTTCAACCCTTCTAATCATTTTAAATAAAAAAATTAAAAAACGATTCTCAATAATAAGCATGTGGCTATAACCCCTACCTCAAAAAATAAAATAATTGTACTTTTGCAAAATGGCGACTGCATTTAAAAATCATCATATTTGACCTTATTTTTTCATGGTTTTAATTTTTTTTTAAACAGTTAAAGATACATTTTTGATATAAGTCTGGTAGGAACGATAGAAAATTATATATAAAAGATTTGAATTAAATTTAAAGTAAATCAAGTAATTAATACTTGAGATATCATGTCAACCGTGTTGAAAAAAGGCAAACGTTCAGTTCAGTTGTATAGTTGTTTGGGTGTGAGGCTTCACACGGCCATAACATCAATCCGTATATCGATTGTCATTTGATCAATTGTTTAAATTGACAAATTATGCATTAATTTAGATCAAAATAAAATCAATGAGAAGATACGAGGATGATTCAAATATAACCCGGAATTTTGCTGTACAAATTTATTAGTGGTATATAAAAATACAAATGGAGTGTCTTATTTTTCTATATAGTTCCCTTCATTAGAAATAATTTATTCCATCGGATAGAAAGCTTCTTGATCCTGTCACTGAAGAAAGAAGGCGAGAAGTAGCATCCCCTGTTGCGCAACGCGTATTTATTCGATTCGCCGTGAAATTTTTGAGGAGACTTGAGGCACTAATAAACGACGTGTAAGCTTTTTTACGCGGTCGTTGAATAATTCGCGCAAAATTATATTAAAAATAATAAGTTATATTGCCACATTAACCTTACAATTTATCGGATTGGATTATTATACAAAAAAGCCATATAGATCATTAGGTTCATTGTGGATCATACATGTTGGATCAGAATAATGAATGATAAATTCGCTTGTATTATGGGGCAATAAAATATTGGCGTCGTAAAAGAGTTGGTTTACGTCCATAAAAATAGTCGTCCTTATTTAGGGGATCGCACGCCGTTCCTCCCCTGGATGTAATTCGATCGAAATTTTCATTGTCTGAACCTTTGAATATAAATTATATGGAGCCAAACTTCGCAAAGAAAGAATTCGTGGAAATTTAAAAAAATATCAAGATGACCTTTGCGAGAATAATAAATGAACGTCCGTGATCATTTATTTTCAGGCATTTTGGACGTAAAACATTTGATTTCTTCAGCGGCGGAGTTGGGGCTGTGGAGAGGATAGAGAAATTGATTGTATTATAAGCTCCCGAGGGAAAGTCTGGAAGTTTTTGCTCTCCGCAAGTCGTCCGCGTTGGAATGGGTCAACGGCGACCGGAAAAGCTACGGTGACAATTTCTCGTCCCATTGTGTCCAATGTGGGAGGGTCGAAGGAGTCCACCCTCACCTCGACCAAACATCTTCAATGTCCACAATAACAACCAGCCCCGACTGCCGATGGCGGGTGGCGTAAGTGCATACAATAAAAATAACGCGAATTTTGGAGTGAGCCGCATAACGACAGCAGTAGGGGATGTTCACCCTCACGATCTTTTCATGCGAGCTGTAAGAAACTGGCAGGACGCCTTCATTTATAATGAATCCCGAAATAGGGGAATAACGTTGCAGCTCATAAAATACGCAGTCATTTTTATTCATGTGAGTAATACGCAGACATCATTATAGCAAAAATATGTGCAATATATTCTGCCATTCAAGCTAGGAAAACCTTCATAAAATATCATCCTTTTCGGGTGATGATCATAAAAAGCACCTTTTTGTTTTTGAATATATCATTATTGTGTTGCTTTGAACGGAGCGCCAAAATATCATCCCTTGGAAGACAATTTAAATACCTGACAACTAAAAGGTGTGAAGCATTCAGGCTTTATCGCAAATTGAATACCAACCCCTATTAAAGATGATTCATACACAGTCGAGAGAATGCTATCCATCCACGGCATTAGGTACTTTTTAACAGGGAACACCAGACCAAGTGTTACCATATTAAATTTCCATTTAATCCAATTTAAAGCCTTTTGACAGCATATATTATATACGCAATGCATTTAATTTCTAGATTACATGCAAAATTATAATCCCCTCCAATCCTGTGTCCTGGTTAACACAATTTAAACTCTTTTAATCCTTATCCTACCTTAGAAAAATAAAATTATTTTATTTTCGCGAAATAACGACTTTTAAAAAAGTCATTTTTGACCTTATTTTTTAACATTTTTTTTTAAAAATAGTTAAAAATAAAATTTTGATATAAATCTGGTAGGGACGATATAAAATTATACACAGAAGTTTTGTATTAAATTTGAAGTAAAACAGTTCATTAAAACATGAGATATCATGTCAACCGTGTAGAAAAAAGTAGTTTCGAAAGTATGTAAAAAACAAAATCGATTTTTTCAAAATTGCAGATTAAAATGCCTATTAAATTGGAATGAAATTTAAAAAAATAAGTTTTCGAGTAGGAATAGATTGTGAGGGATTGGCAAAATCATAATTATTTTAAAATTGTAAATTATCGTTGCAAATTCTATTGCAATTCAATAATCCAAAAACACAATACCAAAAATTGTAATAAATCCAGTGGACGTTTTGAATCGTTTCGAATAAATCATACAGGGATTTTTGCCTGTGGCATTTGTATATCAAATTTTAAAATGCATTAAGCTTTTGTCTGCAATTTGGCGAGTAAATTTATTTTTGGAGAACTTAATGCGATGCACAGTAGCGCATCGAAGTCCTGGTCCGTTTTGGGCCCTTTGAAGGATCCCTATAATGTCGATGTGTAAATATCGTTATTAATAATTCAGCACGAGAAAAATCTATTGAGCCTTATGTCAATGTCGAGATTCTTTCTTTATTTGCTCGGCACGTCCGCGTTTCAAAACGAAAATGTGTTCCGGACAATGATAAGGGTAGAAACGACCCCGATACCGTTCCACCTTTCAGCCTTCGAATTTTTTTTGAATGAAACGTGAGTTTCGTGTCCTACTGAAACCGGGGGGGGGGGGGTGGTTAATATTAGCCCCTTATCCTAGGTCGCATATTAGTGCCCCGGCATGAAATATTTCATCGAAATCCAACATGTTTGATATGAAAATGTAGCTTATTATTGCTGAAAATATTAAAGCGTTTATGATAATATAAACACTACAACCATGGCAGATATGCACAATTTAACTTGAATGCATAAAGCGACGAAAAAGACCAAAGAAGTGCAAACAAAAGAGAATTCCGAGAAGGTAGTGTATGAAGAAAAGTTGAAATATGTATTCATAAAGTTAAAGTAAAACTTGGCTCATATCCGGCAGTCAGGAGCCTTATTCAAGATCTCTCCAGTAGCGGAATTTTAAGGAAATTAAAAAAGGTTATGATCAGATTTCCAGCATTCGTAATGGGTGTAAAGCGAAAACAAACATAGGACATGACCAAGGGGCGGAAAAAAGTATTTTAATAATGCAAACCTAATAATCCTTGAATTAAATATGCTCCTGGTCGATCAAACGTTGGTTTAGTGACATTATTTATGCACCAGGAGCTGAATATTTAAGCAGATTAGAACAGATTTTCCCAACATGGAAAAAGTGGACAAAAATTTCATAATGCAAGCTTAGAAAATCCCTACTTATGTTGAACGAATAGCATGATTATTTTAGTGAGAACTGTAAAATATTGCGGAAAAAATCTAGGCTTTTCCCGAAAAATATGAACGAATTCTGATTGCAGTGGTTGCCATTTTTGGAAATGGAAAAATATTCCTCAATTTGTATTTAATTTGCTGAAAATTCTTAGGAAGATTTAATTCTTAGCTCATGAAATGCTGTTTGAAAATGAATGTGAATAGAAAAAAATCGTGTCCTCATTCCATTTACAATGACATACTTGTGCAAATCTGGATTCAATTCAATTTTTCAATCGAAATTGAATTCAAGAAACTGAATTCGCAATCACACTTGCAGATTGCAACAAGCAGCAATGGAGCAAACTTTTTGATAAAATTATAAACGAAAATACGGTCGTTTGCCAAAAAACCAACATAATTTAAAATTTTATATATCATATTTGTAAAGCAATTTAACCCGTTGAATGAGTAAACGCTGCGTAATTTGCGTTCAGACGCAGAAATGGGGAGTGGGGAGATTAGTGAACTGGACACAGAGACGGATAGAGTATCTTGCGTATCATACACTGGGACATCTATGCCAAGGTCGCGCTGTAAAGGTACCCCTACACTTCTAAATATTGACAAAATAAACATTAAAATTATAGTGGAATTTAAAAGTGTGAACCGCAGTGACGCGATCGTTTCGCCGCTATCGGATACGTACGTCATATCCAGTATACGAAAATAGTATATCATCAAGTTCGAACAAGTCAGTTCCCGAGATGAATCATTCTTACATCTAAGGTACACAAAACTGCAATCGGACATATCCGTAATTTTCCATTGAGTTTTGCTTAACTTTCACAATGCGGATATATCCGACATACCCATTTTGCATGGACTTTTTTTATGGTCATATCCACTTAAGGGGTTAACCGTATAAAGTTGGAAATCATTAAGTATGGGTCTTCTTAAATCGTTGGTGGACAATCAAATGGTTAATATGGATACGACTCGCTAAAATTCTTATTTAAATAATCCTATCCTGGCTTATTCACAATGGGTCTACATGAAAAGTCTTTTCACCTAAAAATATCGAAAATTCAGCTAAATATGATAATGAATATTGCCCTTTAACACTATGAATACAGTGCGCATAGATTTGTGCGTTTGCTAGTGAGCGAGTTAATTTTTTGATTGATTCTTTGTATTCATGAAACTTCATCGGAAATTTAATTGAAACGTGACGAAATAATATAACAGATCGTAAATGTAATGTTTGACATCATAATAAAGCGCTATGGAACACTGCCCACAACATGTGCGTGCATATTCTTTTTTGATCATTTAAATGTGAGTGTATACTCATCAAAGGATTAAAAATATATGTCAAAATTCCCTATTTTTTATTGTATTTATTAAGAAAAATGAATAGATTTATATGATGTATGTATGTAAAGTTATCTTATTAATTTCGAAATAATGCTAACAATGCATTATTTCGAAAATCGTCATAGTGTAGGTATTCATGCATTTATATTGAAACGCGAGCAAAATTACTCGTTTCGTCGTCGGATATTCAACAGATAAACGACCCTCTAGAGCTGAAAATATTGTGAATTTATTCAAAAGGACTCATTGTGCGAAGCTTTCAGAGTGCTGAAACGACAAATTGTTATCGAAAGAAACTAAAAAGTGGCTGAAACAACGTACGAAAGTGGATGGAGGACGGCACACAAACGGTAGATGCAAATTTGCACTAATGACGACCACGGAAAATTCTACAAATGCTTAAACATAACGATGATTCCTAACAAGGACTAAAATGGGTTCTCGCTGAATTTATTCCTTTGACAACAACACGGCTCATGTTGGAACATCCCATCAACAAATATGGATCGTGTAGCGGCTCAGTAAGTTGACCGCGTCTTCACGAATGACACAAAACACGTTATTCCATCCGAGATCCCTCAATGGTGAAATTTCCATATTGTATTTATTTGGGGACGTATGAATTTAGATTTTCGTATATCTAAGGATATGGCCCAAAATAGGTAAAAGAGGTATTCGGAAGCTGTTTTGGTTTGCAATTTGGTTTGCCATCCTATTTTTCGACTCGAATAAATGCCTTTTCGAGTGTAAAAAATATGCACAATAATAAATTAGAAAAAAGGTCGGATCTAAAGATATCTCGCAAAATTGCCAGCTACTATCTGGAATGTTTTCATAGAACCACCTGCAACCTGGCACATTTTAAATCTATCCCTGGAGGAGCTCCAATATTAATGGAGGATATTAACGTCGCCAAGATATATCTGCGGATAGTTGCATCCTGTTTATCCATATAAATTCTTGGCGATATGTTTTTTTTTTGTAGAAATTCGGGAATACACCACGGTCGTTCTGGATAAAAAATAGTCTTTTTCGCCTACGTATTCGTACGATGGTCGATAAATTTGAGATATTTTGATGCGCTTAGTCAGTGGATTGGAAGAATTCTTAATGATCCGACACAGACCTTGAATCATTTGAATCACCGCTTCGTTTAATGGTGAAATACTTCTTTTTCCTTGGCAGGAATTCAGGATTTATTGCAGTGAAATGATCCGGGGCGGACCGAAGGGAAAAAGGACTTCGACCATACATTAAACTAACTGTCTTTCTGAGTACAGGGAGATTTACAGCCACTTGACACATTCGCACCGGGAGTGATATAAGTCGAGACATCTACGACGCACGAATTCCCGCAATTCAATGATATATACAAAATTTAGATTGGGCGGATCCTCCGCCCTTTAATTCAATATGTATGACCTCATAAAGTCGCCCCAGTGTGTCGGAATCTCAAGCAGTTCGAATTGCCAGACTGACTCACAAACACATTAAGATAAAATAGGCTATTTGGGGTAACCGCCTGCTCACATGGTCAACCGCAAATGGCCCATCTCGAACATTCTGCATTTTACAAACGGAATTGAGCGAATCGTCCTTAAAAATCTTGAAACGATCCTTCGGAAAACACTCAGCAAAATAAAAATCCAGACACATTACGAGATCGAATCATTCTCGATGTTATTTCGACATGTACGCTAATCGTACACAGAGCAAATAGCAATTTTGAGATCATGTAATAATATCGTAAAATGTATACATAAAATGTAGACGCACAATATGGGTTCGGGGAATTTCTGTTTCGTTTGAACAGCAACAATAAAACCCAAATGGCTCAACTATGTGAAGAAAATTACGCCTCCCTCCCAGACAGTAAGCTCCAGAACACGGGGGGATGATGACACGTGATAATTTCTACCTCTAAATGGGATATATTGGCCTAAAATATGATATAATTGTTAATAAAATATATTATAATTGCAGGTGAACCGCGCAGCGTGAATAAAGCTTGTATATTAATAAACGAACCTTAACACTGTTGATATTTTTGTCACTTTGGTATCAAGTTGAATTTAAAATACATAATTGATTTGTGTGGCTTTTTACTATTTATTATGATTATAAGAAAATCACCAACGATCTAAGAACGCTTTTTGTAATATTTGAGAATTTTCAGACGTGTATGGGTAGCTTTACAGCGCGATGAGATCCAAGACATCCTATGTCTATGCCTCCGAATCACTAATCTCCACACTCAATGAGCGAAAATATCCTCTCTTCATCACTCGAGTTCGCTCGCAGCATATGCGGAATTCCTCATCAACGAGCTAAATTGCGCCAAGGGCCTCACAAATGCTAAATTCACTACTGAGACTTATAAAACAATGTATGGATGAGTTCATTCAATAGTCCCATGTCGAAAAATAAGCATAATTTAAACACAAAAGTCGAATAAATAATAATTAGAAAAGGCATTTAAAAATTGACATGTCAATTATTTAGGACAGCGTGTGATCATTGTGAAGCGAGGACCAATTGAGGTCAGTAATTCTGAATGGAAAAAAGTAAATCACGTCATTATGGTCTTCCAGTAAAAATCTATATGATCATGTAAAATAACATTTTAACTGTATAAATACCGTTCGCACATATCTATGCGTTTCATCACTTCACTTTTTTGTATTAAAAAAACATGTTTTTGCAAATAAATTTTTGGCCAAACCTATTTAAAATGTTCTATGCAGATATCGCCGATACTATATTTAACTAAATTATTATTAAAATAAAAGGATCAACACTTGAAATCTTTAAACACTACTTTTTTCAACGGTTGACATGATATCTCAGTTTTTAATCAACCCATTTATTTCAAATTTGATAGCAACTTTGTGTATATAGATTTCTATCACTTCAACCAATTTTGTGTCAAAATTTTATTTTTAACCATTTAAAAAAAATTAAAAACTGAAAAAAATAAAGCCAAAAATGACTTTTGTTTTAAACAATCACCATTTTGTGAAATTATAATAATTATTTTTTGTTTGAGGTAGGAACTATAGCGACATTATTACTTATTAAGAATCTTTTTATAAATTTAATTTTAGATGATTATAATGATTGATATCGTGTCAACCAGGACACAATTTTTTTTACCCCTTACACTTTTTATATTAAAAATGCTAATAAAAAGCTGATAAAACACATAAATTAACCATGTTTTTTGTAGAAAAAATAATACAGAATATATAGATTTGGATTTAGTATGTCTTTTGTCCGTAGGAACCCATCAAAAATATTTTTATTTTAAATCTGGATGTCGAATATGTTATCAAGCGTTATTATGTGCTCATATAAATACAATAAAACGTAAATCTAGATGAAATTATAATATATTACCGTGTATTTTAAAGCATGCTGCCATCAGCATAATATCCGACTGTTTTACATAAACTATGTTGTTCAAATTTTATTATTAAAATAAGCTTTGTATGAAAAATATGTAAATCATGGCATATGAAATATAGGGCGAAAATTTGTATTCAAGCAATTTTTTTTTCGGCGCGAGGGAATTCGATATTAACAATTTGCAATTCGCTGATAAATTTCAATTTGAAAATTCGTGCCGCGAGACTAATTATAGGTAATCAGGGATTTGGGGGCTTTAATGGAATAAGAATCTCCGAAGATCCCCAACTTTGTCGCCTTTGGGATTTGCGCTTGTCAGCATACCCGACACTGATCGTTTATATTAAGCCCAAAGACTTTGATATATTCGCAGCCATTTTTAAATAATTGCAAAGACAATGATAAACTAATCCACGTCACATTCATTATAATATTACATCTTTGATGACACGTTGACTTTTGATGTTTATGATATCCACAGCAACAATCAAGAGAGATTCTTCCGACGCAGTGGTTTGGCAAAGACGAACGATCAGCAGGACCATCGAAATAGTGTCACCCAAAATATCAAATCTTGACCCGGACAAACCGAAATGAACTGATTCAAGGTCTTCTTTTATAGGCGTTCTAAATTTGAAATAAAACGAGTACTGAAAATTACGGAAGCTCATGTTATTTCGGCGTGCCAACGAATCTTCCACCGATCATATTGCAAATCAACAACATGCTATTCCTACAGAATATGCGATAAATGTTGAGGTTATGGAATATGGACTTACTTGAATAACAGGATCCGCTGCAGGAGCCACACTAACAACAAATGAAACCCTCACGGGGAGCAGGTAAAGAGTCTTCGCACTAAAAGAGCCTAATTGCTTTTATAACAGTAAACGTTTTTCTAGGTATTTACTAAGTCGGTGCCTCCTTATCTACTTATTTTATGACCACTTCAAAATGCATGTAAATTTAGCTGCCAATATTCAAAACTATTGCACAAGCGCCAAGAATCAACAGTGAACGTTCTCAGTAGAATTGAAAACATGGAAAAAATGGTCATCGTTATGTGATACAATATTTTTATTTAAAATGTCTCAGTCCAATTAATATCAAAGCCGAACTAAATTCTACTCTAGGAGAGTTTGCTTCTTTATTTACAATAATAAAATATTGGGTGGCAGAGTTTAAACGAAGACGTACGAGATGTCAAGACGAACATCACAGTGATCGACCAAATTAAGTGATCACACCAGAAATGGTGAAGAAAATCCACAAAATGATATTGGATGACCGTCGACTGAAACTATACAAGCTAGCATATATGATAGGCATTTCAAAAAGTGCTGTAAATCGTATATTGACTGAAAATTTGGACATGAGAAAGCTATGTGCAAGATAGGTGCCGTGTTTGCTCACAACGGAACAAAAACTGCGTCGTAAAGATGTTTGCGTCGTGATGCTTAACAAAAGTACACAATTATTCTCAAATCTAGTGGCCACTTGCACACTAAGATTTTGAATATTAAAACTAAAAAACCAGCTGGTTTCGCTCGAGACTACGCATTTGTTACCGAAAATGCCGCTAAAAGTCTATGCTACAAGGTCTGTGTCCAACCGGTCCGATTTTCGGACCACTGACACGGCGAATTAGCACCTTGAGATCGCACGCTATATCCGAACATGGCCTGTGACAATGAGCGGATCGACAAAAGAACAGTCAAAACATTGGACTGAAAAGAGAGAACGGCGAGAGAAGAAGAAGAAGACAGTTCCGTTTGCAGACAAGGTCAAGGCGTCAGTTTTTTAGGATGCGCATGGTATAATTTTCATTGATTATATCAATCGAGAAAAAATGACCGCATTTTGCTAAAAAAAAAGTTGTTTCGTCAAGATGATACATCAGTTAACACATCCATTATCACGGTGGCCAAAATCTCGTACCCTATTTGCCAGATTTAGTCCCATTGGATTGTTTTCTTTTTCCAAACTTGAACAAATGGCTCGATGGTAAAATATTTGCCAATAAAGAAGTGGTAGAGTCGGCGGTTGATGGCTATTCTGAAAAGCTTGACAGACAGAAGGCTTTTTTTGCACAGCTTTTCAATATTTTTCAGTAAATTATGAAATAGGTGACATCTGTAAACAACGTGTTAATATGTTCATATGTATCTATAACTTTTTTGTGAGAACGTTTCGGCGGGTAAAAACATCACAGCATAAGTGGTAGCCCTGCCCTCGAACAGATACACACCATATCCTGCTTGTAACTAGTTTATTTATACTTGAACTTCGCTTAAAACTTTAATGCCCAGAAATTATGAATGTAAGATTTGGTAACAGTCCTTCATAGGAAACCATTCAAAATGCTAATTCCTTGGAAAAGTCCAGTTGAATGACGATTTCTTTTCAGATTTTAATGGCACATAATTCCAAGAATGCACTTAAAATCCCTTGCCATTTTAATTACACAATAAAACAACGATAAGCCACTTCAAGTCGTTAAAATCCCCAAAAATCCATAATAATAAATTTGGATAAAACCAATAAGCAAAGCAGCAAAAATATGCAATTTCATTGCCGGGAATTTCTTACCGTTAATGAATTAATTGAATACAGTTAATTGAGAAATGCAATCAGAATATCGAAATGCCATTCCTAATGATCAATACAGTTGGCATCGCCTGTCTCGGAAAGGAATGCTAATTTAAAATAATTGCGTTAATAACAATTAAACGCTGCCCAAATAAGCAAAATTTTAACTATCAAGTTTAAAAAACAAACCATTCAAATCGAGTATTTGTATTATACTGATGCAAACATTTTGTTTCACTATGACTAAAGCTCAAGGCAAACAGAATGAGCTTATAGTGATTCAGAGCGAAATTCAGACGCACGCTTTGTGTATAATAAACACGGTGTTTTAGCGCAAACAAAAACACAATACAAAAACATTCATTTTCAGCGTCGATGTCAAAATGAAACTCGGACAGTTTCGGACGATTTTGTATAAATTTGTTTCTCGTGGATATCGTTTGAGATGGACATTTAATAAATGGTTTTGCATATTTATAGAGATGTATTATTAGGATTTAGAATTAAAAAAAAATTAAAACAAATCAATATATAGGATCATTCAATAAGGACGCTCAATTTTTAAATGTAAATAAAACAAGTTGTGTGTAAGATATTCACGCAATTTTTTTAAATATTTGAAAGCATATTTTATGGCATTTATTATAAAATATAACATTGTGTAAATGTCTGCCGCGGATTTTGCTTGGTGATACATATTCGGGAGGTTCAATCTTCGATGATTTTGTCGCATAAATCTGCCTGAATTTACTTGAAGACATCGATTGTTTGCTGTTTATACGCATAGATCTGCGGTTTAAGATAGAACCAAAGAAGAAGTCTAAAGGCGTTAAATAAATAAGTATAAGAACCGCTGAGTTAGATTATGATTTAAATATAGCGTTAATGGCGTCCCCATTAGGGAATCCAATCCCGGGATCCCGGACAGTTTTAGGTACTTAAGAATCCCGGGATTAGAAAACGTAATCCCGAAAATCCCGGAATTGAAATTTTTATCAAACAGAAATCGTACACCTCACCAACACCATGAAGGCTACTAAATCGAGACATTCCCGACGAAATCTGGACGCTTGGAAACAGTGGCGTAATTACTAATTGGCGAACTTGGTGACTGTCTAATCTATGTATACATATATAGCATATGTATACATAGATTAGACAGTAATATGTTTTTCAAATTGTTATAGTAACCTTTCCCTACCGGTGATGTATTTACTACACCTCGACGAATAATGGAAATATCGATATGAAATATAATAGATACAGGGTTCAGAATTTTTGTATTCCTCCGTAATATAATTACGAACCACATCAAATTATTATAGTATATAAGTATTCATCTGCAGCGACGGAAATAAATAATTTGTCGGGAAATCGGGAAATTTGTGATTTTTAGTCCGTGTCTCAGCAGAAAAGAATTTTATCACATTGATGGTGTTATACAAAAATAAGGGCTCACGCGATCATCGATTCGAACTAGCATTTAAATATCTGATGAGGATTTTTTTTTCCAATCCCGGGATCCCGGGACTGGTCCCGGGATTGTCTAATGAAATCCCGAAATCCCGAGATCGAAATTTTGGCTCGGGATTGGATTCCCTAGTCCCCATTGCGCGCGCATCGGGTCGTCATCGGAAAGTCTCGCAGTTGGGATCACTATGTGTTTGATGACATTTAAATATTTTGAACACGTTCAAATATCTCTGGTTTATTTGATCATGATTTTCGAACCGATAGTTCATAGGCTATGCGACTGTAATGCGACTATGGAATGGAGCCTATCCCAAGGGAGTTCGTCCTCCGGATATTTGTTTTGGTTGATGTATTTACCCAGGAAATGTGTATTTATTTCGATATTTATTCGCCAATATTCCATAGATTTGTATTCACAACTGGTGCTGAAGCTATCCTACAAAGGGTTGACAAACAATTCAATTTATATACTGGTTAATGCATATGTACGTCTTTTGTCGTTTGGGCCTATGTGAGAACGCTCGATGAATAATGCTATCAAACCACAACATGTCAATTACTAATAGGAATAAAATATTCATGTGTATGAATAAATTTGAGTGTCACAACATAGTAAATCTTTCATGTGGCGTCGATGAAAGTTCTTTCGAATATTTTCGATTTTAAGACACCTTTATATGGCATAAGAATGATGTTTAAATCTTCACGGGTGTTGGTAAGAGCGCAAGGAATAAAAATATAAAGACTGGGTAAGAGCTGAAGAGAATAAAACAATAAAACTTGAATGGAAGCCGTTTCGATGCGAGCGATCGTAATGTTTCTTTCTAAGCCTCGTCCTCGGTTTTATTTCGCAAGTATTTTACGATGGCATTCGAAAGACATTATATTATTTTTTGATCACATTCTATACACCTCCACAGTTTCGCTCGTGCCTTCTCGCCCATCATCTGCATGTGCAGATAGCACATCCGACCGTTCCCGCGGCGGGCGTGTTAAAATTGTAAATCTATGAATAAAAAGCGACTCTCCGCCAAGAATATAGCCCGAAAAAGAAGAAAAAGCGAATCGATATATCCCTTCGGGCGACCGTGGATTCGACGACTTTATTTATGAACGCGCAGCCACGGCTCCAAGAGGAGAGCTTAGGAAAAAAATACACAATTCATTTCGCTCGGAAAATGAACAAATCCCTTTCAAATCCCGTTACAATGGATCGAAAAGGATTTTCCGGATTGAAAAAAGTGTGTTCAGAACACCCGACAGAACAATGAAAACAATGCGCGACCTTTTCACCTATGGCGTGCATCAATCTTTTCATGAGCGATATCAGTGGGCCATATACGGTCACAAATCTTCGATCACAATGCCGACGGACAATAACATTGGCACACCCATTAAAATATTGACAGCTGAAATGATGAACGAAATGATGGAGTAAGAGTTCTTAGTTCCTAGGAAAATAGAATTTAAAACTGAAAATTTTCAGCTTAAAGATGAACATATTGTGTAATATATAATAAAATAGGCGCACTATGTGTAGTGGTTGTTATGCACGTATAGTCACAAACACACACACACATAGAGGCGGCGCGGTGCATAAGTGCAGCGTCAGGAAAGAGACGGAGAGATTACAAAATCTCCCTCTCTTTATGTGAAAAAACCAAAATCCTGATATAGTAGGTTAGATTGTAGCGTGGGCGATTTAATTCGCCAGATTAACAGCGACATCTTCCGTCTCTCTTCAGGTGCAATTTGTTATTTCAACAGCGCCATCTCTTGTGGCCTTACGGAGACATTGCATACCGATAAATCGCTTCTTACGCGAACACCGTTGCCGGTTGGGTAGTGACGCGCAGAAGCCGGGGATCGAGAGAGTCGTCGGTTAGCCTTGGCTGCGGAAGGCCGTCCTTCCTGCAGCCAGATTTCTCTCTCTCTCTATCATGTGTAATAAATAGTTATTTACATAAGAGATTCTTTCTATTCGACGCCCGTCTATTCCCATCCATTCGTCCAGCAACATCACGGCCCGTGCGCTAGGGCTAGGGGTATTAACCATTTTAATGCGTAATTAATAATGATTTGACATTCATTTATAAGGATGAACATAAACAAGGTTTTTAATAGCTTGGATAAATAGATATGTCTTCAATATGATCAAGATTATAAGAATCTATTGGTTATAAACATAATTTAGACTTGTCAAAATATTTCATTTGAACATTATGACCAAACGATCATTATTTTTAGATGCTAACGCGGTTTAAAAAAGATAATTGATTGCTTAAACTGAAAATATTACAAAAATTAATGTCAGTTTGTTTATAAGTTAACTTATTATTATACATGCGGGCTATACTAATTCCTATAGCATTCATTAGAATGCGATAAAACTTTGGTGAGTTATAGGGCGTGTATCCAAGAATGTTTTTAAATTAGCACAATTATTGTTTGTGTGTGGAATTTGTTTTGCGAGACGTTTGACGGATGCACCATGTTGGCGCATATTGGTCTGGTGAAATGAAGCGGGGCTGGGGAAAATAAGGATGCGCACGCAATACGGCGGTTGAGCTCTCTCGTAAGAAATGTGTTAATATAAAGGTTCGGTTTCACTAAATTTGGCGGATTGGAAGTATAAATAATTCCAAACAATCGTATGTTAGTCATCGCGTGTTAGTCAGCCATTTTGTTCAGTCACAGTAAATTCTTCCGATGGAGAGGTCGTCTTGCACTTACGCCACCTCCGTTTTTCTGACATTTAGAACAACTACCGCTGTCAATATCCATCGGAAGCTCGTGGAAGTTTACGGTTGTGATGTGATGAGTCGACAATATATTACGAATTGAGTTAGGTTGTTCAGAGAAGAAAGTACTGATACTCAGACCATCGGTAATTTTTGACGAACTTGTGCAAAAAAATTGAAAAACAAGTGCAAAATGACTGTCGTGTTATGCTTAACGACTTTTACGAAGAATTTTCTGAAATTTCTCGAAGTCTCCTTGATGATTGTTTTCACAGGAAGGAGAAACTTTTTTGGACTATGGTGACGAAGGATGAGAGGTGGGTGTGTCACTATACCCCAGAATCCAAAACATTCCAAAAAGAGCTGGCATCAGATAATTGAGTATCGACGTTGATCATAAATCCTACAGAGCTTGACGTTTTGATGACTTGAACATCTTTCAAATGAAAATTCGTTGACTAACATCCTAAATGTGAACAACAAACACTACAATAGTTAAAATCGAAACCTTAGATATATTTTCAAATTTGTGAAGAGTAATGAATTGACATTACCATGAATGACAGTCCTGCCTTCGAAGAAATAACGTAGCATAAATGAAATGCTGCTCTTTCATCATGAAATCATTGTGATATTTTGTGTTTAAAAATTAATTTCATTCACTTCAATAAATAAATCTCATCATTTTACTCATCCAAGGATAAGGATAAGTCATACTTCAATTGGAAAATCAACAGTCATACGCATATGGAGACTTATAATTAGTCAATTAGCGCTTAAAGGGCGTTCGTCCTATGGATCGTTATTCAATTGTGTCGCAAGAATATCTGGCAAATTATTTTTTGACACATCCCATTGATACGTGTCATTAGTTTAATCGGTGTCATTAGTAACGTTAATGACCATAAAAATAATGTCCGTTACATCATCAATAAATAATCACTTTACGACTCCTTTTAATCACATAATACACATCATTAAAAGCCCGACATACAAGAGTTCCAACGTCGACAATCCCATACTCTTTTGAAATGAACAGTCCAAGTCTATGAGTATCAAAGAGCAATAGCGATAATAAAACCGAGATTTATTGTCCATATTAAGCATTATTGGGAGTTGTAGGTCGAGACGCGATAAAAACATTATGTTGGATAAGGATGTGGGCGGTTTAATGGCTTAATAATTAACATGGAAAGCTCTCTTTGATGCTCAGCGAATTAATAATAAAATGATGAAGCAACTGAGGGCTATTTGTCTGCAAATTATACTCACGGCATCAGGAATTCATATCGATTCCGTGGAATAATTGGCGAAACGTCATTATATTAACGCAAAAGTATCGATACGGGGTTATAAGTAACCCCAATATAACCAATGCACAATAATAAAAGCGTCTGATCTTCCTGCTATTATTTGCTTCATAACTAAAACAATGTTATATCTTGTCACAAAATCGTGTGATTTGCAGATTGACTGAGAAATTGCTTACAAAAATGAAGATGTGTTGAAAGTCAACTGAGGATTTTTAGCCTATATACGTCCATATATATCTATAAGCGCGTGTTTTTTGTATGATCGACTAAGAATTAGCTTTTTTTAGGATGTGCCTTATTGGAAATGATTCATTGATGCATTATATAAAAAAATATTTTAAAGGGCAAAATCCTCAAAAAAATAAATATGACCCAAATATATTCGCGCTCACTTATAACCAATCATTGTTTGAAATTCAAATGTTTCCAACCGGTAATGTGATAATGAATCGCCATCTGGATTATGGTACACATGTCGAATCGTCGGTTATTATAGTATAAATCTAAACTAAATTTATATTATATAATAGCGAGTACCCGGCATACTTTGCAATGCCATACGTGCTTAGTAATTATTTGAAAATAAACGTACAATTACGCTGTGTATTGTTGTGGGCCACGCGTAGAGCGAGCTGAAGGGTGCTCTTCACTTCAGCAACCCAATATGCGCCAACATGGTGCATCCGTTAAACGTCTCGCAAAACAAATACCACACATAAACGATGGTTGCGCCAATTCAAAAACTTTCTTGGATGCACGCCCAATAACTCACCAAAGTTTCATCGCAATCGGATTAATAGTATAGGAATGTGTGTCAAGCAAATTCATTTATAAATAATAAACTTATTATAAAAAAATGAGCTTTATAGATGATAGAAAATTATTATCAATATCTGCAACGTCGAAAGCTTGGTAGACTGTAACATTCCTGAAACAACAATGATTAGCTTTGTAGAAATCAATGCAAAATTTCGATCGCTGCCTCCCGTATTATTAGCAAAGGGACCATCACCGAAGTCTCGCGACTGGTTCTACTTTGTGTTGAAGATATCACCACCCAAAAATACAAAGCAACTGAAATTCTAATCATATTTCTGCACTTTGAATCCTTATCTCCGATCTAATGATCTAGCAGAATAGAGATCTATACTGATAATTTTATCACCAGGCAGATTTTTAATAAGATTATTTATTGAAGGGTTCAATAATCCAGCAATTGAATTACCTGTCGATTGAAAAAATATAATGATTCACGCTGCGCGATCCTGAGAGAAAATCAGATTTATGGGGACGGTAAGTGATGGACATACTTCTATGTTTAACTCAATTCAAAATTATCTCTTATATATATATAAATATTTTTTTGTAAAACAACGCCGAAATTTCTAGTTAGCCATTTTATATGGATATTTGGGTCAAACTCATTTGCATTAATTTACTACAAGACCAAATTTTAAAGGGCCACCCTCCTTTGAATTCCGCTATAAAGCGGCCGAAATTAAAATAGATCTTTCTGCAAACGGTGTTCGAAAACAAAACTCATTTTTCAGCCGGAGAGCTCGAGAAAACAACGCTCTGAAAAGTTTCATACTGTATTGGGACTCCAAACTTTTCAGATCCATTGTGCGAACAAAAATGCAGAGTTTGAGCCTTTCTTGAGAGGAGGGCCCGTGACGATGGATGGATGGTTGACCACATTGCTTGTGGTGGTAGATCTGGTGGATTATAATGATTGATTTATTTTAATGCCGGATCAATGTTAAAATGTATTTATTAGGATTAAATGGGGTGTTTTATGGTGTAATTATCTAAGTGCTGAATTATGTCCCTTGATTAAAAAAAATGGGTTGGGTTTTTTATAATTTACATATGCATCAGTATGGCCCAGTCATTTTCAAGGGTGTGTTATTGTGAGCCCTAAACGTGAACTAAATCGTACTCGCCCCATGTGGCCCCCCGGATATCCGGTTTATACAGTTTTCATGATACGGCAAAGTGTAACGGAGCGAGGGTGTGAAAAGCCTTCCAGAAGCAGGGAAACCATTCAAATGCAGATCGATCGGTCTACATAAACTTCTACGACTTGATATGTTGCTCTATTTTCGAATGAGTAGTATAAATATAATTTATACGGGAAAAATTATTATAATATAGGAAAAGCTCGCTAATGAAGAAACTTAAGAAAGCTCCTCAAAGACCGCCATAGCGAGAAATATGGTTGAATAAAAAAAAGGTATAAAGAGTACTTTCGCGGCGCTCGTAAATATATATGAGGAAGATCAGAATGTCGTAAAAACTTAATGAATAAACACGAGGAAGAAAATTACATAATTTAGAAAGAGCCATAAAACAATAGAGGCAACCCTAGTTTCTTTGTTTAAAACAAAGGGCCCTGGGAAAAAATGAATGTAAAAAATTACAAGCGTCTTCGCCTCCATACGAACGCTTAATTAACTTAAACATGTTAATTAATTTATACATTTTGTTAATTTGAATGTAATATAAATAAAGCGAACGTAACAAACAAGATAATCAGCTCAGCGACGAGAAAAAATCTTGATAAAAATCAAATTAACTAATCCAGATAAATAGGATTGCCTTGGACGGATGAGAAAGCTTGGAAAACAGTAATAATGAAATCAAGGCGCCCTAAATAGATAACTAGACGAACAAAAAAATCCTAAGCGAAATGAATTTAAAGGAGAATAAAGCACATTCCCGTGGGAATCAACGTCGCCTCCGGCATTCGCGATGAAATCCTAATATGCATGAATAGAAAATGCAATTCATGTGCGCAGCAAAACTTCCACCATTTGTAATTCATCCCGTCTAAAAGACATATTTCGAACACGCAAATAAATATATAGATTGAATTGTATCGAGATACGGTTCAGGAAACACACATGTTTTGTGTGCGGAAGTATATGGGCGATTAATCAGTTTTATTATATCAAAAACGTTTTTATAATGCTAAAAAACAGTTATCTGGTGTGTCATCGAAGCGATATAGTTGGTTTTAACTTAACGAATCCACGAGCGTCGCTCCGTTGAATCCACGTCGAAATTTGACAATCGTCAGTCCTCTGATAACAATATTATAATATGTGGATATGACGTATATATCCGTCAAGACCAAAGTCCATGCAAAGTGGGTATGACGGATATATCCGCATTGTGAAAGTTAAACAAACTTCAATAGAAAATGACGGATATGTCCGATTGCAGTGTTGTGTACGTTAAATGTAAGAATGATTTATTTCGAAAACTGACTTGTTCGAATTTGATGATATACTATTTTCGTATATGTACTAGATATGTCGTACGTATCCGCTAGCGGCGAAAAGATCGTGTCGCTACGGATGACACTTTTAACAGTGAAACGTAACGTTGAAGGGGTTAAAACCGTATTTTTTTCATTTAAAGAACAGTCCTCTGTATCAATTTTTCAGAATGCTCAATATATCCTAAAGCAACCTTATATATCAGGTAGATATTGTTTATCGTCGGATAATTTATCATTGCACGATATATTTTATTGAATGCAAGTGCAAGTGATAATTGTGCTTAATCTTCATTTTCAGTCCGCCGCAGAGAACAAATAGTAGGCAACAGTCCACCCGACCGAAATGTGTTAAAATGTGTCATAAGTAAATAAAAATGGCGATGGGAACTTCAGAGTGGTTCCTAGAATAGGATGGTCTCATAAATTGGACGATGATATGCTGTCATCATTATTGAAATCAGATCTTTGTTAAACAATCAGGGAAATGTCAAATAAACTTGATTGTCAATAGTCTAGAATAGCGGTTCTTAAATTGGGAAACGCGAATTTATATTAAAAAATTATCTATTCTTCAACATGATATTTTCGTGTAATTTTTTTTAAACGATGTTTGTTTGTATAATCTTGGTATGGGGTCCGCCAAAAAATATTATTCAAGAGGGGGTCCGCGAAAAACATTTTGCTCAAGAAGGGAACCTCGGACTACATAAGTTTAAGAGCCACTGGTCTAGAGTTCAGAGGCATCTTCGTCATATAAGTACATTAAACAAACAAAGGATATGGATTCCACATGAATGGTCGCTAATCGCACTAAGACAACGAAGAGTGATTTGTGCTTGTGCTTAATACCTGCTTAATACATCACTCAATAAGTTCGTAGGATGATGTACAATATACAGTTGCATTACAATCTGGCGTTTAGTTCACAGGTTACAGTAGATTTATTGGCGCTATTTTTATAATTTAAAAAAAAATGCAAAAATTTGAATTTCGTTTGTTGATAAAGCAATGCTTTTTAATGTGGAAAAATTCAAGCAAAGCGATGAGCTTTTTTTTTAAAATAAATCTAAACTAGTACGTATGTTACATGAATCCATCCATCCGTGATGGCAAACGATTCACATGCCGTGTAAATTTTTAATTATTTCCAATGATTTATAACCTGGATTCCGGAGCGTTTATTCGGCATTTCACGAACGAAAAAATTATACACCGACTATAATCATCAATCTTTCATTCAGACGAACGACTATTTGATGAGCGGTATATAAAATCATAATTAATAATCTGTGACGTGAACTCATAAGTCAAGTGGTTATATCATCAGTGTGTATGATATGGTTTATCATAAATAACAAACAAGAATTTCAGTACACAAACAACAACATCATTTGAATAGAAACGAAAGGAGAAAGTTATTCGATCAATGAAAAAATGTTCGACAATCAAAAAGCAACCATATTTTATTATATCGAATAATTATTTTTTTATTATGTAAATAACGTTATATAAAAATATTAAGCTAATTATTTTGTATATTAATTTTTTGTATGGATCGTTTAAATTGCCATTGGCACTGCGTTTGACGCAGTTCTGCAGCTGCAGCCTTGCAAATCTGTAGCATACGGTCAAAATTGACTAGTTTTTGGATTTCACCATTCGAAAATCAACATTAGTTATTCAGTAGCCTTCATGAGATTTTCCTGAGATTTTTTAAAGTCTCCTTGTTATTATTGCGAAAAAACTTGGTTACAAGAAGTTGTGTTACACATGAGGGATAAGCTTCTTTGAACTCTATCCAAGGAAAGTGTTTAAAAGTTGATACTCCGACTATAGGACTGTCTCGATCTCGATTCATCAATTCATAAAGTGAGATTACAGTCGCTAGCATACCAGTGGCAAGTGAAGGGTATTTTTCCCGCAAAAAATGTGTTAACGCGCCGCATTCAAGGTCGAGCGCACCAACTGAAGCATACATTCACGTTCATTGCCTATGAGCAGGCATATTATTAAAATTGCCGTACATATGTAAATAATTTCGTACTTTCCATGAGAGAATTTATTTTTCAAAAATAACTTTGTAACACTCTTACGTGCCCTTTGACTCTTTGATTCAAAAGAAAGTACATACGATACTTGTATGAATTCAAGCGTACCACTTGACGACGTGTGTCAACCGGGTTTTATGCTCGAAAACCGGAATAAAGCCGGGATGTCGTGAAAACGCCACGACGGGAATGATCTACGGAGGTGCTAGCAGGACCGGGCTAACTTTTATGAAAGTGTAAAACCCGTCTTCCGGTACATTTCAAGGCTTTTATTTAGTCCTGAATAGCAGACGGCGACATCGGGACTATTTATTATCGGGGGCTTGAATGCAATATGAAATCATAACTCATACGCCTTTGGGGATTCGGCGTCTGCAGAACCGCCGCAGTCCTGCTGCAATTCCGATATTAGCATTTAATGAACGAGCATTGTAGCCTCATTGTGGCTCTTATCGTCTTCAGGTTGCTGGATTTGGGAATCCTCGAGGGGTTGAAATTTTCGGTAAACGCTATCGTCAGTGTTTAAAGCGACTGTAATGAGAATCAATTGGCTTGCAATTTCGAGGCAGATTAATCAAACAAGCATTCAATGCAAACATTTTAACCCATGTTTCTATTATGTCCCGTTATTGAAAGTGGTCTGGCTGGATCCTCATACATTTTGCTTAATTATCTGGTTCAAATTCTTATAAACTATAAATGATGCCAACATGCTCCAATATCCAGTATATTGTAGAAAAAAACTGCAGCCTTTTATGCCAGATGCACAAAATAATAGCTTTCAAGCTAGCAGAGCAAGCCATTTTAGCAAAGACTTCCTTTTAACAGATGTAGCATCAGTATTTGCAGATATAAAAACTCATTCACCCTTTCAATTTACCGGCACTACCTTGTTCTACTAGCTTGAAAATCAGCCTTGTGCGCACCGAGTATTAATCTGCCGTTTGCATATAAACTCCTCAAGCATGTGGTTCATCTGGCCTCATTCTTCTTTTCCAGTATACAGGATACCTTTACAAGAATATCCATTTCCTGAATCATAGACCCACCATCTGTTTTAGAGACTTATGGTATAAAACATGTTCTGCAGCATAGATAAAAGAAAATATCAAACAACGAGGCATATCCAGAAAGTAAGTGTTCTGTTATCATAACAGGCTGTATTTTTTTTGTTTTTTAAGGGTTGGCTATACTGAATGGTAGAACGGGATTTCCTGACAAAACAAGCATAGCAGGAACACGGTAGTACACACATTAACGTTGTAGTGTCCAGTTGCATGAAAGATGCCAGAAAAAAGCGGAGCGGGTCAATAACGCCCGCGAGTTTCTTAAGCGACTTGAATTAAAAGATAAATATTTTCTGAGCTCTATTAGGACGGGAAATAAGAAGTGGGTGGCTAATTACACGCCTGAGGCAAAAAGACAGTCGTCACAGTGGTGTTACACCAATTCCTCATCTGCAAAAAAAAAAAATCAAAACCACAATTTCAAGCCAAAAAATTATGCCTTTGGTTTTTTGGGAACGAAATTATTTTTGTCCATTTTCTACCTTAATAAGAGATAATCGATGCACAACGACATTGTGAGACCCTCAAAAAACGACATTCAAAACAAAAGGAGGGGTATGCTGACAATAGGAGTGTGCTTGTTGCACAACAACACCCGTACTTACACAGCTTTAGCCATTAAGGCGGTCTTGGACTTATTTGGTTGGGATGTTTTGAATCACCACCTGCATTCCCCTGGCTTGTCACATTCAGATTATCATATTTTCCCTCTCTGAAGGAACAAATGGGTGGATTTAAATTTTCAAGCGACGAGCAGGTGCCGAAAGAAGTTCTGAAGTGGATGAATGAGCTGGCGGGAGAATTCTTCGAGGAGAGTATAAAGAAGCTTGTGCCAGATGCATTGAACGGGATGACGATTATGTTGAAAAATAGTTAACAAGTGTATCAACAATATTCTGTACTTTTTTTAAAATTAGTACACTTACTTTCTGGATATACCTCGTATGATGCAAAAGAATTTCTTACGACATGCGTAAAAATGCAGATCAACACAAGAAAAATATGATAAAATATTTTTTGGAACGAAAGGATTTTAATTTCCTTACATGAAGAATAATTTGATTTTTCATATAAATTTTATGAAAAAAATCCGGATCTGGTCAGATCACTTTTATTGACTCTAGGGGTATAAATAGATATATCCCTTTTTCTCGAAGCACAAGTATCCCGATATTTTTTTTTCAAATCCTAAATTTTGTAAAGCCCTTCAATGGACAAAATCAACGCGATTTGGTAAGACCTATACATAGCTACTATTAAAAAAAAACTTATCGCAAAAGCGAAATGGTTTGGCGGCCAAACCAACTTATTGACAGAAGGGTTAAATTGAAATTCGGTTCCTCGTACATTACCATAGAAATATGTAATTTTGGAGCAGATTAATCAACTGATATGCGTATAGCAAATTCCAAATTGACGCCATTTCACACTACCAAAGCAATAAGGATATAAATTAATAGTCACGTTTTCTATACTACGCACATGAACTAAAAGTCGACTTTAAATATTTAACCTCAATAAAAAAACACCAAGAAACAAAAAAAAAATAGATACGTTGCTAGTGCGTTAAATATCAGAGCATAATATTTTATAATGATACATCATGATACACTTAAAATTTATTACTTCTAAATGGTACATTTGAGATCGTTCGTCTGGGCTATCTACAATCAAACTCCTCTACGTTATACGGATTTTAAAATTTATTTACTCCGAGCTCAGAGCGTCCGTTTACAAATCGTAGAGATGTTTTTCATGTCCTAAAAGACAAATAACATTCAGATTCGACAGCCATACGTCTTGATCCGACCGAGGCGTGATTCTCGTTGATATATTTGGGCCGATCTGATGATAAGGGCGATTCATCTTCGGGAATGGGTTTATGAAAAATCTGCTCCATACGGCGTCCCATTAAAACCCGTTTACTAGACATAAACACTAAATTTATTACGGCTCATTCTGACGCGGCGGTTAAATATTTTGAGTATCTTATCGTTAAAAATAATAGGGTCTCGAGAGAAGCCGTTTCGTTTACTTTCTAATGACCCTGTCTGAATTTCAGACGGCCATTGGGCTCAGTTTATTTTTGATATCACCAAATAATTTTGTATAATTAATATTTTTCGAGCAAAAATGAGCAGATTATGCGGCGGGGGGAACAATCGATGAGCAACGAAGAAAAACGCTTTTGTCAGTTTTTGAAGCATTAAGTCGAAAGCGAAGCTCAAATGGGCCCAAAGTATTTTTTATCGACCCAGTTTCTTATTTTGATTGATGATGATGGTTTTGAATCATTAATTATGAGGAATGCAGTCAATTTTGATACAAGCATTGAAAATATCGAACAAGTAAATGCATTATTTAATCATAATTTATTAGTCGAATCGCGTTATTTTCATATGAAATGTCCGATTTCTCTTCTACATAATGTGTAATCTTTGAGTAAATATATTTACATTGTTTTGTTACTAAAACTAAAGAAAAATATGTGTATTGTTTATATTTACGCAAAAAAATGAACGAATATTGTGTGCTATTAACAGTGTTAAGATTCATTTATTGATACACAAGCTTTATACATGCTGCGCGGTCCTAAGAGAAAAGTAGATTGGTATGAACGATAAGCGATGCTCATACGGATATAGCATCTATGTTTACGTCATTTTAAAATTAATTAACCAATCAAAGGGTAATGATAACTCCTTTATATCCAGACGCGAATGTATTAGGTTGTCCCATAAGTTTCTTTCGAAAATGAACACAGATCTAATCATAGCCATGGTTGAAGAAAACCCGCGATATATTGTTCGCGAAATACCTAACACGTTAGAAATTCCTTGAACATCCATCCATAATCATTTGACAACATTGGGTTAAATCAATCTTTCAGATGTGTGGCTTCCTCATGAACTGACTGACTCAAATAAACTTAAGCGTATTTCAATATGCGATCTTCTTCTCCAACGACATAATAGCCAACCTTTTTTGAAGAGACTTGTCACTGGAGATGAAAGTTGGATACTCTATGAGAATATCCAACGTAAACGGTCTTGGACCAAGGATACACAAGCTTCAACTATAGCTAAACCTGACCTACATCCAAAAAAAGTTTTGCTATGCATTTGGTGGGACTGGAAGGGGGTAGTTTATTATGAGCTACTTCAGCAAGATGAAACGATCAATTCAACAAACTATTTTTTCCAACTAGATAATCTAATGGATGCAATTGCCAGAAAACGGCCAGAATTAGCGAACAGACGAGGTGTTTCTTCCGGAGAGGAGAAAGGTAATAGAATAGAATGGATTATATATTATTCAATACATTTTGATGTAATACAAATTATTGTTTATTTTTTTCTTAATTTGAAAACGAAAGAAACTTATGGGACACCCTAATAGAAGAACGCTGGCATGCTTTAATCAATAAGTTCGTAAGATTTTTTTTGGAAGAAATTGCCGAAAAACGACTACAAAAAAAGAAAAAAATGATAATGAACACGGCAAGAGGTTCGAAATATCGGACAATAGTAAAAATTTGTTTATAATTTTTGGTTTTAAAAAAGTAAAAACCGGGTTTTTCGAACATTCTGATAATTAAAAACATATAAATATGACTCGTGTAAATCTCAAAAACTCCATGATATGACGCTGTTTATAATTTGGTCGTTTTAATGCTGGCCATACATTTTGTTGTTGGGATTCCCCCCTCGAAGAGACGGGAAGTCGCCTTCAAGGATCGAGAATCGCAATCCCTTCTTTGAAAGGCGGTGCGTCCGTCATTCAACGGCGCTAGGATCATCATCAACGATAATGATACGGAGCGCTCTAGCATGACCTCCTGGTGCGTTCTCCGCGGCCGAATAAGGTGACAGTCGGGGACTATCGCAGCGGCGAAGTCAACGAAATGAGGCTCGAAAAATTGGTCGGAGTTCCCGAAACGTTATCATATAATTTGTCAACGTGACAATTGTTGGATAGTGAAATTGCCTTCTCCAGTCAATATAAATGATGATTACTTTATAGAATAAATACAAATATGGTGTAATATTTCGGTCATTTCATGTGAAAGCATTTAATGAAAACATGTAATGGGACGGTAGCTCCCATTTTTGTAATGATAATATGTATTTCAAAGTCCAAAAGTAAATGTGTATCATGATTATATGAATGGTTGAAAATGTTCCTGAAAGACTCCTAGTTGAATCAAGTAATGGGATGCGATATGGCATTCCCTTTGTTTGTACACCTTTTACTGCAACGCAATAAAAGAGCTTCCGAACACATTTTATGAACAATGGCGGATTATGAAGCCCGATAAAAATCCCCCGAAATTGACCCATCCTAATGAAAGCTCTGTTTAGGAAAGCGCTTTTATGTGTGTTTGTCTGAAAAAGGCCGAAATTCAATCCTTCGGTAAGGGATGCGTATTTTACACACGCAAGACAGCAGTAGCGAGCAAACATTGCTTCCTTCCCTTTTGGGCCATCCCTCCCGAGGCCATTACAATCTGACGGGCAGATCCTTGCCACCGTGTATCCTTCCAAACAAACGGCTATTGTAAACGGAGGGTGGACTACGGGAATAAGGATGGGGACAAAATCGTACCGAGTGTGTGTAAACCGATCCATTGTGTACCACCCCTTTAATAAGGAACGGACGCTTAAGATCCCCCCTCGACGTTATGCGCCATCAGATGCGGATAATGAAAATTGTAAAAGAATACGAAACAATACGAAAACAGGACTCATCCACGACGAAAAGATACAATAAACACAAAAAACAACGCAATGCTCGATGTACTCGGAGAATTTCAATGAAGATAAAAAATGTTTGCCAAATGAAAGGGGCTCAAGTTTGAACGGCTTCTTATGCGCAAAGTATCACAATTAAATATTTGCGTTCTTCGACGTTTTGCGATCCGCGCAGTTCGTTACGGCATAAGATTGCCGATGTAATGATTAAATACCGCCCTCGAAACTTCCGTGGAGTATCAAAGCGGCGTTTTGTTAATAAAAAGATCAAAATCGATGGATGGGGGGGCTCTCGATCAGTCTCTTGTGGGATATGAAAAGGCCCTCTCGAATTCTTTTTAATGCCAAAAATGAACGATTATCGAGTGGGGAGGTTCGAGGCCAAATTTCATACAGAAATAACTGTATTGTACGGGGGAGGTTTTAAAAAATGTACGAATTTCAAACTACGGACTACGTATAAAAAGTGCTATAAATTCTGCGAGGCGATGCTAAGATTGATTGATGTTAAAGCTCTCGATATAATCAATTTCGTTATTGCGAAATTGAATATTTTCAAGAAAATTTACATGCATAAATCATCATTTGGATTTACAGTCAATTTATTTTATAAAAAAATCATGACTTAGTGCTATATGTTCGAGCTGTGTTTATGAAGTTTTCCTCCATAGATTAGTTGTATCGGGTCGACAGTTTATCAAGTGAGAAGAGCCAAATTGTTATGGAAGTAGGATAACAAAGGTAATATACATATTAGGTGTATCAATAAGTCCTTGTCGATTTTGATAGACGTCTATTTGAGATCAGTTTGTGCCCAGGGATTGAACATCATCAAGGCCACAAAGGTCATTCATGAAATTTACGGTGAAGTGTTACCATTAAATCGGGTAAGCGATGTTTGAAATATACCCCTAGAACTGGAAAACCCTTAAATTTTGACGACGACATATTTGAGAACCCTAGTGGAAACAGAATTATTGCAGAAACAGTTTGGATGCCGTACAAACCGTCAAAGTTTTGTTGTCAAGATAAAAAGTTCGTCCCTTTTTGCACCGAATTGTTACTGGGGATAAAAAACAGGGTTGTTTATGACAACATAAGTCGTAAATATCAATTGCTCAATCCAAAGAAAAATCATTTTCGACTCCGAAGCCTGGATTGACGACCCGCAAGATCCTTTTGTGCTTTTGGTGAAATATTCAAGGAATCATTCATTTTGAATTTATGAAACCTGGCAAAAAAATAACTGCAGATGCGTATTTTCAGCAATTGGAAACGTCGAGAATTAAGTCAGTCATATTTGTATATGTTTCGATTCAAAACCAGGAAAAAAATCTAAAGAAGAATTGAAAACCTCTAAAACTTATGGGAAATAGTAGGTAGTAATGAAGAAAATTTTGTAAATAATCAAATAAATTATTTCATTGTTTAATCCCTTAAGTGGATATGACGTATATATCCGTCAAGACCAAACTCCATGCAAAGTGGGTATGACGAATATATCCGCATTGTGAAAGTTAAGCCTCCTCCTCACCTCAATGGAAAATGACGGATATGTCCGATTGCAGTGTTGTGTACGTTAAATGTAAGAATGATTTATTTCGAAAACTGACTTGTTCGAATTTGATGATATACTATTTTCGTATACTAGATATGACGTACGTATCCACTAGCGGCGAAAATATCGTGTCGCTACGGATGACACTTTTAAGCGTGAAACGTAACGTTGAAGGGGTTAACAATCGGCAAAGACTTTTCGATACACCTAATAACATTGTTATTGACCCAAATTTCAGCTTTTAATCATAAGTCATTGTTTAACTTATCACTTCCTATATAATTGCTATGTGCCTGGATTGAGGCTCCCAGCTTTAAGTTTGTTTCCTAGTGTTATGTTCTCCAACATGGGAGTCCCAAACTTCCAGCCAATAAGTCAATATCCTTTTCATTCCTTCTTATACCTTCAATTAATGATTTATATTATATTTGTCATCTACACGATACCTGAACCGAAAATCAAAACCTGGAAAACCGATATATTTTCCAGAACGAAAACCAAAATGAAAAAAATAACGCAAATTATTTAAAAAAAACGGTCTCCCCATCTTCCGTGAGTGGAGCTCAATCACCGCATTACGCGCGCATCCTTCCCTTCCCCGTCCCCGCCGTCCCGCTTCAATTTGCCCGACTAATATGCGCCATCATGGTGCATCCGTAAAACGAATGTATTATACAAACAGAATGCAAGCAGAATTAGAAACAAAGAGACGTTGACATTGCATTGAACAACCTGTGGCTGATATGTGATTATTAGCATAGCCAGAATTTATGTTTTTTAAGCACCTGTGGAACATTTAGCGTTACACACAGAATCAAGTGCTTGCACATTCGTTTATGTAAATATGACTTAAAATTGGATATAAAAATACGAGGGGTTCACCGATGTTCGCAGCACCCTTATGATCAGATTTCGGGCAACCGCCTTATTTTGGGGCGCACCTGCCCTACAAAAAGCCCGAGCTGAGTCACGCCGAATAAAGCTGCTTACAAACGGCCACACATGCATGATTATTTGAGGTTATTTGTTCAACATCCTATTTTACAAGAAAATCCACTGCCATTTGTAGAATAAGTGGAATCCATCTAGTTAATGGTCGGTGAATAATACAAGGATCATATCATAGGTATATTGGTAGTAAAAGTGTGTTTTAAGTTTTCATACCTTGGTAGTGTTTATGGCCGTACATATTTAATATCCTCGGCGCTTAAGGGTGCATCGACTTTAATTATGTACGAAGCTCGACCATCCATCATTATTCGAGCGACACTTAAGAACTTCCAAAAGACAAAACTTCCTAATTCTCCGGCGGTGGATGTGCGTATAAGCCGTTCCTCCTCCTGGGAATTCTGGATTTGGACAAAAACTTGATAAACAAGCCTCGTCAAACATTCACAATGAAGTCATCTAAATTCTGCCTAATTAAATCGGGCGTTATAATTAAGCAAAAAAGCATTATTTATCAAGCCGGGAATCGCTCCAGAAATTACAGGCTGTTTATCCAGATGCGTGCATGCAATGTATTAGTGCTAATGAAAATGTGATGCTAATGTTCAACGTATCATCACGCCTGTTCATTCCGTTCATCCATCAGGTTGTAAAATTCGGCTCGTCATTTCCTCCCGACTTATTATTCATCACATGCACATAGAAAAATTCGGTTGTAATCAACCCTTAACCGTTTCGGTGTTACAGTGTATTTTGATACACGGAGGCAATATTGCTAATAAGTAAAGAATTTGGACAAGACATTTTGATTTTCCATTTTTTCACAACTTTAATTAACCGTCTTCTGTGGCGATGCAGGGACATTGCGCTTGCAATACCGACTGATCGCTTCTTCGCGCATTGCAGGTTGGGTGATGACGCGCATGAGGTAGGAGGAGTCGTTGGTTAGCCTTGACTGCGGGAGGATGTCCTTCCCGCAGCCAGATCTCTCTTTCTCTCGTGTTGAATAAATAGTTATCTAGAGAAGAAAGTCTTTCTGTCCGACGCCCGTCATTAAAATTATAATGGAATTTGTCCCGTATCAGGTTGAAAACGTAAAAAAATATGGGGCCTTCTTAGAATCATAATAAATCCATTATATACTTAAAGCTCAGCGTGCTAACAAAAGTGATTCTATTTGAAACCCTATTGTGTCGGTCGACCCAAATGTATCGATTTCAAGCTTCAACAAATACATTATTTTGTTACTAAAACTGAAGACACACATGGGTATTGTTAATGTTTATACGAAGAAATTAACGAATATTGTGCGCTATCAACAGTGTTCAGGCTCATTTATTGATATACAAGCTCGACTCACACTGCGCGGTCCTGAGAGAAAAGTCGATTTATGTGGACGTACGAATATATCATCTATGTTTAACTCAATTTAAAATGAACCATCAAAAATATAATACTTTGTCATACATTGACGAATCAAAGGAGAAAAAAGTACAAATAAGCTTCAACACTTACCTAGAAAATATATTATATGGGACAATAACGTTCGTAAATTTTGACCTGAAATCAGAAAAAATACACAATTTAAGTATATATATTTTTGAAATCATATTTGGCGATATTGTATTGAAATACAAGCTTAAATTTAATACAAACGCCAAGGTAACCCAAAGGAAAGCATGACAATAATATCGCCATGCGAACCATATAATGGAGGTTCTTCGCCCTCAAACAACAGTGTTATTATCCGGATATCGAATATCACAATTGTTTACAGTGCAACATATTGCAGATAGGATATCAATACTACTTCAAGTGAAATAATACAAGTTTACTGGCAAAACCAAATAAGTTGGAGCATGTCCTTACAGAGTGAGCAATCACGTTGTCTTTGTCGCATGACCTTCCAAAAGTGTTTTAAATAAAAACGTAGATTGCTCCAGCGTCGGGTCAGCAAGGACTACGACCTAATCCCGAGGGTTGGCCAAATTATTTCCAGCGGATTGTTGTCCTTTTTTTGGAAATATTACTTACACGCAACACGTCCGTTTCTCAATTCCTCGCACGCACATAGTTAAGCGCGCGATAACAATAACAGGATCTCAATTGCAAACCCGTGGATATTATAATAGACTTCAATATTTTTTGTCTAGCATATGTCGGGATATTGACATCTAGTAAGGCTGTTCGAAACCCTTTTCCGATGGATTCAAAAATTACTCATACTTATGCAAGTGTTGACTCGGGGGTTAATGTGGGGATGTCGCCAAGTCGCTTGGAGAAGTCCATAAACGGTCTCCAATTTACATTATTTACGACAGGATCTACATATTAATTTGCATAAATTACCCTTATGCGTATTTAAAGTTCAATTTGATGTTTCTTCTGTAAATAACCCATTAGGTTAATTAATAAACTATGAATTAAAATGTCCACCAAACCAAGTATCTCGCATACTGAACTAAAGAGGCTCTCTGTTCTCAATGAAAACTCGCTTTTATCCCGGTGATGAGTAATCACGCATATGCTGTGGTGCTACATATATTGAGTGCAGAGATTAGTGAATCGGAGACAGAGACGGATATCTTCCATCTTAACATACACTCGTATATCGTATGATTGTATTGATCGATAAAAATAACCCAAATTTATCTATTTCAAGCTGCAACAAATGCATTATTTTGTTACTAAAACTGAAGATACACATGTATATTGTTTATGTTTACGCAAATAAACGAATAAATATTGTGTGCTATCGACAGTGTAAAGGTTCATTTATTCAGAAACATTAACCTAAAATCTTAATAATAATCCTTGTATGGCCAAATACAAAATATATTATAGTAGGCATAATATATCTTATAGGCAGTCCTTATTTTTCGACCAATCCAAATGAAATACACGTCGTTATGAAACGTGATATTATGGAAAGGCTCTCCAGGAACATGATATTGCATTCGATGTTCAAATTTTAACCTCTGAGATTTAAGGTTGATACTCAAAGGTTACACAAGATTCAAGTTTGATATTGAACGACGTCGAACCATGAATTAAGTATTTATCAAAATATCAAAATCTCGATTGCTTTTCCAGGACGAAATAATGGCAACTTTTATTATTGAGATTAAGCGGAGAGCTTTGAAAACTTTGATTACAATTAATCAAAAAATCATGAAACAATTCAATTAGTACGTCGAATATTTCTTGGAACTTTCGCGCGAATTAATTTCTTCCTTAACAATAAAAGTTCTAAATTGGAAGAAAATACGCTTTTTAATTAAATAGAGGAATCCTTATTAAGGTCTGAGTTGAAATTTCGACATTTAATTCGAACAGCGTTTGACCCACTAATATTGCTCTCGAAAGGCACGATTCAAAATACGATTTTTATATATTGCTTAAACAATTTGCAAAATAATGCACGTCTCGCGCTTACTTTGTAGATTTAATAAAATATGAATTAACGAAGCTTTAAAGTACTGGTAGGTATTAAGCCAAAGAGCTTCGACGTACTTCATCAAAGTTAAAAAAGGTTCCCTATTAGCAGTGGATAAAAAGAAAAACAAAATTGTTTTGGACCGTACGATACAAAAGGATTCCTTTAAAGGCTTGAAAGGCCCTGGCGTTAGTATGAGCAGCGGATTCGCAAAAGGGAAAGAGCTTTAATAAAAACCTTTCTTTATCTTCTTTCTCACTATATTTCTCCAGAAAAAAAAGAATTACTTATGGCGAGGTTATAAAGCCTGGCTTTCCATACAGCGACCACTCGTCTTACTTATCTCACCATTGAATCCAGACCAGAGATTGCCAAATATTGACACGTTTTTGAGTGGATTCTCGCATAAGAATACGCCAATGTCAAATACATGCATCCACATTTAAAAGACAACTTAGTGTCAAAGATTCACTCGCAGGTTATTCTAGTCTAGAATTTTGAAAAGTATAGACTTTTAAGAATATATCCCCCAAAGAAATGTCCAAAATTCCGACTATTTACGGAGTTATAACTATTTTAGTGATGGAGCAACTAAATCAGTCTCATCATAATGAAATCTTTAAAAGCAAAACTACTTTTTTCAACACGGTTGACATGATATCTCAAATTTAAATCGATTGATTTACTTCAAATTTAGAGCAAAATTTTATGATATAGTTTTCTATCGTTCATACCATATTTATATCAAAATTTAAATTTTATCTATTAAAAAAAAATTAAAATTGTGAAAAAATAAGGCACATAACATATAAAATTTACCCACTGGATCTCCTAATCCACTAATTAAAAGAAACATGAGCGAACGATAGCTTTATGGATTTATAAGCATCATAAGTGTCTTATTATAAGCGAGATGGGAGCTGAAAAGTAACGACATTGGTAACACTTGACCTGGTGAAATCTATATTATAATCTATTTTTCACATCTACGGTCACATTTTTTTTATAGATTTGAACGCAACAACATTCAAATTTGTCACGCAATGCTAAAATACATAGATATTTTTCAAATGCAAACTGTGTTCGATAATAAATAGCCCTTATTGCTTATCTTGATCCACCTTGCGACGCCTCAATGATCAATTACTACTAGGGATTATTTAAAATTTCTAATATAAAACAATATTAGTTCACGTCTTAAAAAAAATAACTAATACACAAGTGTGTCTTCGTGTAGGGGTACCTTTACAGTACGACAATGACACTATATCCGTCTCTGTTTTCGTTTCACTAATCTCCGCACCCAATGTGCGAGAATGATCTTTCAATATCGCTCGAGTCTGAAACGCACATATGCGCGATTACTCATTAACGTGTTATTTATTTAAACGCATGTTCCGTTATACTTGTATCGTAAAATAAATGTTTAGCTAAACATCTGAGCTAAAAAAGAGTTTGTCATATGGAGTCAAATATTATTTTTAAGCCATTTGTAATAAAACCCTCAGCGGTCCTAAAAAAAATGTATGTCCGTTAGTTTCATACAAAAATATAATATGATTACGAAAAAAATATCGTATGTATAATCGCATATGTTAACAATACCGCACGCCAAGAGTCGACAAAGGACCCACCGGAATAAAATCGATGTCGAATCAGATTCGACATAGGACCGCAAAGGAAATAATTTATTTTCTGAATATAGGCTTTCTTCAAATATATGATCTTTTGGGTTTAGATTGCTGTAATATTTTTTTCAAGCTATAGTTGTGTCATACTCATCACGTCTAAATGCGGGTACGGCCTGTAAAGTGTTAATATACAAATTATTTCGTATTATTCGTATATTACTTCGAACATGTTCTATAATATTTATATAGAACATGTTCGAAGTTATAGTAAGTACTCAGTGATAACCCAAACAGTAATAACAATATAGATTAAATCCAAACGGTTGTTAAAATCCAACAAAGACTTTGTTACTATAGGTAACCGAACCAGATATTTGATGTGTAATTTTAGCACAAACAATGATTTGAAACATAATACTTTCCTCATACACATTTGATAGTTCGGTTTGACTTTGATTTGGACAGTCAATAGCTAAAGAATTTGAATACCCTCGAGCGTCTGATACTGCTTCTAATTCTAACAATGAAATATCTTCTCTTTAACACCCTAAAGTCTATTTTTATACGACTCAAATGGAATATCACAAAGATGTACCAAATCCACAGCATCGTTAAATCCATCCTATCCGACAGCATCAATTTTCACCTGAAAAATTGTAGCTATAATGATGTGCCACTCCTCACTATATATTTATGCTTCTGTGAAATTGTAATGAAAATACGCAAATAAATGTTTATTTAAGGACGATCGTATAGCACATACACAGATCTTTCTTCCTGGTCCTGGAATAGATTTAATACGTCGGATGTGATTATGCTCTTTATTAACTATAGCGTGTCAATCTATTTTGTTGTCATGTTAATTATATTCCTCATTAGTTGCCAATCTTTCATCTGTCGTGTTTAACGCTTCAACCCTTGTACGAAAATAGCGCGCGGAAAACCGTAATATATTGAATTATTTTTGCTGTGGCATATTTTATGAAGATTGAAACGTGTAGCTATTAATATAAGCCGTCGCCATACAATGTATAGTATGGAAGAAATAGCGAAAAGAAATGAAATAATACCAAATATGTAATTGTTTGACGGAATAATAGCGTTGAATGAGGTTTGACAGACAATGTGTATAGTTGGACTATATTTATAAAAGATTGGACGCAAATTTAGATTATGAGAAGAAATATCCGAGGAAAATATAATTTGGGGGTTTCACTCGCAAAGGTAAAGAATATGAGAACAAAGACATAACCCTTGTTTATGTATAGGATATTTCAATAGAAACGCTTGAATTTTGTTAAGTTATAACAGCCATATTATTAAAGAAACCCCTATCAAATTAATTTTAAATTATTAAGTAGTATATGGCAAATTAATATAGAAAATTATAGCGTTGAGTAATGTGTAAAAATTATCAAATTTTATTTTTAAAATTAGTGCCAGTAAATTTTTCAGCCAGATTTATGCAACAAAATCATTGATAATTGGATCTCCCAAATATGTACCACCAAGCAAAATTACGGCAGATATTTGAACAATATTATATTCTATAATTAATGCCATAAAATATTCTTTCAAATAAAATACAAAATGAGCGGATATCTTACACACAACTCGTTTTATTACATTTAAAAATGAAGCGTCTTTATTGAAAGATCTTATGGAAGCGATTCTGAGATGCATTACTTAGGCAACAAAACTCATAAAAATAAGAATTATCCCAAAGATTATATTAACAAAATATAAAATATATATATTTTTTAATACTGTGTGAAGATTTCATATGAAAACATTGAAAATTGACAATGTTATAATCTGCGAAATTAGTAACACTTGATTTGGCAGTTTTGAAAATAGATCTTTTCAGATGTTTGATGCATTGGATGTATCATTGGCGGGTATTTATTATCTATTGTTTGATATGCATGGTCATGTTAAAAAATAGATTTCGTTGAAGGTCTATGAATGTAACACGACGAAGACAGGACTTATCCGACAGCAACAACGAACAACGCGATAAATGTCAAAAGCCAGCGTTTATCCGCTCTCAAAAACGATCACATCGCGTTTTATCGTCCTCGCTGGTGTTTTTTCTGGCGAAAAAAATTAACAGGATTTGGGTGAGGATTACGTGACTTTTCAATTTGCCATAATCTTCCGGCGATGGATCGCATTTTTGGTTCATTAGATCGCGAAATCCCCAGTAAAGTAGTTAATCCCGTAACGAATTTTTCTTGTTTTCAAAACCGCCGATGATCCCCTCGCGGTATTTTCGGCTCTGATGCGATTCCCGTTTTAATCCCGTCCGCCTTTTTCGCACAGCCGGTATCCATCCGGATTACGACCGGATAGTATTGTCGCTGCGATGTTTATTCAAGTCGGGCCTACATAAGGAATATTATTTCTTTGCAAATGTTCACGGAATCACACGCATTGTTCGTGAATGTGTATTATCACGTCGATATCAAAAGGGATTCAACACTTTCTGGAACGGTGGGAGAGCAGGAAGAATTGCTTCGGGCTGCCTTTGGGTGTGTTCTTTGTATGACAAATACGCATAAAACGAGAAAGCCTTTCTTAATGTGTGGTTTTCCACTCCCATCTTCTTTGTTATTTAATTATTGTTTTCCCGAAACACATATTCTAATTTGATTTTGATACGCTTATCTAGATGAGACTCCAGCTAATAACGAGATCCCTTTGAAATTCAAAACTAAATATCATTATCTAGTTCTAACACAGAATAGAGAATTATAGTCATTGCAATATCGCTTAAACAGTGCCCTGTGGATGGAGTAGACGGAGAACTTTATCAATGAATACATAACCATAGAGACAACCACATAGGGTAAGCATAGGATAAGCATAGGATAAATTTACAAGAACAGCAAACATTCCACAAATAGAACTTCAGCATAAAAAAGCATAAATTTCATCCACTCGCAATAACATAAGCCTACCTTAATAACTTACCTGAAACCCTTATCAACTTCATTTACCTTATGCATACCCCAAACAAGCAACAACAGTAATCTATGTTAATTAGACACCAAAGAAGACTGGCAACATCAAGTAATACCAAGACCACATCGAAGTTTCAATGGAAACCACTCTATCGAAAAATATTTGTATTTGTAAGCAAATTAGCGCAAATATAACCATTGTCCTATATTTAACACATTATTGCATTCGGTTTTTATGGCTTTTATTCCATTATTTCTCATATGAGGATTTGTTGAAAACTATGGGCAAATACGCGCACAAGTTTCCCCGCTTGTAATGTGTTAATTGCAGTGATTCTAATTGAATTTTTTAATCCTCTTAAAGCTTTTGCCAATCAGCAAAATTTCTGCAAATTGAATGAAACTATAAATTGCAACTTTGATAATTGATCGACTTTAATTATACGAATAACAGACGGACATACACGATATTTTTCGTTCCATTGACAATTTTAAATATATATTCTGATTCCCATCGATAAAATATTCCTAAAAAATATATAATAAATAGTGTAATTATTGGATAAAAAGCATCTTTTAATTATAAAATTTTCCTTCGATTATGCAATCGGAAATTTAAAGCAGTTCACATTTTGTATCGAGACACGGTTCAGGAAACACGTTATTGGCGATTAATCATTTGAATCATTGTATCCCTATTTTTAAACAAAACCAATGTGTTGATGTCAATTTTGGAATCAGATCCAAATTGAACTAAGAATATAGTGTATTTAACACTTTAGCTACGGGAAGCACTTTTAATGGATTACGGAATATTTTGGCTAACGTTGTCTAAAATTTTATCGCGTGTTGTTTTATCATCTTTTTCACATAAGTTGGCTTATGACTTATGTTTCATTTTCGGAAATATTTTTTACCAATATAATTATACCCACAGGTTATCTATTATCTTGTAGCGTGGGTGATTTACCATCTCCACGTATAGCGCTGTTAAAAGCGATATCTTTAATCTCTCTTCAGGTGCAATGTGTTATTTTAACAACGCCATCTCTTGTGGCCCTGCGGAGACATTGCACCTGCATACCGAGGGATCGCTTCTTGCGCGTGCACCGTTGCCGGTTGGGTAGTGACGCGCAGTAAGCGGGAGTCGGGAGAGTCGTCGGTTAGCCTTGGTTGCGGGAAGTCGTCCCTCCTGCAGCCAGATCTCTCGCTACCAATTATCAACTTTCAACATCTTATATGACTGAAATAAAAGGGCCAAGAATGTGGTCAGTTTGGTTTGGTCGAATTTGAAGGAAATCACTGCTATTAAAAGGACAAAAATGAATTATAATAAAAACCCTCTTATCTCTGATCGAATAAACTGTTGCTACATAAATGTATCTGTAATGCTCCTAGTCTAAGAAATGCGGCCTACTACTATCAGCTGCTAGATGATGATAAAGCTGCTTAAATGAAATCGAATAATTACGCGTTGCGCAACAGAGGATGCTATTTCTTGCCTTATTTCTTCAGTGACAGGATCAAGAAGCTTCCTATCCATTGGAATAGTGGAGTATCTTTAATGGAGGGAACTATGTAAAAAAATAAGATACTCCATTCATATATCAATCATAAATTTGTATAGTGAAATTCCGGATTATATTTGAATTAACGTCGTAGTCAGACTTAGAGCGTCTTATTCACCGGATGATGCACCTTCTGATTTCCAAGGTCATCACAATCCTCAATTAAATGTGACTTTTTTAAATAAGTTTGAGAAGCACTGATTAAGTCATCCAAGATGAATTAAAATGGCAATGACATTGGTCGTTCGTAAGCCATTGTCATTCAACAAAAAAAACCTCTTCTCATCCCACTGAACGCCAAACGCCAGATTAAACAATTAGCATCCTCCTGATAATTTAATTATTTTTTAATGAATTTTAATTGTTCCCTTTAAGATAGCTGCTTTTAATTTTTTTTTTAATACAATAAGAACATTAGAAAACCAGAGCCGTTAAACATAAGGCGTTATTTTCAGCGCTATGCTAATTTAATTACTTAAGATTACACCGAGGATTTCGTTGCGATTTATATTAATGTTTATTCATGTAGTCAAAAAAAACCTCTTCGGGGAGCAGTTGTAAAAATTAAAATACAAGAAAATGCCCCGGTTAATACACACTCCATTTTCGAAATGCGAAAAACGTATACTCCGTATACTAATTGCTTTTAGTCTCGCTATACCCTTGAATCCCCAAAAACAAAAGGGTCCATTCATTGGCACAATTCCGTTATTTATCGCCCCGCACTCGAAAGAGTTCAGGAGGATAGAGGGAAAAAAATAGGTAACTTAAATTGAGTTTTGCAAACTAATGAATCTTAATAAAGAACTTTGGACGTGTATGATACGAGGGATAAATGATTCCTTTGCGCGAATAATTTCGCATTTCGTATCTAAAAAACGTGCTCTCATAAACAATTTGCAATCAGAAAACGGATCTCCACCCGAAGCTTTTAAACACTTAGCGCTTTAATTAGGAGCTATTAATTTATTGCCAACTTTTGATGTTGATTGCTTCATTCATAATTCCGAGCGGAGCTTTCTTTCGGCCGGAAAGGCTTTACGGGGAGGTTTTCGTCGCCGTAAAAATACGAAGCAACGCAAGAATGCAAATAACTCAGTTACTCCAAATTGCCTGCCCGATGTTTTTCTCCGTCTCTTCACTTTGAAGATCTCCCTTCTAAATAATTAACATAAATTGCGTCAACGGTAAACAGTCGTAAAGCGCGAACCCACCCCAAAAACAGAATGCGAAATCTTCGTTCGTCGGACTTGCAGGATATTGGACAGGCGTGATGCAGTAAACTTTGCGAAGGCTATGTCCTCGAAGTACGTGCGAATTGCATTCGAATGCAATAAATTTTATATTCGCCAAGAAACCCCACCACTTCGGATGAAAAGCGTTCAAACTATCATAAAAGTCGAATTTGAGCAGGCAACTCGGTTTACGAATAATACGGCATAGTCGATGAATATACAGGGTCAGTATGTTTGGTCTCACGTGTTTGTCGGCCATTTTGTTCAGTCACTGTAAATTCATCGGGAAGCTAGTGGAAGTTTATGGCAGTGATGTGATGAGTCGACAACATATCATGAAATGGATTAGGTTGTTCAAAGAAGGCCATACTAATATTCAAGACGAGGCAAGGAGTGAGAGACCATCAATGATTTCTGACGAATTTGTGCCAAAAATTGAAGAACAATTGCGAAATGTCAGCCGTGTGATGCTTAACGACCTTCACGAAGAATTTCCTGAGATTTCTCAAAGTCTCATTGGTAATATTGCGTCAAAAAAACTTGGTTACAAGAAATTGTGTGTGAAATGGGTATCCAGAATGCTCACACTGTATTATTTTGCATAGGAAGAAGAAGACTTTCTGGACTTTATCCAAAAAAAATAATCCAAAAAGGGCTGGCGGAATTTTAATTAAACACAAGTATTTTTCGATCCTTCATCACACATAGTCTACATAAATATTGTAACCTTACTTTCTGGATAATCTTCGTTCTTGTATTATGACAGAGACCTATTGCTAAATTTTAAATTTTGAATAAAGAATCAGCTAAAATATCAATCAGCGCAAAATATATGCTCGCTCAGTAATAAGATTTGTAGTGCCAAAAGAACGTGCCGTTTTTACATTTCTGTTTAGAGACGTTCTGGAAAAATAGGAGGTGTACAATGGTCTTGTACTTTTAAACTTTCAAAATGGAAAAAAATCAAAATGAATTGAATATTTTAGGTTTTGTTCATGTGAAATGCGCTGCCATACCGTTCATCAAATTGCGATAAAACTTCGTCCACTTATTGCTAAGGATTCCGCGGTTAGCATAGGCATAGTATTTTGATGTATAAAAATCAATGTTTGTTTGTTCGTATTTAATGCGCTGCCATACCGTTCATTCGATTGCGATAAAACTTAGCCAACTTATTGTTTGCACGTTTTCAAATAATATAGGTATAGTACAATTAACTTACATTAGATCTTATATATAAAAATCAATGTTTGTATGCTTGTTCATATTTATAATAAAATCAACAAACGATATTTTTAGAATCATTACTTATGGGTACGCTGGGTATCGGTTAGTATATGATATTTCCGTAAAATCATTTATGATATGTACAAAGATGACAGTGTTTTTAAAATTGGTTCTTCAGATTTCGATTGGGTAATTTAACGCTGGATGATTTAAACAAAAATGGTTAAATTATCAGGAGTATCCATAAATATTGTCGTTGTTTCCTAATGCAATTCAAAATAATTTCCTGCATTATCTATACGCTTTTGCCAGCTTTTTTTTAAATCACCCATGCTCTTATCGCAAAATTCAGCGTGTTTTGATTGAACGATTTTTTAGATAGCCTTTTGTCCACGATCTAATGATTGTTTGTTTTCGTCACTTTTAGATAGAAATGAAAACGTTCGCCCCATTGATCAAATAAGGGATCGATCGCATTCCATTTCTTATTTATAGCAACCCTATATCATAAACTAATACGATTGTGTTGCTTTTTTTTACGTGTGTATAATATATTAGTGCGATATCAAGGCCTCGTTGCGGTTTTTAAGGGTTTCGTGTGGTTTTTGTACGTGAATGAGTTTGACATGCCATACATTTCTGGTTCAATACCCGACAATGTGATTTTATTAAATTAGTCGAAAAAAATGAAATGTTTCAAAAATAATTTTATTTGTATATTTTAATAAATTGTCTTTAAATATGTAACAGCGATTGGATCTGGAGAAGACGCCGCAAGGTGATGTGATACACACATATACGTAACCGGACGGGAATGTGTCGGTTGAGGTGCCAAATTTTCAAGTATATTTTAAATAATTGAAAATCTTCAAGGCAATCATATTCTTCTTGAGATCCTGAGAAATGTATTTTTAACAAAGATCTTATTAGTGGAATGAGTGGCATTAATATTGCTGAAAATTCATATTCCAAGTTTTATTCCTGTCTCATTTTTAACGGCATGAATATCCAATCTTTTTCCCAAATCATAAATATTTTAATAAATTCATAAAGGATTCGGCCTACAAAAAATCATTTTAAATTAACATTTTAATAATAAATCGGACTAAAAAAATTGGACACAGCAAGTGCGTACCGGGACTCCAGCGATCAGTCCTTATATTTTATGCCTGAAGATTGAAAAGTATTCCAGCCAGGACAAAAAAACCGAAAGGCGAACGACGAAGTCAATCAGATTTTAAATAAACACTTTCCAGCGACGATTATCGAGCTTATACTAATGCAAAAATTATGTAATATTTTGCCATCTGATTATGGTGAATTTTCGCCAAAAATCCGGGATTATTCCACCGCAAAGCGGAAGAGTTATCCCGTCTCCGGAATTAATCCGAACAAATACCCCATTGTGTTGCTTTGAATGCATTTTCGTACGCATGTAAATCAAGCATCTTTTCAGAGGCGTCCTGATAATGAGATTTGTATAAGTTATTGCCTCGTATATCTTCCTCGTTAATTATTAGCTCGTCCTAATCCCATATTTTTTCGGCATAATCCCGCAGCATCTTTCATTCGGGACCGCATTATATTCCAGACATTATTTTGCGGATTTTCTATAGCATCCCATCGACCGTTCTTGTGCGGAGTGTATAAATTAAGTCGAGTGCGGTAGGATATGAATTGCTAATAAATGAAGGCACGCATCGTTCCAAATGGCCTATGAATCCAATTGTCTTCAATGGCATATTAATTACATTTTTTTATCAATGAAATGAAGCTAAATTGTCAGCGCTTAATAAACATTGCAGACAGTTCCTAGCTGCCAATAAATTTCTGACACCAATGATCTGCTGAAAAGCCACGAAAGGCCATTTATTAACAATTGAAATAATTGGAGCAATTGATCCACTATTATTTTTCATTTATGCTCAGCAATATTAAAGGAATTTATTAACAGGGACTATAACCGAGCTGATAAATACGGTTTTCAATAAGGAAGCTCGAAATTTATAGCAGTTTGTTGGTATCTATCAACCTTCCTATAGCGTGCTGCAAACGAAGTAGATGCTATAGGAGGATTGACTGTACTTAACCTTTGAGCAGTGAACTAATTTTAAATCATCATAAATTTATATGCTATATTCGTATGACCGCCACTTATCATCCGTACAAATCCACTTATCTGTCGGGACCGTCGCAGCGTGTATGAAGTTTGTATATACATAAATAAATACTGTCGATAGCATACAATATTCGGTAATTTCTTCAAGTAAACATAAACAATACATTTGAAATCGATTCATTATATCATTCACATATCATCATTAGTCGATAAATTTGGGTTAACGATCTATACAATTGTACCATGTACGCAAGATACTATCTCCGTCAAATATGATGATTTCGAACATATTCCAATGAGCACTCAAACTAAAAAAAAAATGGTTTAGCCGGGTTTACAGCTAATTAATATATATCTTTTCAAAATAGCCACTGTTTTATGTATTATAACTTATCAAATTAAATTATGATCTAATGAAAAGTTAATGGATTTGCCAACTCGATAATAAATCTTATGGTGGCCAAACGCTCATTTTGTTTACCTGTAATTTTGCAAGAATTTTGTTTCAAGAAAGAAACACCATTAAAATTCAGCCCCGACTAATAACATAGATGTATATTTTGATAGCCCAAGTTCTGTATTTTTTTAAAGAGCAAATCAAACAATGATTGTCTAACATAATATGCAAGAAAAGATATGGTTATACAAGATCAGTTTAAAAGGAACTGAATCCTAATGCAATCCCCCCAACATCTACATTATGTAAATTTACCCCCTGTTTGCAAGATGTTTTCTTCGACATCGACAAATGAATAAGGAAAGACGAATTGATGGCTATTTCATGGCTAGTAAAATTAAGGGAAAAAAATTAGTTTGGTTGTCAATTAACTCTTTTGTACTAGTCATTTAAAAAAAAGGTTACAATTGCTTTTGAATTCGAGGATTTTATGTGCCGAAGTAAACACACTTGGCGTGTAGAGAGGATCCTAACGGTCAGTTTGTTTGATCTCGCGTGTTTGTCGGCCATTTTGATCAGTCACAGTAAATTCTTCCGATGGAAAGGTCGTCACGCGCTCCCGCCACGTCTTTATGGATGGTTTTTTTTATAGTGTGGGGTGTAGTGACACACTCATGTTTCATCTCTCGTCACTTCCTCCTGTGCAAAACCAGATCCAAAAATGTATGCGCGCTTGTCAAACGTTCTTGTTCTTCAATTTTTGGCACAAATTCGTAAGAAATCACGGTAGCGCACGACGACCTCTCATTGGGAAGAATTTACTGTGACTGAACAAAATGGCCGACAAACACGCGGAACCAAATAAACTAATCGTTAACCCTTTGAGGAGTGAACAAATTTAAAAACGATGAAGTCGTTGATGCCATAATCGCTTTACACCGATTATTGTCTGTCAGCTCTTATCAGCGTAAGATAATCTTCAATTTGAGGCAATTATAAATAAACACTGTTGATAGCATAAAATGTTCGGTAATTTTTTTGCGTAAAAAAAAACACATGAAATCGAAATCATTATTAGTCGATAAATTTGGGCTAACGATCTATACAATCGTGCGATGTATGCGGGGAAGCCCTCCGTCTCTGTTTCCCGAACTGCGCTATGTTCTCTCTCTGTCTCTGTCTGTCTCCGAGCTCAATGTACAAGAGTGCTTTTTCTGAATAAGTGGAGGGGGATCGCAGACCTTGCGATAGTACTCCTTTAAGGGTTAAGATCTCCCCTACACGCCAGGTGTGCAATTTTTGAAACAAATAAATTCCCCCGGCATCAGGAACCCTGTAACCTTAATTTCTAGATAACCCTCGTAATTAAAATATGTAATAATAGATTAATTGATGATAAAATGTCCTGAAACTACCATAGTATTTCATATCATATTTGCTACATTTCCAATGAATTTTACATTATAATAAATACAATATTCTTACGCTTTATATAAAATAAACTATATTAGCTCATAGAAAATCATTGAATGGAATTTTTGGAAACATTTGGAGATAATGCTCCAGCGGAGTGGATTAATATTCTGATTCAGATTACGATAAGAGCACTGATATATGTATATAGGAAGAAAACTTGGTGCAAAATCCTAACGTTACTTTATCCGTTGCAAAATTGTTGAATCAACAGGAAGTTAAGCAAACTACTTCATAGGAATATAAACTTCCGCCATTACTTTTCGAACTCCATATTATTTATTTAACTAAGTAACAGTCTCTACAGAATGAAGATTTACAAATTTATACGGGACACGGAAGGATGTGTACAAATCCAAAAATGGTACGTCCATGCCGAGAACAGTAATAAAAAATAGAATGCCTAACGGTAACTCGATGGTCGTACAGAATTTTAAGAAGTTCATTCGTGATATTTTTTTGAAGATGTATGCGTCTCTATGATGTATGCGACTACAAATGGTTTAAAGTTTCACTTTACGTGACGTTTAAGTCAATTTGCTCTACCGAGCTATAGAAGTTTAACCTTTTAACTGCCAACGACGCACCGGTGCGTCGAATTTGTATGCGCTGATGAGTCATTGGCAGTTAAAAGGTTAACTTGAAAAATATCCTATTCGGATAATCTTATCTTAGCTTCTATTATATTTTTCATAGTTCATTTTAAATTGAGTTAAACATATAATAGATGATATATTCGTATTTCCACCATTTAATGTCCACACAAATCCAACTTCACTCGGGATCCCCCAGCGTGAATAAAGCTTTTATATCAATAAATGAACCTTAACACTATTGACATTATTTTACACAATTATAATAGGGCTATGGATCGCTTTTTGCAATACTTGAGAACATTTGGACGTGTAGGGGTAACTTTACAGCACGACCTTTCCATTGATGTACAAGTGTATGATGAGACACAAGACACCTGTCTCTGTCTTCGATTCACTTATCTCCGCACTCAATGTGCGAAAATTTTTATCACTCGAGTCCGTTCGCAGCATATTGGTTCATCGTCAACAAATTAAGAAGTTTGCCCTAAGCAATGATTTCCATGAATTAATTCAAGATTTTTTTAAGTATCGTCGGTTCATTGAAGTTTTCCGTTGTTCAAAAATTTCGCCGCTTTGATCCCAAAATACATTTGTGCAAAATCAAAGCTATTTTGGTAAGAACAAAAAAAATACACGACTCCATAAGTAAGTGCAAATGAAACCAAAATAGGGGGGAACCTTTATTTACACAATAAGGGGAGATTTGAATATCGGCAGGCCATTTGCATGAAAAAGTAATTCCGGCTCCTTACACGAACCGTTTAATCTCCCCCGAAATAAGATTAATATATTCCAACATCCTTTTTATTGGCTCAATTAAAAACAAACGGATACACGCGGCATTCAGAAATCTTCTACACTTGGGCAATAGCTTCCCGGGGAAAGAACGAAGCGAGTGTGTATTATAAGCGAAAATAATTGATATTTTCACGACGTCGGTGCAATGAAATCGCCCTTAAAACTGGACAAAATACTATTTTTTTAAAAAAGGGTCAAAGCTGCGGAACGCGGACAGATGGCAGCAAACAAAGGGCCCTCAAAAGCGGGGCTCGCGAGACGGGAGTGCCTCATTAAATCATAAACTCCTGCCGACATAATGTCCGGCGATTTGCGGACGGACAAAGAGCGCGAGTGACGAAGGACGAAAGGGTTCGGAAGCAGCGAAAAAATAAAGGGAAAAAAAGGGAAGAACTCGGGAGATAAATCGAGTTCGCACGCTCTCGAGAGAAGACGGTGATCACTTACCATAAAAAAGAGGGAACAGCTTGATAAGGTCTTAAGTGTGCACCGCGAAGAAAGGTCAAGTGAGCGAACACAATCAGGTTATTGGGAAATCTATGTGGAACAATAGAGCATCTCGGACAGATAAATCTTTTATCCGAACTACTCAACCGTACGTATGAGATTTTTACGATATTTGAACAAAAGGTCAGACGGCGATCGGCAAGAAAAGCTAAATTATCACTTTCCCGATGCGCCATTAAAAAGACAAAGATACAGCTCAATTACAGAATGGAAGAAAAGTGTGACACGAAAGGACAGAATACATTTTTTGAAATACGCATTAAAATATGCATATTTTGCTTATTATGCTCTTTGCTTCAAGCCAAAGGAGATGTCATGGACATGTACGGCAAAGCGTCAGTCGTCAACTTTTTACGAACCACCACCTTAATTGGTCAGGCCATGCAACGCTGATGTACACAGAGTCCCTTGAGTCGTATTATTATCGGCATCGAGTGACAGCAGACTCGTCAGAAGACTCGTGCACTCAACAGACTCGTGGCAATTGACGGAATGCATTATTGGTGGCTAATATGTATGTATGTGTAGCGTGAGCGATTTACCATCTCCACGTAGTAGCGCTGTTAATTTGAACAGATTTAATATGCCAGATTAACAGCGACATCTTCCGTCTCTCTTCAGGTGTAATGTGTTATTTTGACAGCGCCATCTCTTGTGGCCCTACGGAGACATTGCACCTGCATACCGATGGATCGCTTCTTGCGCGTGCACCGTTGCCGGTTGGATAGTGACGCGCAGGAAGCGGGAGTAGGGAGCGTCATCAGTTAGCCTTGGCTGCGGGAGGTTGTCCCTCCTGCAGCCAGATATATATCTCTCTCTCTCTCTCTCTTTTTCGTGTGGAATAAATAGTTATTTAGAGAAGAGAGTCTTTTTATTCGACGCCCGTCTATTCCCATCCATTCTGCTGTAAAATATTTTGACACAATTTTAAATACACACAGAGGGACCTTTAAAAATCATGACCGCGCGCCGTCCATAAATCCGCCCCTGCTTTCAGAAACTTGCTGCATACAATACAAATTATTAGATTGAGCCATAAGTTCTGTCGCTGATTTATGAACCGGTTTTTTTTCGACTGGTACGTTCGTGTTTGAATACCCCCGAAACCAGCGATGATTTCACGTGCCCGTATTGTATGCTCGATGCCAGTCCCTAAATATCGTAGAAGAATGGATATTTCCTGCAAATATGGCATTATTATTAGTGTAGAAATATATTTATGAATTTAATAAGGGTGTTGTGTACATGGTGTTTGTCTCTTATAGGTTCTTATACTATTCATCCGATTGCGATTAAACTTTGAGGAGTTGTTGTGCGCACCTCCGTGAACGTCTTTGAATTAGTATAAGCACTGTTTGTGTACGCAATCTGTTTTGTGAGACGTTTAACGGATGCGCCATGTTGGCGAATATTGGTCGCGGGAATAGTAAGAGGAAGGATCTTTTTTCGTCTTTCTTTAGGTGCAATGTATTAATTTAACAGCGCCATCTTCTCTGGCTTTGCTGACACATTGCGTCTGCAATACTGAAACTGATCGTTTCTTGCGCGTGCACTGTTATCGGTTCGGCGGAAACACGCAGGAGATGAAAGTCGTCGGATAGCCTTGGCTGCGGGAGGATGTCCTTCTCGCGGCCAGATCTCTCTCTCGCGATTAATGAAGAAGTTATCTAAAACGAAAGACTTTCTATTCGACGACTATCTACTTCCATCAATCCGCCCGGCTTCACGATGACTCGAAATTGTATGGGAATCATTCTACTAACTCAAATAGAAACGACATGCCAGATATTTTTCGATTGAAATCATTCACCAGCATGTGTTTAAATATGTATTTCGTCGAATTAAATTCCTGACAGCGTGACATCACAATCTAGGCGCTGAAATCTAGGTACCCACTTCTTCCTGTTGACTTTGGTTAAACGCTTCATCACGTACATCATGAATGGACAATGCGTTTTCGTGTATCGATAAAAACGCCAACAATAGCCGTTTGGCCGAGCACAAACTTAAATAAACATCCATGGACGATGAAATGGCTCCATAAACAATGGCCGCTGCCGGCCAATCTATGTTATTAATAAAAATATTACGAAACAATGGCAGGTCATTTGTACAGTATCTACCCTATCTGAATGCAAACAGTTACTCGAAAGGTAACCGACATTCGGTTGCATATCGGTTTGACACACATTATTTTTCAATTGAGCACGCGATCCACGAAGGCTTCTAAAAAGGTTTAATCTGTTCAATTTGGCGATAGCATCTCTGGGGGCTGCCAACCACGTGTTTTGCATGCGATTAGGGTTCATTACTGGAGCGCTGCACTTTCATAGGTCAGCGACAGGTAGCAATGTTGCACAAAGACACGAATGCACTTTAGAAGTACTCGTCAACTCGCTCAGGTACACACTTTGCAGTCTCCTTAATATTAGCGGTCACGTGCTTGTGCTTACACTAAAATTTACTACAGGATTTCATTAAAAAGCAGCGAACGTGAAGCATACATAATACGAAGATTTGCTAGTGTACAGAATCTGCTATATCAAGTTGCTGCTAAATACTATTCCATTATAGTTGATTAAAGCACCAATAACATTAAAAAGCAATAGCGAACATGCTTTATATTTGGCTGGTTGGTTTTCAATGGCTATTGTTCACAAGTGCAAATGTCTGAACTTGAACAAAATGTTCGTATATTGTACAAGTAATAGTTTCAATGGTAGCATAGTCCGAAATGAATAGCAATTTCCCCGGAAATGGTACAGAAGATGAAGTCCTTAATTGAGCGATATTCGGAACGCTAGAAAGTTTCGAAATTATTAACCGTTTTCTTGTGCAGCAGGCTGCAAAATTAAACATCATGCGAGAAGGAATCGCGCCCAAATATTAATATCGGATAGGAAAATATTGACGATTTAGAATTTTTTTTTAATAATTAATTTACTCATCATTTAGAGCAGTGAGTGACTATAAGTAGATAAACAGATGGACTGGAGAAGAAGCTTTGAAGACCGGATCGGTTTAAGGCTTGCAAGTCTTCTACAAGAAGCATAGAGAGCAACCAGCTGCGAGACTTTCCAACGACGAACAATGGCTTTTTATAACCAAGATTAACCATCATTTTTTTATAAAATGACATCTCATGCTTAAATGCTATGTTTTTGTTTGATATCAGATTCCAAAAAATATATATGAAGTGCTGCACCGCTGGCGAGTTTTATTTTATATTAAATCTTTGCGGTCCTATGTCGAGTCTAGCTCGACATTTTGTTCCTAATTTTTTTCCCCAATCAGATTTAAAATCATGTGATTTTATTTTGCGTATCTTGTTTATGACAGTATTTGGAAATGAATATTGGTTTTATGATCCTTTATAATGTTACCCGGATAAATCCTTAAGCACAGGCAGTGACTCTTAACGCGCGCTTTCGTGAACAACTCCGATCATACTTACGATATTTTTACGTAATCATATAATATTCATAATATTTTTGTCCGAAACTAACGAATATACAAAATAAAACTTTAAAAAACCTGGTCTCCATTTAGGCTAATGTTTTGAGAGACATCATACATTATCTAATTATAAACTATACAATATAATGCCTCTGAATAATATATTAGTAAACGGGAAGGACATCTTCCCGCAGCCAAGGCTATTCGGAAAATCCCCTTCTTTACGCGTCACCACATGACATAAAGCCATGCACGCGCAAGAAGAGATAAACGTCATTATCTTAGAGGTAATGTGTCCGCAGGACCCCGTATTTGAAGGTTTTCAACCGAATAGGGTCAAAGTTCCATAATAATTTGAATGTTTATTTTGTCATCATCTATTGATGATAGATGTAATGAATCTCTATCGTGTACTCGTTCAAATATTGTATTCCTTTATATAAATACAGATGATTCTTTGGGCTCATAAAACTTGCTCGGAAATTTAATAGAAACATGTCAAAAGAATAAAAGAAGAAAAGAAAGTATATGATGAGACGCAAGACATCCGTATCTCTCTCCGATTCACTTATCCCCGCACTCAATGTGCGATAATACTCTTCATGTGCGATCATTCGAGTCCGATCGCAGCATATGCGGGATTACTCATCAACGGGATAAATTAATAAATTGCGTTTGAAGGATGACAGATAGATGAAAAATGCAAATAAATTACTCACAGGAAGTCCTGCCCGTCTTCGTTAATTGCTCGGTAATAATCTCGATTTTAATTGTTATTGTAATTGAAAATAAGGATGAAACAAGTGGTACGGTGAAAATTTTCTCCGCTGCTGAATTTGAACTCAAACAAGAACTAAGCCCACTATACCAACACTTAACACCGGTATATAGCCATAACTACTTTTTCAGTCTTCGGGTTCAGTTTATTCATTTACGATAGGCAAGGGGGCAAAATTTGACACTGATTTTTTAATGAGACCTCTAAAAGTTTAGCAAACGTGCGGCCATATGCATACTTCGTTCGTGTCCCTGAATAATAAAACGAGTCGGATATTATTTGGTAGAGGAGCGTAGACCGTAGTTCGGCCAGCATTTCTAAGGGATCATAAAATGAGTACGTGAAACGACATAGATTTGTGATATGGTGGAAAGGACGAAGCCCCAAGAAAGCGGCACCGGGCGAAGCACGCACGTAAAAAATTGATCGAATTTAGAAACGATCAGGGCTGAAATATTGCCCGGGAAGGGGTTGAGCAGACCACCGCAAGGACCATGGCCGATAGCGTAAAAAATGGCCACGACGCAAATAAAGAAGACCCATCTATACGTAATCCGTCGGGTGAAATGCATCCATTTTTCAAGGATCAAAAAAAGATACAAAGCACAAAAGCGTGCGATTCGTCAGCAAGACCGCAGGGAGCAAACGAGCATCCCTTATCCAAGTTAAAATTAATTCAACGATATTAAATTTCATCCCGATTGATACTAGAAGCCGATATTCGGCGAAATCAAATAGCTTTATAAATAAATTTAATCGTTATTGTTCTATTTGTACGACAATAATCTTAAACATTGGTAAACAACTTGGGAGTTTATTACGATTCCAGGAACGATAGCATCATTTCGATACAATGCCGAGCCGATTGCTTAGTTAATACTTCATATTTTATAACCAATTCGAATATAATATCCATAAAAGCAAATTTAAACCAAAACTTCATCATTATTCGAAGCGTATTACAATATCTACTAGCAATATTTATTCGCTCCTCTTCTATTTAAATCAGGTTTTCGGATCGATTTTGCTATCTGCTCTTTTTGAACAACCGTTGCTTTTTATGTCCATCATACAAATATAATACAGCCATTTTATCTCCGGTTGATGCAAAAAAAATCCATCTGCGAAAGTTCATAAAGAACTTCTTAAAATGAAGAGTTCATCCTCTATTTTAAATCGCATTTGTATTTATGTCAGGACATTGCTGAAAATCATATTATAAACGTATTTATCTCATTGTGAAAATTCTTGGAAACGAGTCAATCCTGAAGAGTTTGGGGAATCTGATGAAAATGTAAGGAATTTTGTTCACATCGGAATGCTCATCTTAAATATTTAGCTATGATTTTATTCTTATTCTTGATGCTGTTAAATCCATACCATTTGAATTTATTCAAGATAATATAAATGTATTAAAAAACTAAATCAAAATTAAATGATTTCGATATTGCAATATATGATTAAATTATAAAAATAAATAAACATTAATCGTTGATGCGGAATCCCGCATATGCTGCGATGAACACATTGAGTGAATCGGAGACAGAGACAGAGAAAGCGTCTTGCATCTCGACATACATTCGTACATCATACGATCGTGTCAATCAATAACGATAACCCAAATATATCGATTAAAAATGTTTGAAACGCAATTACGGGGTCTCACAATATCAACAGTGTTAAGGTTCATTTATTGATACACAAGCTTCATTCACGATGCGCGCTCCTGAGGGAAAAATGGATTTGTGTGGACGATAAGCGGCGCACATACGAATATAGCATCTACGTTTGCGTCAATTTAAAATTAAATCATTAATAAATATTATTTCAAATTTAAGCATTTACGCTACAATATCGTATGACGCACGTTCAATTACTTTGAACCAAAGATCCATCAATATCGATGATTCATATTTTACGACCCGGATGGGTTAAATGGTTTACATTAAAAATGTATTTAGTACATTTTATTCCTTATTTATGTGTTGCGTTTGTCCTGTATGCGTTCCTGTACCATTCATCCGATCACGATGAAACTTTGTAGAGTTGTTGTGTGCACCTCCGTGAACTTTATAGAATTAGCACAAGAATTGTTTGTATACGCAATTTGTTTTGCGAGACATTTAGCTGATGCACCATGTTAGCGCATATTGGTCTGGTGAAATGAAGTAACAAAAATTTTAATCACAAAATTTGCGTTTATTTTTAAGGACTGTAACGATTGAGAGCTGCCGGGTTTGCCGGGATCAGACAATGAGAAACGGGACATAAATCTAAGTTCGCAATCAATTTATCGATTGGAGCAGTCTCGAGCGCTGGAAGACCACCCGCATGCCCGGCGCTCATGCACATAGCTGCCGGGTACATAAATGCAGTAATAACACAGTCTCTAACGGAGCATTCCTTGATTAGCTACATCATGTCGTTTTATGGCCGACCCTGTAAATAAACCCAAATGTCCCTAAGCTGTGTTACGGCGACAAAATTTGGAGATGTGGCTGTCGTACGGGTTGCTGGCGTTTGACCCTCTATTTTCGAGTGTGTCAGACGTAATTGAATGGCGTGCAAACAAGCCTGAAGCAATCAAGTGATCGCCGAACACGTCCGTGCTCGAATTCGCGAAATAAAACAGAGTGATGGGCGGATGACGTTTGGTGTCCCATCGACACCAGCAGCGGAAGAAGCAGTTAAACGCGTTACGTCTGCAGTGTCGTTGTTCGCATTATGAACTTCGACGGTTAAACAATCTAAGTTATGACCCAATAGCATATTCGGTTCAGCTGCTGCGAACCGCCAGTTCAGCCTGAGGCCATTTCGGCCGCTAACGAATATCGCAAGTAGCCATAAAGAAGGCTGTTGTGGAAATTTGGCACCGGGAGCAGAGTACCACGACCAAACACTCCGAGTGTAGAATCTGGTCGTAACTCAGTCGCCCATTATTTTCATGGACGATGCGGGAGGAGGTAGCTCAAAAACGGTCAGACGATTTATAGTCTCCTATAAAGGTCCCACGCTCGGGCGATTCAGCTAGTAAATATCCTGGACTACAGCGTCCAGGCTATATTAGAAGAGCCCCCCGATTCTTGTATATGGGTGACATACTTTGAAAAATTAATATTGGACGTCTCATATTTCGTCCCTGTGAAATCGATCGATCAGGATGTAATATCGAGATTGTATGGCAATTTATGGAAGCATATCGCAAGGCCCAAAAGACAGCAACACTGATCCGACTTATTTTACGATCATCTATCCTAGTAAAAAATCATCTATATGTGCCGGTTAACCACGTGTATGAGCGCGAGAGTGTGTGAGAAGCTTGTTGGCAGCGTACGAGCACATGTTAACACACTTTAGGCGGGACGCCTAATGCTAAGCTTCATCGCGATTAATGCTGTAATGCAATTCATATTGATTTAATGCAATAATACCTCTTCACAGGGGGAGTTTCGATCAAAATTATCACATCGAACGTTATAATCAACCTAATAAATACCGCTAAGGGTTCTAAAACCACATAACTCTTTAGCAACCCAACGTATAAAAACAAAATTTGGAATATAGTTTCGGACTAACTTTTGCGGTAAAACCTTAGATTAATCCGCACGTGAAAGTAGATTGATGGAAAAATTAGAACAATTTTCTAATATATAAAAATGAATTGGGCTTTGTTCGTTCGAAATGTGATGTCATACCGTTCATCGGATTGCAATAAAACTTCGTCCACTTAATGCTAAGGATTTTGCGAATAACATAGGCATAGTCTAATGTATAAAAATCAACGTTTATTTGTCCCGTAAGACAGAATATACATAGTTTAAAAGTGATTAAAAAAAAATCACTAAATTCATTAAATTTTACCTTTTAAAAGCAAGGTATTGTAGATATTTTTAAATGAGGGAATTCAATTTGCCCGCTTAAAATGTGTTTCAATACGTATATTAACCGCAATAATTTTACATAACCTACATATTAAATAAACAGTCTTCGGTGGTGTAAGAACTAACATTTCCCAGAGCAAATTTATTTTGTCTTAAATTCTAGTTAAAAGATAAAATATTCGTGGAGAGGTATTAAATTTCCTGTATCTCCTTGTTAAATAAATATTGTTTAAGTTTATTTTGAATAAATATAGTAAGAGTATCCGACCTTTTCTCTAAAGATTATCCACACCACAAGCTCCAAGAAGGTCAAGGGTCATCCATAAAATAACGTTAGATAAGATTAAGAGATTCTGAGGCCGGAGGATTTTTTGTTTTGAAATTGACGCATCTGGCGTTTGTCGGCCATTTTGTTCAGTCACAGTAAATCCTTCCGATGGAGAGGTCGTCGCGCGCTATCGCCACCTCCCGTCAATGCGAGATCCACTTAATCATCCGTTTTTTGACTTTGCAGAACAATGCCACCGCAAATATCCATTATTAACTGATGGAAGTTAATGGTAGTGATGTGATGAGTCGATAGCATGTCACAAATTGGATTAGGTTGTTCAGAGAAGGCCATAATGATACTCACTACGAGGCAAGGAGTGGGAGCAAGAAAAGCAATTCTGGGAGTATTTGTAGGTTGTAATCAAAATAAAAACAGACAATTATGAATATATTTGACCTACATACGATACATTTTTATTAATAGTCACCATCACATTTTGAAACCAAATCTTGTTTATATTTCGATCATCATAAATAATATTATGTATGCAAATCCTGAGTCGAAACCTTTTTCGGGCCATGCGCTTTGTCAGAGCATAAAAAACACACACAAAAAACCAAAATTATCATCCTTGCCCGAGATAATATTTTCTTTTCAGGATAAAAATAAACGACTTACTTTTAGTTATAGTACTTACGGGTAGTCCCGTGGCTAAGCGGTTAGATTCGCAACTCAATCATCTTGGATTCAAATCTGCAAGAGGTGAGGCTGGCGACCACATTTTTGAAAAAAATTATATGCCAAGAAAAATCATGTAAAAATGTTCTTACCCCATTCATTTGAATACGATAAACCTTTGAGGAGTTGTTATGCGTACCTCCGTAAATAATACAAGCACTTCTTGTGTACGTAATTAGTTTTGCGAGACGTTTAACGGATGTGACTGATAAAATTCCTATCTGCTGAGACACGGACTAAAACTCGCAAAATTCCCGATTTCCCGACAAATTGTTTATTTTCGTCGCTGCAGATGAATACTTATATACTATAATACATTGATGTGATTCGTAATTATATTACGGAGGAATACAAAAATTTTGAACCCCGTATCTATTATATTTCATATCGATATTCCCATTATTAGAGTCGAGGTGTAGTAAATACATCACCGGTAGGGAAAGGTTTATATAACAATTTGAAAATCATAGGGAATCATGAGCAACTAAAACTGTCCGGGATCCCGGGATTGGATTCTCTAATGCCGGGTATTGCTATTTATAACGATTCGTGTTTTAACGCGTTCTTATGGACACCCAAGCGATAAATTTATATGAGACTGGACGTTTTTCATATTATATAATATTAGCATGATTCGATTGAATGGCATTTTAAATGAGTATATTTCATGGCAAATAAGCCACTGTGAGGGCTGTACTGTTGTCGGTGACGAGTGTGGCAGCCCTCAGTTATATTTCCAAACATCCCTTCCATATTGCCGACGACAGCTGTCAAGACCCTCCATTCAAATATCTTGCTATTATTCGAGTACAAGGACCAACCACAAAGAAACCGTCCATGTTCTCACCGCTAATTCTTATTTGTCCTTAGCGTGGACGATATAAAAACGTCCTTATAAAATAAATGTACCCTGTATTGATTTTATGATTTAATTATTATGATTGTGCCGCTTTATAACAAATTGAGTCCTGGTGGAGTTAACTGCCACTTAAAACTTTGTCGTTCGATCGTTAAATTTGAGCTTATCGGCTGATACAAATAATAAGGCAGAATGATTTGGATATTTTAAAAATATATTAATAAGGTCAAAAGGCTTATAAAATGTACAAATTTATTCCAGAAAAGGCATCATTATTATCAGATTTTGTTCGTACGGCATCTGTTTGTATTGGGGATATTTTAGTCTGGAGGCACAAATTTTGGACGATTTTTTCATCTTGGATAAAAAAAAGTTAAAATACATTTTTTACCAATTTTTAATTGATATTTTCAGAATATGCGAAAAAAACATTTAAAAAGTGTAAAGGGGTAAAAAAAGGGTGTGTCCTGGTTGACACAATTCCAACCATTCTAGTCATCTAAAATTAAAAAATATATATATTCTGAAATAGAAAAGATATCGCTATAGTTCCTACTTTAAAATAAGAATAAAAAAAAAACATTTTCACAAAATTACGACCGTTTTTAAAAAAAAACGTTATTTTTAGACTTAATTTTTTTAAAAGCAGTCAAAAAATATTTTTTTACATAAATCTCGAATTAATTTCTACTCAATACTTCAAAACATCAGAATAATTATATACCGCATAATAAAAAAAAATCAGTCGCTACAAAATAATCTAGCAAATGAAAGCAAAACGGGAAGAAATGAAGAGGAGATTATTAAAACGAAGCACTGTAATAATAAGACGGCAACTTCATATTTTACATTTCAATTTGGCGTCCCAAGTATGAAAAAAATCCCAGGGCAATAAACGGGACGAGTATATAAAGCATAATAAAAAATCGACTGAGAAACAGTAGCAAGGAAGCTGCTTAATCTGTGAAGATTATTAGGATATAATTGATGTTTCGCCAGGAAATATATTTTTTTAATCCAGCCATTTGTCGCTCTTAATTACTTGTAAGTGCTTATTTCATAGTATAAATGAAAAATATTATAATTTATGTCAATGGACAGCGACAGGAATTATTTAATACAACATCAATCTAATTTTAATATTTTCATATTAAGCGCGATGAAGTTTCTACCCCAACCCTCACATGAAAAGATGAACTAAATTTTATAAACATAATTCAGAAAGTCCTTTAAAATAAAATCCACATATTCAATTTAAACACCACTTTTATCTCTCTTCGTGTGTTATTTTAACAACGCCATCTCTTATGGCCCTACGGATACATTGCGCCTGCATACCGACCGATCGCTTCTTGCGCGTGCACCGTTACCGGTTGTGTAATGAAGCGCAGGAGGTGGGAGTCGGGAGAATCGTCGGTTAGCCTTGGCTGGGGGAAGTCGTCCTTCCTGCAGCCAGATCTCTCTCTCTCGTGTGGAATAAATATTTATTTAGAGGAGAGTCTTTCTATTCGACGCCCATCAATTTCCATCCATTTGTCCAGCAACATCACGGTCCGATGGAAGAACGGATCCGAGCGCTAGCGCACGGATGGTCGCGTTGGCAGGGAGCCACCCGGCGACTCTGTCCCCGAGAGCGCCCCCACCTCAACGTTACACAATCATGCTCGTACAAGCGTTCTTGGATGCGTTCATCCAGGTGACCCGTTGAGTGAGTGTTAAGATTGAACATAGCTAAATACTTTTTTTAAATCACTCCAAATTAATAACAAATTGGCAAATTATCATATGAAGATACATACCCATAAAAGATCTTGGAACCCGTGTTTTATGAAATATGAAACTAGTAAAATAATATTAAAAGTATTACACAAAACATATGGGTTTATTCGACATCATTACTGAGCATCATTAAGCCGTTGATGAGTAATCGCGCGTATGCGCGTTCGGACTCGAGTGATACAGAAAGAACATTTGAAACGCTATTATGGGACCCAACAATATCAACAGTGTTAAGGTTCATTTATTGATATACAAGCTTCACTCACGCTACGCGGTCCCGCGATAAATTTGGATTTGCATGAACGATAAGTGGTGGATATATGAATATAGCATCTATGTTCAACTTAATTTAAAATTAACTCACTAATCAATGGGATAATTCTTGAATATTTTCGCTATTTATATTATTAAATCTTTCCATTTTTATAGACAACAAATTCTATTATCGTTAGAACCAACTTACATTGCCTGTATTTCAAAAGCATATAAATAGGAATAAACGATATTGAACAACGGATAATTTGTTAAAGAAACTAAATATTAAGGATCAGGATATCATTATGAAGTTCAAAGGAATTATATTTGAATAGACTATAAAAAAAATGATCAAAGAGCAATTCGATGGCCAAAACAATGTAAATGGTATGAGGGTACATTCACTTGTATAATAGAAGCTTTACAATCCGTAATGAATCTAGGCACAAAATAATAATCTATTAAAGGCAATTTTTTTGTAATTTCATACTAACATATTGATTTCAAAGAAGATTATTTTCATATTACAGTTCATTAAAAGTTTTCAATAAAAAATAAGCGGATAAAAGCACACCCGACGAATTTAAGGGATTAAAACTTTGTTCAGCATCCATATTTTTAAAATTAAAAATATGAAGGAGGGCATCCCTTTCGCAGAAATTCCGGCAAAGGCGAACATTTCTCATATACAACAAAGAATATGATGAACCGCCCTCGATATCCATCATAAGTGAATACAAAATATGGGGGGGGGGGCGGTTATGCTTCATATCCAGTTGTGCGAAACCATTTGTAAAATATTCGCATAGCCGAAAGATCCGCTGTCACTTTGACAAAATAATATATTTAACACATGCGCTCCCGTTTGCGGTCTCCCATGCTGTTATCCAATTACATAATTTATCGCTTCATAAATGTCTTCATACACTTGCGACCTACGAATTTATTACGCATTCATCAGCGGGGGAAAAAATGATTGAAAAAGTGTTACATATTTCTGGAGGATGAAAGTGACTTCATCCCGGTATGTGGAGCAAATCGATATCCATGGCAAAGAAGTTTGTTTTTATGATGTCATCTCGTATAAGTTCGTAGGATCTGCCCGAGGCTTTATCAAGTCCTATGGCAATAAAATCGGCCCTCGTATAATACGGTATTTCTATAAAAAGCTTTCATTTTTACACTGTCGGTAGACAGTGACATACACTTGTATTAACACATTATAGGCGGGACACGCAATACTAAGTATCATACTGATTTAATGCTTTGACGGATATGTCTTCATTATGCGTCGTGTCCGCCAACGCGTTATAGCTGCGTAGTAGTAGTTCTTCAGAGAGGTAGTTACTATTACATAGTACCACATGAAGATTCGGAATTTCAATTAGTCAGATATCAATCGATATTTTGTTGTGATTTCGAACCGATCGAATGATTACTAGAATATTGGATCTTTTGAATTTGCCAGCATTTTCACAATTCACGTCTAATGGATTAGTCTTAAAATTAATAATTTATGGTTGATCAATAAACCTAGGTGGCTAGGTGACAAAGACCATATTAGTAAAGTTGTTTAATTAATATTGAAAAATAAGAGGGGAGTCGTTTTTAAATATTTATGGACAATTTTTACAATAGTGTTACTCCTACAGAATATATTTTGGGTCAAAACACACATCCGCTGTTAACAGCGATATCTTCCATCTCTCTTCAGGTGCAATGTGTTATTTTAACAGCGCCATCTCTTGTGGCCCTACGGAGACATTGCACCTGCATACCGAGGGATCGCTTCTTGCGCGTGCACCATTGCCGGTTTGATAGTGACGGACAGGAGGCGGGAGTCGGGAGAATCGTTGATTAGCCTTGGATGTGGGAGGTCGTCCTTCCTGCAGCCAGATCTCTCGTGTGGAATAAATAGTTATTTACAGAAGAGTCTTTCTAGTCAACGCCCGTCTATTTCCACCAATTTGTCTAAATTTTAAAAGGACAAAGCTATTTGAAAAACTAATAATATATGTGAAAATATTTAGACGTGTAGGAGTATCTTTACAGCATGATCTTGCCACCGATTTATGAGTGTATGATGAGACACAAGACACCTGTCTCTGTCTCCGATTTACAACACTCAAAGCGTTAAGAAACAAAGGTTCTGTACAATATTTTACACATTCAACAATTTAAAGTTGATAAAAGTAAAAGAGCTTAGAGGTGTTTTAGGGGAGGATTACTTTTTAAGAAATAAAATCAAGGGTCAAAAGAAATTCATTGGCTCTTAAAGTGTGGACTTTGGCGTTGACAAAAGGCTGTCGAAGCTAATAGAGATTATTTAAATTGAATCAATTATGTTTTGTAAAAGTTATGGCGTTTTAGCTCTCACTTAAGAATTCCGAACGTTCAAGTGAAACGCCCTAATATTAAAAGGATCAAGTTATTAGGACAAAATATTTACTTCTAAGAAGTCATAACAGTACCGTGTTTTTTTATAAATATAACATAACATTATAGAGGGATGTGCTTCGAAGACAGTAGTTCAGATACAAGTTCGCACCCGCCTAAAGTGTGTTAAGTAGTTACATGGTCACAATCTTGTTGAAATTTTGCATTCTTCTTCTAAATAGAATTATCTGGTGATTTTATTGAATGTTTTTTTTTAAATTTTATTTGAACACAAGTTATTTTACAAAGCAATACACTTTGTATATTTTATCGAAAATTGTTCTTAATACTTTGCATACATTTTTTTAAAAATCTTTTATTTCAATCACGAGCTGTAGTCATCTACTGAAAGAAAATATTTAGATTTTTGATTTCATATAAAGTTATCCATGAGTTATCCTGACCATCACGAGGACATTTTTTCGGTCAAAGTGTCTCGGAAAACCAAGTGTCAACGGCTGAATTTTCGAAATTTTTAAATAAAATTTTATAAAATAGTGTTTGAAGGTTGCTCTTTTCTTTTGCTTTAAAGTTTTAATAAAATATTACTTTAATTGTGTTTAAAAAAATTGTAAGAAAATATACTTTTTTTGTCCTATAAAATCCACGTAACCCATTTAATAATAAGGGTGATATAAAGAAACAAATTAAAATCCACAATAGTGGCAGGATTGTATATCACTGCAAAATATTTTGCTTGTACACGCTCAGTATTAATGGAAAAGATGGAGAAAGCTCTCATGTTCTGGATAGCAGACAGTAATGACAAAAACATCCCTTCGGAAACATTATTTAGCAGAAATCATTAAAAAATTATGAGCATCGGTTTTATGAAGCAAAACATAAGTCCGAGGAGAAATTCCGTCGGCTAATACAGAATCAGTGAAAATACATTAAAGGTTTGTAATTGGCTGATAAATTAGAACATTATAAACAGAAAATTATCCTTTGATCGAAAGAAGCTTATAATTCAAGAGAGAATTAGAAAAGGGCTTAGGCCCTTATCATGAAATATAATATATAAAGATTTCATAATGCTATATTTTTGGTGTTATACGAAGATTGAATGTATATTTGCCAGTCAAAAATTGCACTGCAACCGCGACTTTTTTCCCCAAATAAGTCCACAGGATTATATTACGACCGATATTAAGCGCAACGACTGCCCGAAATTTCACCACCTGTATCTTTTTATTAGGGGTCAAAGGGGGAGCCCGAACATGAAGCCATTATTTATTTTAATTTAGAATTTACATCCAACTTTCTGCGGGAAAAAATTAAATAAAAGGGGAAATCTCGAGCCCTATTTTCGCAAAAAATAAACATTCCACCAAAAGCAAAGCCCCCATATCACCGACCGGAGCGTCGTCCACAAAAGCGACCTTTCGCATCGAAGCAAAATTCAATTATTTTTTGGATAAAGTCCTCCCCCCCCAACAGATTCACTGGGCGAAGAAAGATACTTTTACCCTTTTGCGATGACTGAACGAAAATAAAGTACCGTCTGGCAATTAGCGATGAAACGTTTATCCTCGGCTAAGTACACATTGATGGGACCCCGATGAGTGCCGGATTTAAAGGGTTATTACTTGAAAACCACGGTATAATAAATTTTACACCGCAACATAGATTATCGATCAGCGAAAGGTTGTTATGCCACTATAAATTTACTTATTGAAAAACTGTCTTAGTTGTCGAATAAACATCAAACCACATTTAAAGCTCGACAAACATTTTGTATACCGTTGGCGGTAATATGTAAAATTTACACAACGACATGATATCGAGCCTAATGCTAGAATTATAATAGTATGGAATAAATTATTAGGGATATCGAAAAGTAATTGCGTATTTTGAAATCTTATGTTTGAGCCGAAACTAACGAGGTCCAAATTAAATTTAAATTTGGGTTGAAGTGCCACAAGTCAGTAAAACACACTAAGATGTTTAGGATGAAGTGGCAACAGTCCCCTGATACCAATATTGGCCGCAGAAATTTAAATCGTACTGAAACAAACAAGGACAGGGATAATTTAGTGTTTTCTTCCTGACACTTGATATTTTTTTACTGCTATTAGTTATAATCCTAAAATAACTATCAAAGACCTCCAGTCCTCTGTGAATCCTCACTCTGATCTGTGTTCTTGACATCTCAATACTGTTCAATATTAAAAACATCGACGAAAAGCGTGATCGACCTTAATCGGAATCACCTGAACATCGAATAAGATAACAACCTTAATCACTTGCCTGAATATTGTCGCTGTGTAATTATCAGGATACATTTAGGTGTAATGATTATATCCTGGAACAACACTGCATGTCAATCAAGAGATAGAACTTTGTACACGCACGTGCACTTCGTATCTTGTGAGAATAAAAGTAATTTAAGCGCATTTGCTGCTATAATATATTCCCAAAAATATTACCATCATTAGCTGAAAAGTAATGCACAAATGCTTGTATGAGCATAAACAAAAATAAATAGCAAAATCGAATAAAAAGTACATTAAAGTACAATTCTTAAGCTTTAAAATCATATATTTATTTTTCAAAAAAATCATCGTTGAGGCTCAAAAATTCTCCCAATATGTAACAAGTTTTTTCATTCCGTCACTGAAAAATTCTTCCGATTTTTTTGAAATCCACGACTTGATAGATGCCTTCATCCCATCGTCCGAGGTGTAATTATTACTATTGAAGTCTCTCTTGAGTAGAGGAAAAAAATAAAAATCACAAGGCGCTAGTTCGGGGGAATAAGGAGGGTGTGGAATCGGTTAAAACTCCAGGTTTCACAGAGACTCTCCAGTAGCGCGCGAGGTATTTGGCCATCGGACACTGATTTTACGGTATACAATTGATCAATAACGAAGCCAAAATCTTCCTTGGATATTCCAATATAGTTTGCGATACGCTTTTGAATGATTTGTCGATTATTTTGAATCAAATAATCGATCTAAAGATCGCTTCTAAAGATCATTTCGTTCGCGGTCTACAAGCATTTGTGCATTATTTTTCAGCCCGCCTTCGTATTTTTTCTAGTAATAGGAGTGTAATCTGTAGCTGCAAAAATTACTTTTGACAGGGATGTATGGTGTTTTCATAAACAAAAAATTATCCTGTCCTAACTAATTGAGCTAGCTGCTAATCCTTAGAAGAAAAAAAATGCTTTGATTTGATTTGATAAACTATTTCTGCAGCTTTAATTTGGCATTCTTCTGTATATTTTATAGGCTGGCTCGCAAAAATATTAATTGTGGGCGCCGAATATGATACCCTTGGCTTAAGGGATGAACCGAGAGCAGGAGGGCTGTCTGGTGGAAAAATCCCTAACCCCTAACCTAACCTAACCTGTTTTGGTGAATGTGGAATGGTTTTAACATCAACTTTAATGTCAATCAATTTTAATCTCATACTGACTGCTTCTCACAAGCCCCGTACACACTCACGCTAATGCATACTGGCATGTTTATGCGCATGATCATGTGCTCGACATAATTTACAACAATACACAGTAATAAATTAAACTAAATAAGTCAGGGGATTACATTCAAAGTCACTTCGGCGAAAATCGCGATGATCATGCTCTAAAACTACTTTTCGATCCTCTAAAAACCCACCGTGCATGTTTCATAATAACCTCTGCATGTAATATGACTCGTTTCTTTGTGTTTTTAATTTGACCTGCCCTAAAAAGATACTGTGGATATCTGCATATGAAAGCTTCTATGCAACCACGAGCCGAGCTTAAAGCTGCAAATGAAGATAGTGTTCTGCTGCTATACATTCTCCGAGCTTTTATGTAGAATGAAAGCATGGACAATTACAGAAACTTTGCTTAAGCCAAATGGGGCATTCGAGATGTAGATACCTGGATATAAATATTAAATAAGATTAGGTGAAATTTGAAAAAAATATCGGGGGTGATGAAAATCCTCGTGTTTTCCAGGAAAAACCCAAAAAAGTTTGTCTAGGTGTCATATTTGGACGAAATTATATATGATGTTTCTATAGCGTTGTCCCTATCCCGACGCTATAAAAGGGTTGACTGTATATCTTATTGAGAGAAATTGATGAAGCCTTATAAACGTGTTATTTTTTGAGTCAAAGTGTACATTACTTTGATGTGGTTACTCGGTTATTTGTAAATTATGTTTGCCAATTAAGACATTTTTCATTAATACAAAGAAGAGCACCATAAATAAACATGGCGATCGATATTCGATTTAATTGAATTCGTTACAAATTCTACAACAATATTAACATACAAACCTCCCCTCGTTGTAAAGCCCCACAGATAAACCTACAGACCCCCGTCATCTTTACAAAAAGTTCACACAAATTAAACTCTACCCTTCCTCTCGGAGCGTGGGAGCGGGGGATGAATTTTCCATAAATTCGAGCCATCCAGCAAATGACGATATTTCGCCGTTCAATGTGGCAACAAATTTTCATAAACGATATGGTTCGTCGTTTATTAATTCAGACAAAAAACTCACCTAAGGTACCCAGACGAGCATCAAAAGGAAAATTCGAGGAGGCCTAATTATAAGCGGAAAATGTAAATAAGAAGTTTTTGTTAATTATTTCGGGGCGCTTATGTTTCCGGGGACCAAAAACCCAATATAAAACATAGTATCAAAAGTTCTCGATAGAGGATCGACTGGGGAAAATTGCGTATTTTCCGAGGAAAATTTTCCGGAGAGACATGTGGAAATAAGCAACATCCACAAAGGAAAATTTTGTGTAAATTATGGATAAGCAGAAATACATATACATCAATAAAATACGGCACACGTACGACCTTTAACCCCTTTTCTACGGGGACAAAATCGATATTATGCTATTATTTTTATGTATCAAATATAAAAAGATATTTTTTAAATATGAAATAATACGCTTAAGCATCATATAGCATTTTTAATTTTTTTTAAAAATCATAAAAATAAAATAAAAATCCCGACAAATTATTTATTTCCGTCGTTGCAGATGAATACTTGTATACTATAATACTTTGATGTGATTCGTAATTATACTACGGAAGAATACAAAAATTTTGAACCCCGTATCTGTTATATTTCATATCGATATTCCCATTATTAGAGTCGAGGTGTAGTAAATACATCACCGGTAGGGAAAGGTTAATATAACAATTTGAAAACATATATGTACTTTGTATGTGCATATGCATAGATTAGACAGTTATTGCCCCTAGGCGTTGCTTAAGCTCGCCAATTAGTAGATACGCCACTGTTTCCAAGCGTCCAGATTTCGGCGAAAATGTCTCGATTTAGTAGACTTCATCGTGTTGGCGAGGTGTACAATTTCTGTTAGATAAAAATTTCAATCCCGATTTTTTCGAGATTTCGTTTACTAATCCCGGGATTCGTGAGCACCTAAAACTATCCAGGATCCCGGGATTAGATTCTCTAGTGTTAATTATTAATACTTGGCGTGTACGAACAATATATTCTGCATTGATAAACGATCCTGCCAAAATTATGGATCCTGATTCGTTTTTATTTTTTGTATCATCCTTATTATTGCTTCATTAAAATCCAGAATTTTAGCAATAGACGACAGTTTATAACTTTAAAATACTATTTTACTCTGTACTAAAATATCAATTGCTAATATATCAACGAGTACGAGGCTTCCCGTCTAAAGTGTGTTAAAATGATTCTACAACTTTGATTATCGCTCATGTTTAAATTAATTTGTACATACATTTTTTGCGAAATTTTATTGAGATTGATCATGTACTTATTTTTAAAACTGTCTAAATAATACGCAGAATTTATTATGGCATGTTTCAAATGTGATTTGGCAGAATCCACTCTGGTGTGTAACTTCCGTTTGAAGGGTGAAACAAGGATTGGACGTCCTTCTGGCGTCGACGAGGATAAATTACAAGCATCAGTTGGGGCAAATCCTCACCAACAACGAACGACTGCCAAAAAATTCGGAACATTTAAATATACCCAGCTCCAAATCTGCCTGTTTTTATTCGTCCTCAAACCGTATCCGATGATATTTTTAAATTACGAACAGTTCAGAAACAATTACGAAATAATTCGCTCCTGCAAATTTTATTAGTGGCGGGATTGTTTGATAGCAACAGAACCTTCGTCTAAAACCAACGTCAAATTCAATCGACTGCGAAATAAACTCATCTTTCGATGCTATCTCCTGTTGGAGAATTCAATTAGCGATTCTCTAAGCGTACACAGATTAAATCATCACTAACAATAATTTAAGAAGATAAAAGTGATCCCAAAAAGAATTAGGGTTGGAAAGCTCTTCCCCCAGCGTACAACTTATCCGACAGCTGCGCGAATTATGAAATTACACCGATATCTTATTTTCAAAAGTCTATCATCTTTGTAAATTAACCCACCCTCCGAAACCCCTATTCCACTCTGTAGCAAGCGCGAACAACTTCTATAAAGTGTCGTCGCGACGTTTACACTCACGGAATTTCTGCGGTTATAATTAAATAAGTTTGATTAAGTCTGGTTATGTTACCCTGTGTCTATATACGAAGACATCTGCAAAATAAAACTGATACAATTGCAGGATAAATCTTAACGAACGGAGAACCACAGCAGACCGGCTCTGGACTTAATCAACTTTCAACTATAAAGAAGAAAAATCTTGAGAGAAACCGGGACTCAAAAGGACTACTAATCAAAAGAGTTATTTGCTATATAAACATGGTAACCAACGACATTTTATCAAAAATATTATTATTTACTATGTTTATATTAATATCATCTCATATTATTGCTGGTGATTGACGTTGATAAGGAATTTCGCATTTCGCACATTGAATCCGAAGATTAGTGAATCAGAGACAAAGACGGGTGTCTTTCGTCTCATCATATAATCGTACATCGATGACAAGATCGCGCTGTAAAGATACCCCTACACAAAGAATCACTTGCATTTCTAAAAATTATTTTATCACATAATACAAAATAGAGAGTCGTCATATCAATCATCAACATATGATGAGAAAATAAACATTAAAATTAAAATTGAATTTGTCCGTATCCTTTTGAAAACCATCAGATATGTGGTTTTCTCAGATCGTTGGTGGTTTTCTTAGAATCGTAAAATCATAAATAAAAGAAAGCAAAAATGTATACATTTTTTAAAAAATAATTGGTTCGTAATAAGTGGAAAGTTGTACAAAAAGTGGTTTCGAGAAAAACTAAGGGTCACTTTAACAGAAAGTTTGGAATTTTGCCATGAAATTTTCGAACCATCTAATTTAGTTTGTCCTCTTAAACACGCTCAACCTGGTGGCCCGCAAGGTAATTGCGTTGTATTAATTCAAATGACAATATATATGTATATGTATCATTAAAAAAATCAATATTTATTTGTCGTTGATAGCATAAGTCCAAATTTCTGATTTCCTGAAAGTAAAATTCAAGGCACTGAATATAGTAGGGCAGGGCAAAATTTACAAAATTTAACCATATACGGAAGACAATGGAAAACGCCACATTTTCATTCCATTATTGTAGGATTTAATACAATATTCCGACTTAAAATTGTTGGGCAGCAATCAAATCAGAGATTGAGTCAATCAAAACAAGCGTACAAGTCGAACAATTCTTACGAAAAGTATTCGGAACCATTGCCGAAACTTTCTTCTTAAGAAACATTTCCTTGTTTATGTTCTGTTTGAGTTTTTGGCATTGTAGCGATTTAAGTATAAAGTTTGCAATATTCAAAACGCTTTTCGTTTCATCAATTTGCAAAATTGCCACGCAGGAATCCCGTATCTTTCGCCGCAATTTCGGAATAAAATTGTATGTTTTTAGTGCGTTCTCGATATCGCAACAATGTTATTATAATTATATCGATCACTTGTCCATTTATTGTTTTTGTGAGGGAACATTTCGTGGCCACTTTTACGTTCGGAAATAGACAATTGAAGGGAATTCAGTATCCAGTAAGGGCTCTCAGGGATTTTATAAGGATGAAAGAAAAGCACTCACAAAATTGGATAGTGGTGAACATATGTGGAGATACTTTCTTCCGACTGTATTAATGTAGTATGAGAAATAGCAATAAAAGACTGTGGATTTTCGAAATATTATTTTGGTATGGGATGCTTGATAAAATCTATTTTGGAGCTTTTGTATTACATTTTATCCGGAAAAAATGAATTATATACTCTCTTATAAGGCGACATTCCTACAACATAGTCTCTTTCAATGATACGCCAAGGAATCATTGCAATGAATTTTGAATGTGAACGACATTCATATTTTTTAAACTAAGTTAAAAACAAATAATGGTATAGAGCGCCCCAGCGCTTCTAATAACTCCCCAGTGCCGTTTCCGCAGCCAAATAAGATGAGAATCGGGGACAGTTGCAGCGGCGAAGGCAACTAAATGAGAGTTCGAAAATCTAACCAAGATCTCCGAAACATTATATCTATGATTAAAGATATATTTCCATGTTTTTAAAGGAGTTTGCATAGAACATTGACATCTAAATAAGTGACCTCATTAGACGTGCTGTTAAGGATAGGTACCAAGATAAATAGTCACAATTTCATTAACTGTTTGATCAAGGAATTTTGCCTAAAATTGAGTACATAATTCAAGATGTTACTAAAGAAAGTTCTGAAAATGAAATCAAAGTGCAATATTAACCCCTACGAGAGTACTGACGGAGACCCTGCGTCCCCCCCCTCCACTATTCAGAAAGAGTACATTGAAGCTCGAAGACAGACAGAGACACAGAGCTTCCAAGCTCTAAGACCACCAACGATCTAATAAGACCCCAAACCTAATAGTTTTCAACCGGATACGGACAAATTCCAATACAATTTAAATGTTTATTTTGTCGTCATCCGTTGATGATTGATGTGATGACACTCTATTTTGTACTCTGAAAAAATTCGTTCTAATATTCCTAAGTTAAACTACATAGAAAACTGAGGGATAGACCATTATTTTTAAAAACCGCATAACTTTAAATCAATGTGATAGAATGTACCAAAAATCGCATAAAAAAAGTTTATGAAAAAATTCATATAAATTACAAATCGTCATTCTTCTGTGTTGAAATCGACTTTTTTAACCTGTATGGTAGTACGATCGCCTATTTGCGAGCGAATATCTTGTGATTCATAAAGAGCATTTTTCCGACAGAAACGGAGTATCTTGCACGTTGAGTTTAGAGAGAAACAGACACGGAGAGATTGTCTTGCTGATCGGAAATTGTGAATGGGAGACAGAGACGGAGAGTGTATCTCGTGTACATCGTACGATTGTATATGTCGTTAATCCAAATTTATCGACTAATAATGATGTGCGAATGATATAATGAATCGATTTAAAGCGTATTGTTTATGTATACTTGAATAACTTATCGATAGGTTCCATTGTTTTTGAAATCCGCATAGCTTCAAATTCGCATAAAAAAGATCCGCATAAAAACAGGCCCAATTGTATATAGAAATACAATAGTGATTCTTTGTGTTAAAAATACCCTTCCCGCATACATGTTTCAATAAACATATTTTTGGACTAGTTCTATTTTATACGTTTTATATGGGGGGGCTACCTGTAATTATTTTCGGAACAATAAATCTAATTTTCCGCGGGTAATAAATAAGGGTTCAGGGGTCCATTAAATTTAGTTACCGACTGCGGGACAATCTAATAGAAAAAATGATAGTAAATTCCACACAATGCATAATCAATGGGACAATAAAAATTTATTTCACGTTAATGAACCATAAAAATGCCATTAAAAATTTCGATGGACCGTTCTGAGACTCTTATCATCCTTTTTATTTGACGTCCCACGAAAATAAAAGCGTGCTTTTATTTTTGTTCGAAACGATCCCATTAAATATCCAAAGGAGCGACGGGATAAAATTTTATTTTTGTTCAAGCATTTTTTTGATTATCCGCTCTGTCTGATCAATTTCACATCATTGCGAGATGATCATTCAAATTTTTTGACAATGATAGAGAGCTGCTTCCTGCTCACTATTCGGACCGATTGTGTGAAACACTAACAAAATCGTACTTCCGCCGCCATGGGGTTAACGGACTATATATAAAACTAACGATAATATCGGGAAAAAAACTCACATTCAGAAGAATAGTCCGATTTGTTCGGCAATCTGGCTAATGCACATCATCGCCTCCGCCGGCCTAAAAAACAAACAATAATATTAAAAAATAAGTTTGAACTCTCTTTGAAGGTCCATAAATATTTATAGAGGGATGTCCGTAAATAAATTGTTTATTTAATCTATCTTTACAAGTGTTTTTGATGCGGCCTAAATGCCAAGCAAAATAAGAGATCCTGGAGGAATCATCGAGCGATAAATTGTTTTCTTGAAAAATAATAAACTTTTAATTCATATCCTGATTGATATGTCCATCAAAATGAACCTTTTCTTCGCTGAAAGTCGTATCTTCCAAAAGAAAATTTTTATTCGGAATATTTTTCCAGTTTTGCGATTTACTGTTACAAACATTCTTATTTCTTTCTATTGTTTGAATCTTCCATTGAATAAATTTACAGTATCAATAAAACACTCTCAGTTTATAATAAGACGTTATAAAGACGTTAAAAATCCATTCATATTTACAAGAAAGCATTAACTCTATGACGAGTATGCACTCACATGTTGAGTGATGCAAAGAGAGTATGTACGCTGTCAGTTATTACATTTATAACAACCAAATATGATTGTATCTTTGCTGGAATCATTGAGAATTTAAATATGCAATATACCAGCTATTTAGCAATTTATCCAGGGACCAGCCATAACAAAAATCGTGCAAACATTTAATTCGAATTATTACAAAAATAAGAAATGATTTGGTGGGTGTGAAGCGATTGATACCATACTTTTTGTCCCGGATTGTGGGAGCTACAAAAATAAGCGACGTTATAAATGAAAGTATTAATCGACACAAAGTACAGGTTCATAAATCTACTGATGGATGCTGAAACCCAAAGAATCTTCCAAAAATACAAAATCCAACCGAAAAATTAAATTTTTCGCGGTTGTATCATGAATAAATTTGTTTTCTGTATTGAGACAGAACAGACATTTTCGCTGTTTTTTTAGGGCTTCGAGCCTCTTTTTCAAGCATGGAACCCTGGGGATCCGTGGTAAGTAGAAATCGTAATAAAACACCGCGTATATCGCAGAACAAAGGTCAGAATTTGAAGATGTTAAATGCCTAGGGTTGGTATGGGGTCCGCAAAAAAAATTACTCAAGAGGTGTCCGCGTACTATACAAGTTTAAGAACCACTGGTCTAGACAGTGTGAAGGAAATGTGAATTGAATTAAGTTAGGTTAGTTTCTCTCAGCTAAAACACTAGGGAATTTTCTGCGCATGCGCAAAATTTATTTCATAGTACAAGCATTGCAGTATTTTAATTGTTGATAATTATGATGTGCAGATATGTGCCTAATTTTTTAGGCACATAACATTAACGAAACCGAAAACCGGTAAAACCAAGCCCTGGTTTATTTGCTAGGTGTTTTTACTTAGTAGTACAACGGTGACATATGCTCCATTGGCCAAAACACCAGCAAGAATTAATAAGAATAATAAAACCCTTTGATTAGAGAGCTAATTTTAAAAAATCATAAGCTTGTATGTCTGCACACTTATCATCCGTATAAATCCACTTATCTGTCAGGACCGTCGCAGCGTGTACGAAGCTTGTATATAAATAAATAAACACTGTCAATAGCACACAATATTCGGTCATTTCTTCTAGTAAACATAAACAATACACGTGAAATCGATTTATTATATCATTCACATATCATTATTAGTCGATAAATTTGGGTTAACGATCTATACAATCGTACGATATACGCAAGATCTCCCATATACTCTCCGACCTGTAAGACACTCTCCGTCTCTGTCTATCTGCGAACTCAACGTGTAAGAATGCTCTTTCTGAATTAATGGAATTTGGACACAACTCTGTTTCTTGCCTTTTTAAGGGGTTAAGAGATAAGAATATCTCTTTGATCGGTGAGCTGATTTTTGTTTCGATTTAAAAAAAACAATAATGATTCTTTGGGTTAATGAAACTTCTTTGTAAATTTAATTGAAATATAAATAAAAAAATAAAAAGAGATTGTAAATGTATTGTCATAATAATTCGCATTGTAATTAAAGCGCTATGCAGCGCTGGTCGCAGCATTTGCGAGCATACTCTCTCTGGATCACTCGAGTGTCCCCGTAGCATGTACGGGCATACTTATCAAAGGGATAACGCGATGAGTCTTAATACGCAGTAAGATTTAAATGTATATTATAATTATATATATAATAAAATATTTATTAAAATATTAAGGGTAGTTACAACAGCTTTTATACATTACATTCTGTATATATTCGCCGTTCAAAAAACACGAAACAGTAAATGATCCAAGATTTTTACCCATGATATAATGTAACAATATAAACATGTAAAATTATGGCAGGGCTGAAAAAACTATCAAACAGCCAATTAAAACTTTAAAAACACAAATAAGAAGCACACGAGAAAATAAGTCCACGCTATTTCCGTCGTATCGCCTATAACATCAGCAAAATATTTTTCTGCTCAAAACTTACAGGCAAAAAATAAACAAGTTTGTATCTAAGAAAAATATTCGAGTATAATATATGCAAATTTATTAGGACACTAAAAAGCATCCACGAAAACAGCGATTCCCAAACGTTTCTCTGTTTGTTCAACCGCTCTAAATATTATTTAAGGATTTAAAATTAGATAAATTCGGAGCACATTTAATCTTCTGGCAAACGATTGTTTTTTATAGTCGGAAAAAAGGGATGATATTTTCGCTGGTGGCAGACAAAAGCGACGAGGGAATACTATGGACTTCCTGTTCATGCTACCAAAAAAGGTTATACACACGTAGCTCCAGCTTCATGAAACCATTGTAAGTCTTTTAAAATCGCGGCCTCAAAAGGAAATTAATATAAATTATTATTTTAATTGAACGCGGGGTGCAATTTAGTCGCTAGACGCGCCGGCAAAAAATCACAATAAAGGGGATGATTTTTTGCGACGGAGGAAGTGTCCTGACAGCTCCTAAGAGGCAACTTGAGGACATCATTTTATTTATGACCGTCCTTTTTCTTGTTCTATATGAAGCGAGAAGCGTTCGAACGATGCCGTCAGAATATGCAAATATCGCATTCCGCCCTGTCCCATAAATGGATGAATTTTAAAAGGGCGGTTTTGGGGCGAAAATCGTCGCTCGGAATTGATACAAAATTTCGAGCATGTGCTCAGTACTTTTATACTAAACGCTGAAGTCACCGGACAGCTAATCGATTATACATTATTAAATCGCGATAAGCGTTCCTACAATACATAATTTATGAACAATAATCAATTATTCGTCGTTTGTAAGTGGCAAATCCACGTCTCCAATTATTGTTTCATTTCGTTTCAATTTGTATCGATAAACGGTTCTATTATATAAAACACCTTTGATAATTATGGACTAAGCTATGGTCATATTTTATGCATATATTTTGAAATACAAAGAAATCCACCAAACCATTCTATAAGTGTAATGGCAGTAAAAACAATAAAGATCTTGAAATACAGAATATTATCTTATGCATGGTGGGTAAGATGGCACACGAATTGTGTATGAAAACGTCTAGAATCCTTGTTATTCCGCTTCCGTAAACATGTATAGTGCCAAATTTATGCTCTCTGAGTGTTGCCGCGGAAATTCAAACCGCATTTGACAAACGACATGTGAACCAAGACTTTATAATTAGTGTAATATGTTCATTTAAATGGAACAAAATTAGGGACAATATACAGAATCGGGCAGCTAATGAATGAGCGATTATGAGATCATCCGTGACTAATCAGAAAACCCTTTCCAACATGATCGTCTTAAGAATTTTTTCATTATGATGGTCGCGCTTACATGCCGATATGTACTTCCCTCGAGTCATAATGTAGCCGAACGGAAGGATGTTAATGACGAGTGAAGAAGATCTGGCCGCGGGAAGCACGTCTTCCCGCAGCCAAGGCTATTCGACCACTCCTCACGACTCCCAACTAATTGTAGGCCCTATTGCGTGGACCAAAATATTCTGCTGTTAACAATTTAGTCGTTTTAAAACGTTTTGAATTTGGCCGGAAAAGCAGTTAGATCCGTTAGGTTAGGGGTAGTAGAGATTTAAAAAGAACACTATGCATGCTGGATGGTCTTAAAAAAATAATGAAGACCATGGTACTGCAAAAAATCCCAAGAAATATAAGTTCAGACAGGCAGATTCACACTTGGAACATTGACCATGGGTCACTGACGTGATCCAAAGATCATGGAAATGTTCGATCAAAGCAAGTAAGGATGTTGAAAGGTTAGCGCCAAATATAAATAATGCAAACTGAAAGATAATCATCGACGCGCTTGAAAAATTATGGACGCAGTACTTGTGATCAAGATGACCAAGTGTTGGTATAGTGGCTTAGATCCTGGACTCTTGTTGCAAAGGTTCGGGTTCAAATCCAGATTGTGGAAAAAATTTTCACCGTACCAACAAATTTGGGAGATCGGAAATATTAATATTTCTGATCGATCGTCTCGATCCAGGTTTACCCTGATTTCCTGGATTAGAAAAAGTAAATTCTGAGGCGATTAATAAAGTCGTGCAGGGACGCCCATGAGTGAGTAATTGAATTTGCAACAATAATTAAATTATCATTTATATTTATAATGATAATTTCGCTACTCACTCATAGATTCTCTCCTCTCCTACCTTTCCAAATAATCCTATCCTTACTTTACCACGTGTGGAAGGCAACGGGAAACCACCACATTAAATCATCTCCCAAGTAAGATCTCCTATGGAGATCACCCTATATCCGTTATCGGATATGACACATCAAAGATTCATGCTTTGATGGACGTCATAAGGATTTAAAAAAAAAAAAAAAACTTGTGATCACTAGAGTCCTCCTGGTAGGTGAATCTACTGAAAACAGAGGGCCTTGGACTTTGAAGATCCCAATAATCGCGATTGAAGGTTGGATGCCCCAGAGGACGTGCTGAAACAAGCATTTCGGGTGACTGAATTCAAAGCCGAAAACATGATCCACAGCACGATGGTAAGGAAAGAGAACTGGGATCTTTGGCGGGAATTCATCGAGGAGATAATGACTGCCAAAGAGGGCATCTCTTCAACACTAATATTTATGTCCAGACTAACTGCCCCCTGAAGCAATTTGTTAGACGATATCAGAAAGGACAGATTGAGAACTTCAACACAGATAGCGACTAATCGTATTCACAGCATTTAATGAAATTCCGTACGACCTGCGCTGCTGTGTGGTCTGTTCCGGATATCCCGAACTAGCCACACAGAATATCATCCACTGAACTTTATCCCGGCAGGATGATCCTCACGCAAGAGCTTCCAGGTACCCTATATTTCAACTCCATCTCCTCCAGAGGAGGCACAAGGATGAAAGCTTCCGATTTTGCATGTACCCAGAAGTACGCTGGAAGGGAGGGTGAAAGGAAGAAGGATGGATAAGTTATGCTAAGATCTAAGGATAAACTAACCACGAGCTCACTGCCCCCACGAGTTCAACCTCAGTTTGAAGGGGGCTGCAAGATGGATGAATCCAAACTTGCCCGTGGTACTCGTGTTGGATCAGCTATTTGCAGTACTAGATCCACGGAGACGAGTCACCGTTCGAACCGTCAAGGACTAGTTCTCCCCTGTCTGCCGAAACAGATTGAAGATAGAGTGTGACACACACCCGGATCAGACGGGACAAAGATGGATCAAGGGAGGGTTTATTAAGAATCTGACATTAGCCTATATTCCATTGACCCCAGGGTGTCTTATGCAACATTCCGCAGAAAAAAGTAGAAATTTAAAAGCTGAACGTTTTGGTTTACGAACTGATCTCCCCCTAGTATTGAGTGCCTCATCATAAAAAAGTAATTAAATAATATAGTGGATAATTCAAATTTTAATTGTTTTCTTTTTTCATCTTTTGAGCCCTCTTTATTAACGTCTTCCTGTAGAATCCCACAGTGCGTCCCTCGTTTATAGGCGCCGAGATCTTCGTCGAGAATAATGGTACGAAGCATCTGGTCGCTTCCAATGACCTCCCATGCGGTCTCCGCGGCCAAATAAGGTGACAATCGGGGATTGTCGCAGCGGCGAAGGCAACGAAATGGTGGCTCGTTACAATACAAACATTAAAATTCTTCCCTGGTTCATCTGATCTAAGGGGATCGATTACCCTCTGGGGGACTTCATCCTTTGGAGGCAGAAGAATTATTAGAAATCCATAAATCATAATTTGTAAATAAATATGTTAAAATGACTATGGACATATCTATTTGTGTATCTTTTCTTGCATAGACACCTATTGGCACTAAAAATATCAAATTTGTCAAACTTCTTTATCTTTTTAATACCTTTTTCTCAATAGATCATAGATATTCGTTGTCAAAACCACTATTAGTGTAATAAGCAAATCCTAATTTACAACGTGTTGACTTTATTGCTCACACTGTCAATTATAATGTAAGCGGATTACGGAAATATGCCGCGAAAGCGACTATAAAATACGAGTTTGAATTTCAAATTTTTACCACTTAATTGGTAATCTGGTGCCTAATTATGGAGAAAGATTCCTCGAATAATTATAATTCAGCCGAAATTTTTCGTATGAATTCGGCAGTATTTTTCGAGGGGCGATTCGCTCAAAATTATCTCCGCTCTCTCGGCGTATTCGAGTCCTTGAATATCAATTTGCCAGATATGAAATAAAAGAGTCCTGATTATATTTATCGCCAAATTTGAGGCATTTCGCAGCTAAATTTGTCGACACAAACAGTTTAATTCTGGTAAATTGCTCCTTCCCGGTCCAGGGCGACACAAAAGACTCCCGAACATCAATTCCGCGTAATCCCATAAATCAAAAATAAATCGGGCGGGACCAAAAATTGAAATTATAGTAATACAAGCGTCGTTCAAGGAAGCAGCATGAGATCCAAAAAATGGACGACAGCCAATGCTACATTAATTTGATTTATTCCATTGTAAGTTTCACGGCAACTTGTAAGTTTCAAATGAAATATCTTTCGGCGGGGGGGTTGGATTCGCATCGAATTTCGCTTGGGGTGGGCTATGGGGACTCCCGCAAAAAGATGAAAATAATAAAATACTAATGCTTTTCGCGGAATTGAATAAATAACCTTTTTTCGGGGACGCTATTTCTTCTCCAAGTAGTATTCCGGAGATCTGAAATATTTTCTAAGGGTTCGGGATAAAAACGTGTTTTTCGCCCTTTCGTATACACACGGACCCTCATATTTCACAGGATTTGCCACAAACACAAAATTTCTACCGGAGGGAAAAAATTGGTAGTGATATGAAAAATATATTCCAAAGCTATGTAAAAATATGACTCACGTTGTAATCATCGTCTTTCCTCCGCAACAATAACCCATCTCAAGATGCATATTTGTGAGAAACGCTCAACATGGATAGGAATTACATTTTGGTTACAAAGCAGAGCACAAAAATGCAACTGAGCCTGCTTGCTTTTGAGGTCCTTTTACCTGATGTAAACAGATGTCGGATGCCAGGTATCGTCAACATTTTACCGCATAATATTTAATACACAACCGCATTACTCTAACATTATTTTGATATCATAATACATACCAAAATAATATTTATAATCAACCAATATCAATATAAATCACATTAAAATTGCTGAAAATTTTGATACAAATTTATGCCTTTTGAGCGCTCCCACAGAAGCATAAACAACAAACTGAGATTTTTATTGGTAAAATATTCTTTAGATAAGCCAAATATTCATGCGAACCCGAATATTGGTATGTTCAGCTTGATAACTAGTTATTTATTACAACATAAAAGTCTATTCAATATCGAACGCATGCTGAGGTAAATTTATGTATTATTGCATAGGGGAGGCGATATCATTGGAATGCAACTCACCCCAGCGTTCACTTAAATATCGTATCATGGAAAGGGTTTAACTTAACCCTTTAACTTGTGAGCTAATTTAAAATCATCACAAACTTAGATGCTATATTCGTATATCCAGTCACTTATCGTCCGTACAAATCTATTTATCCGTCAGGACCACGCAGCGTGTATGAAGCTTGTATTTAAATAAATAAAAACTATTGATAGCACACAATATTCGCTCATTTATTTGCGTAAAAATAAACAATACACTTGAAATCAATTAATTTGGGTTATTATCAGTCGATAAATTTGGGTTATCGATTTATACAACCTGTACGATGTACGCCAGACACTCTTTGTCTATGTCTCTTTCCAAACTCAACGTGCAAGACACTCTCCGTCTTTGTTTTTCTCTGAGCTCAACGTGTAAGAGTGCTCTTTCTGAATCACTGGAATTCGATCGCAAATACGCGATTGAACTCCTCAATATGTTAAGGATAAAATAAGATGTCTATGGAAATATTTATTTCAAGCTTTAGATTAGACATGGGGACAAAAGACATGGGGACCCGATCAGAACTATATATTGGTCCCGCAGGGATATGCTCTTTAAAATTCTTAGGCTTAAGATAAATATATAGATATATAGATAGCCACTACGACCCGATAGAGATCGTGGAAATATCCTAAAATTGGAGGAAGTGACCACAAGGTGTCCGTGTCCAACCGGTCTGAATTTCGGACCACTGAAACATCGAAAGAGCGCTCTTCGATTGAATGCCATGTCCGAATATGATCTGCGTTCATGAACGAAACTTCGCATCAGACTCCGAAGTCGGCGAAAGCCCAAACCTATCAAATATAACTATTGTCATTTCCTTGACGCGACTATGGACGATTAGACGTTATCTAATCCATCTTTTCTTCGTTATCGTTATGTTCAGGCATGACATCCGATCGCGAGGCGCTCATTCGTCATATCAGTGATCCGAAAAGCGGACCGATTGAGCATACAAACCTTATGATCACTCCGTCCTCTTTTAGAACGAAAGCCAAATTTCGATCGTACATAACTGACATTACAGCGAATCGTGCAGAAATTTAATTGAGACGAACGAAGGTATAACACAAAATATCAAGCAAATAGTTTATTATTTTTGGACTTACTGTTATATAAGTCCACCTGTATAAATTTGTTTATTAGTATTTCCAAACATTTCCATTGGAATAATAAATATTTACGATTCGACACGGAGCTTAACATCAACGATTGCCTAACCCGATTAATCAAACAAACATTTTTAATGTCACGGTATTGCACACGCTGCACAGCTTTCGACGTACAGTTTTTTTGGCTTCCAAATGTAATTAGTTCTGTATTAGCCTGTAATTAGTTGTCGGAGCCAGTTTTTAGCGTCACTTTTTCTGGATTGACACGTCAATTGATATTAACGACGTTTTCAGCGCGCGCACCTTTAACGCCGAGTCATTACTCGATAATTACGATATAAATCAACAGTGGAGATATTAATACGTTATTAAAACATAATTCGGAGTGGCGAAGTTTCAATCTCATTTGTGCCAGTGTTTCCCAACTCAATTAGTCAAATACGGCGCTGTGGAATGGACGCCGAGATAAAACTCGACACGGTTCGTCGCCAGTCGGAATTAGTCGCCAATTCAACTGATTTACTTACTAATGGGTTCCCGGTTTCGGCTTAATCTATCAATGTCCTGACAATACGAGACTTTTGCCTGTTGGGAGTGGTGTGCTGCCCCATTAAGATTGTCTATCAATGTGAGCAAGTTTGTGACAGATTTAGCACCCTGGTAAACCATGGATGGCTTTGACCCTTTTGGATACGTGCACGTAACAATGTTCATAGTCGCCTTTATCTTGAATGGAATCACCAGTTTATTTTTGCCCTTAAGTACAATCAGTCAAATTAGACAACGTGTCCCATTACTGGATTTATAAAAAAATATTGAAGAATATCCCTGTTAGAACCCCGAGTAAATTTTTGTATAAATTTTTTTGTACAAGTTCAAATTGGGACACATCGTAGCAAAAGTAGGTTAAAATATCAACAGAGATTTCAGAAATGGATCAATTTATAAAAAAAATCATTCCACTAATATGACTTCAATAGGAAAAAATTTAAATTAAATTTGTTTTGTAAGAGTTATGGCGTTTAAATTATCAACTACGAATTCCGAACGTTCATGTGATACACTCTAATACACTCATGATATGTTTAGTGAAGCAATTTATCGCATTATTGTCAAATAATTCTCATTGCAATATGAGTTATCTTATGATATGAAAACCAAGAATAAAGAAAAAGACGAAATGTAAACAGGAAAATGGTAAGCGATCCAAATCCAAATGCCTTCTATATAGTTTTCAAAAAAAAGTGAGAGTTGCAAATTTAACCATTTGATTGGTGAATTAATTTTAAATTGAGTTAAACATAGATGCTATATTCGTATGTCCAACACTTCGTCTACATAAATTCACTTTTCTCTCAGGACCGCGCAGCGTGAGTGAGGCTTGTATATCAATAAATGAACCTTAACACCGTCGATAGCGCACGCTGAGTTTTAAATACATAATTGATTGATGGTTTTATTAGTCGTGTAGGGGAATCTTTACAGCACGATCTTGCCATCGATGTACTTGTCTATCTTCGATTCACTGATCACCGCACACAATGTGCGAAAATATTATTTCTTTGCCATTTGAATGCGTGGATGTATTATGAGGGTGTCGATATATCAAGTTTATCATTGAAATCCAATATATAAAAATTTATATAAAGACTTGTGAAGATTGCATATCACTGCCTGTCCTAATGAAATTCAAGCCTAATAAAAACTAAATTTAATATGCAATTTTATGGACCGATTAAATAACTATTAAGAACCAGTATTTGTTAGACAGACAAATTCCAATTTATCACGCAACATTTTAATATTACACACTGTTAATTTAAGCCGATTAACCAAATGCTTTCAAATCAATAATACAAATTTTATTGTCCAAAAAATATTTTTTAGCATGGAATTTATGAATGATAACGATGCGATTTCTGTCCATATAGTTTCGAACCCCTGCAAGCTATGCACACAAACAATGCTTTCTGCTCCTTCTACGAAACAAGAGCAAAAAATCCTCCAACTCCAAGTGAAGAAAAGTGGAACGCCCTATCAAAATATTGACTTCGTATATATAGTTCACAATACTGAGAAATAGATTAATTTCTCTCAGAAATATGCGGATGGATGTAAGTTTAGCGCCTAATCTATTTAGGGAACCCGCGGCTAAACGAGGCTATCCTCCGGAGCTCTAGGGCTAATCCGGGATTCTGGCGAATTTGAATTCCATCCATCGATTCCTCACGCATCCCTGATTTTGAACAGCAATGGGATCAATTGAAGGGCCGTCAACGTCAGACATCTTCGGCAACATGTTTAATGTAGGCACATCTTCAAGGTTCTGTGCAGACCAAAATTACATCATTACAACTCCTGTTTATTTATAGTCTAAATGAATTCATCCACGGTAGATTAATCCAGTTGGAGTTCGTTTTGACCCGACCATAAAACCAGAAACGTGTTTATAACATGCCCATCGTTTATTCACTGATATGATTTATGGTCCTGTTGGTTTGCTATTTCAATCATGCATTATTTGATATTTTTATCCTTTTTTTTGTTATTGGCTAAAACTAATCAATTTTAATGTGCTCTTATATACGATCTAATCGTTGACAGAATTCACAGCTGTTATTGACATTCTGATGTTATCTCAACATACATAAACATAGAGAATGTCCTTTTTTTATTGTTGATGGCTTAGGAGTAGAAACAGGTACCTAACCTAACCCGAATAAAACATTTATATTTTGGCTTAGGATTGGCATCGCATAAATAGATCGGTTTCATACCTAGACAAGAAAAATGCACAAAAAATATTCTAGTCTAGAATTTTGAAAAAAAAATGATTTCGTTTTTTTTTTACATATTTTCAAAGTTAAGACTTTTAAGAATATATCCTTCAAATAAATTTACGAAATTCCAATTATTTACAAAGTTATAGCTATTTTAGTGACGTGGTAACTAAGCCGGTCCTACCAGAATGAAATCTTTAAGCGTTGACATGATATCTCAAGTTGTAATCAACTGATTTACTTCAAATTTAGTATAAACATTCTCTATATAACCTTCTATTGTCTCTACCAGATTTATGTTAAAAATATATTTTTAACTAATAAAAAAAAATTAAAACTGAAAAAATAAGGTCAAAAAATGACTTTTTTTTAAACGGTTGCCATTTTATGAAAACAAATTTATTTTGTATTCTTTGAAGTAGGGACTATAGCAAATTCATTATTAATTAAAAAAAATATTTTTTATTTTTTATTTTAGATGACTAAAATGGATGAAATCGTGTCATCCAGGACATGTCCATTTTTTTACCCCTTATACTCTACTTTTTTAATGAGGATGCCATAGTATCACCAAATTTCTGCGAATACAAATGCTCTTGATTCATTTTTGGGCTTAATATTGTTTAGAAATAAAGATAAAATTATTAAAATACAATACTCAACTCTAATGGTAAAAAATACATGTTTCTTGAACCGTGACTCAAACCAAATACTAAAATGATGTCTAAAATTTAAAATTACTTTCCAGTTTAACTAGAATCTTTTCAATTATGGACCAACGAAGTGAATGTATCAAAATCTGATTTAAATCTGAAAGTAAAGATTGTTATTATTATGCAAAAAAAAAATTACCATTACTCATCAATTACGATATTTATTAAGTTTTGATGTATCTTTACATTGTTTGTTTACATGAGTGTATGTTTTACAACATACACTCATGTATTGATGACAAGATCACGCTGTAAAGGCACCCCTACATGTCCATCATAGCAATCATCAAAAGATGACAACAAAATAAGCATTAGAATTATAATTGAACATGTCCGTATCCGATTGAAAACCATCAAATATGATGTCTTTTTGGATCGTTGATGGTCTTCTAAGAATCATAATAAATAGTAGAAAGCCACACAAATCAATTATATATACTCAGCGTTGTATCAAAAGTGATTCTATTTGATACGCTATTGCATATGTTTCCTGAACCGTGACTCGATTCAAGCTCATTGTAAATAGGTACGTTTCAGATCTAAAAATTATACACAAATTCTTCCACACCAAAAATGTTTTTTTATACAAAATTAAGATATGGAATAGATTTATCACTGTAATATGACATTGCAGGTGGTGACAAAGAGAAGCCAAACATCCAGCTTTTCGAATGAATTATTACGAAAATATTTCGGAAGTCTTCCCAGTTATTCCGTGATTTATTCCCGGTCCCCGATATCATCGACACTTTAATATTTATCATGCTAAGCATCCCTTTGAGCGCTCCGAAAATGGTGCCCTGTCATCTGAAGCTTGCGCCGACGCCGAAAAAAAAAAACTTTAAAAATTGAGACCTATAAAGAATGCTTACTTTTGGTTTCCGCACATAAAAAAACCCATACACGTTTATCATATATATATATAATAAATATATTCATTAAAGATAATGAAGTGTGTTAATCGTATTTCCATTCAAATCGCCCTCATCCACCCCTATTCTTGCTTTAAGACAATATTTCTCCGCGGTAACAAATTGCCGCTTTAATCAAGGATTGCCAGCCTCACCGGGGTGGATTACTGTTTACAAAAACGCAATTTGAATGGCCTTAATTTCTTATGGTCCAGATACGTTTATATTTACGTTCGCTGAAAATAAAAGATTAAGGGCGACTCTTTTATCTCGGCCACGGGTACATTATGGCCGAGATGAATACGTTAATTAAACGTTTTCTTCCTCCCTTAAGTATACACGACCCAGAAAGAGTGTATAATTGCTATGCAGTGAAATAGTGTCGACCACGAAGGACATGATGACCGCAAACCATGAACCATGGGGGGTGGGCGCGCCACACTCACCTATTCCTGCGCCCTAGGAAGAGATTTTCAGCATCCCCTTGGCATCCGACTATTTATAAAAACTAGCACAAGGTCTAATATAATATATTTGATACTTTGAATGGTGCCAAAATGTATACTTTGTACGTGCATATTTTAATCGTAATGATACGGTGATGTTTTATTCAAAGCATTAAAGGTCGCCCGTGTTTATTTTGTATGAATAGCCTTCCACGATTCGCCTTGAAATAATTACAACTCAATAAAAGCGGAATACATCACACATAATGTTAATTTTATCAGATATTTGGATATATTTGAATAGATATTTTGATGTTTGGTTGTATTGGAAATTTAGTTTTTGAGTGTGCGGAACAAACGTTTGAGTAAGAATTAACAATTATAAGATCTTGATATCAAATTAAATACGCCTTAAACCTTTGTTGGATCAAAATTTCAAGAGCTTTTTATCTTTGTACATCTGAGCAAGTTTTCTTCCATAAGGGTACTCTATCGGATTTCAACGTTCCTTTGGATATTTCATACAATTAAAAGGATACAATTATCGTGATTAATATTAAATTTCATCATTATTTTCACAAGTATTAGGAATGTCCGTAAAATAAGGCCAAAGAGTGATGGATGGATGGATATTCGTGGTTCTTATATGTGGTCTGAATTTCTTAAAACGTGCGTCATACGATATTGTAGCTTAAGCGGCTAAACACATAGAATGCGCGTAATTTTAAATTAAAATCCACACAAATCCAAATTCTCTCAGAACCGCGCAGCGTGAATAAAGTTTGTATATCAATAAATAAACTTTAACACTGTTGATATTGCTCGACCACATAATAGCGTTTCAAATAGAATCGCTTTTGATTCCAGGCTGAGTTTTAAATATACAATTTATTTATGTGACTTTCTACTATTTATTATGATTCTAAAAATACCACCAATGGTTTTCAACCGAATACGGACAAATTCTGTTATAATTCTAATATTGATTTTGTCTTCATCCGTTGATGATTGTTATAATATACGTGTATTGGAACCTTTACAATACTGCCTTGCCATCGATGTACGAGTGTATGATGAGACTCAAGAGATCCATATCTTTTTCCGATTCTCTAATCTCCACAGTCATACAATCTCAATGCATTTGTTGTTATAAATATATCATTTATTAAATGTGGAAAGCATAGTTTTTTGGACCTGACACCATAGGAAACGCCAAACGTTTGACCATATTCTCAGCGTCTTTCATCAAGTGTGATATTGAGCTTACATTTCAGTTCTAATCGCTCTCTGGGCATCCGATCGACGTTACAGCTTAAATTTTCGTGTGTCTTCCAAATGTCTGCGTATTAGGGCCTCCCGCTTCGGCTCACCCAGATGATGAAAAGCATCATCCACGTGCTAGAAACGGTAGATAATATACAAATGAACGATGTGAGCATTGTGCGACGTCGACCCAATACCTGATGGTTTACAACAGGGCACGAACGAATTCCATTACAAATTTAATGTTTATTTTGTCGTCATCTTTGTATGATTGATTTTATAGACGTGTAGGGGTACCTTTATATCACGATCTTGCCATCGATGTACGAGTGTATATCGAGACGCAAGACACTCTCTCCGTCTCTGTCTCCGATTCACAATTTCTGTGTCACTTGATTCCAAACAAATATATGTGCGATTCATAATCAACGGATTAAATAAATAAAATGCGATATTAATTCTGGAAATAAAATCGGATACATTTTTTTAAAACAACTCAAGTCAATCATTTTTGATTTTGAAAACAAATATTTGACGATTGATCGAATGAATCTTTGAAAAATCGCTAGAACATAATCTAAGCTACGATATTCTTGGATGTTGTCCAAGCATTCAACAAAGTATAGCACCAAAATCTGAAACATAAACTACAAAAGAATCTCTAAAAGCAACAAAGTAAATTACTGAAGGCCTTCATCTCAGATCAACACTTCAGAGTTTTAAACATTTTAAACGCCCCTAAATCTATTATCTCCTTTATCTTCTCTGTTATATTTTTGATTTTTTTAATATAATGTAGGTCAATGGGAAACAAAATAACATAAACAAAATTTCTATCAAAGAATCATCAAACTGATGGAAGTTTGTTTGTTATTCATGCTGTCAGAGTTGATGTCCTTTCAATCAAGATTTTTTTAGATGAATGTAATCTTATTACATTGCCCAATTTGTAGGATAAGTTATGGAATAAATTAATTAAGAAAAACATCAAATAAGCTTTAATAAACCGCTTTCATGAGTCAAATTCTAATAGCGACCCACACAAAAAAATCAGGTCGATGACACAAGGATCAGCCAACCGGATAGCATACCAAATGTAGGTTAACCGAAATCGTCCTTAGCACAAGGGAGCAATGCTAACCGGATGTTATGACTAACCGACCCTTGTTCTGACAACTTAACAAAGAGCATTCTTGATCGACCCAACCCGTCTTTATATGTATTCTTAAGCAGAAGAACAATAAAGAAGATTACACTAATTCAGTTGCACTTGATGACGCCGAAGCATTCTATCTCTTTTGTTAGATTCGGTCAATCTACAAAAATAATTTATGATTATTTTAGGATGTAACATGATTATACACATCAATGCCGCAAAACGTACTAAAAGAGGACGGAATGGTTTGTATGTTCAATCGGTCCGCTTTTCGGACCGCTCGAATCAGCGCCTCGCGATCGAATGCCATACCTGGGCAAGTCGATTACAAACTTTCACTTTGAAACGAAGTTGTCTGAAGAAGACTGATCGGGTGGGTTGTTTAAATTTTAGAATCGGTCGAAAATATTATTGTCTTTATTTTATTGCAGGCTTATGTCGACTGGGTCGACCCAATGTTTAAGTGATAAGAAGAGGGATTAGACTAACTTAGTATGTATATATTATAAAAACGGACAGAATCATGTAAAGTAGAGTGGTCGAGTAAAATAAAAACCATGTACAATTCTCGACGGGTTGGTATTTTGCGTTTTGCGCCCCAAGTTCAGTTGCGCCCGTGGCGGACCGGACCGGTATAGACCGTTTCTAGCTCATGGATGACGATTTACATCATCTGGGTGAGCCGAAACGGGAGGCTATAATACGCAGACGCTTGGAGAACGCAAACAAATTTGAGAACGCAAAAGCCGTAGAGTGAAATGCATGCCCAGAAAACAATCAGACCTGAAACTTAAGCTCAATGACGCTGATAATCAGAAGATGAGTATCATTATGAATATAGTCAAGCGTTTGGCATTTCCGACGGTGTCAGGTGCAAAACTCATCTCACTTCCATACAGAATACCTTTAAGTGACCTGCGTACCAAAAAAAACAACAAATAAAAACGATCATTAAAATATTATATTCAGTAAGGATGAGGTGTTTTGTTACAAGAACTATGCTTTCCACATTTTACCAAATAATGCATTTACAACAGAAAATGCATTCATATTATATGATTATTAGGGAATCCAATCCCGAGCCAAAATTTCGATCCCGGGATTTCATTAGACAATCCGGAATCCCGGGATTGGGATTTTCAATATTTTAAGAAATTACATTGATATATTTGAATCAAAAATTACTAGTAAGTCCATTTGTTCATTATAAAAAATCACTTGAAGGCCAAATAATTTTATTTATTTAAGAAAAGATAGAAATACAAATCAAAAAATAGATAAATAAAACACTAAAAAATTCAAATATTATTTAGAAAATATGCCCGAAGTAACATTAACTGGATCTGATTTTGACGTCAGTCAATCAGGCAACTTGCTACTGAAAATGCACGCTCAGCCTCCACACTCGTTGGAGGTATCGTCATCAGATATTTAAATGCTAGTTCGAGTTGATGACCGCGTGAGCTCCCATTTTCGACTAAAACTCGCAAAATCCCGATTTCCCGACAAATTATTTATTTCCGTCGCTGTAGATGAATACTTATATACTATGATACTTTGATGTGATTCGTGATTATATTACGGAGGAATACAAAAAATTCTGAATCCCGTATCTATTATATTTCATATCGATATTCCCATTATTAGAGTCGAGGTGTAGTAAATACATCACCGGTAGGGAAATGTTAATATAACAATTTGAAAAACATATATGTACTCTATATGTGTACACATAGATTAGACAGTTACTGTCCCTAGGTGTCGTATGAGTTCGCCAATTAGTAGTTACGCCACTGTTTTCAAGCGTCCAGATTTCGTCGGGAATGTCTCGATTTAGTAGCATTCGTCGTGTTGGTGAGGTGTATGATTTTTGTTAGATAAAAATTTCAATCCCGAAATTTTCGGGATTACGTTTTATAATGCCGGGATTCATAAGTACCTAAAACTGTCCGGGATCCCGGGATTGAATTCTCTAATGATTATGCACTTAGTGTAAGTTATCGTAGTTTTTTGCTTATGTACTTAAGAAAGCATCAACTTCTAGTTAGAAAACCCTTAGAAATCATGAATATTTATGTAAAATTCTATCAACGGTAAGAAATTAGAAAAATATTGGAGTGATAAAGAAAGAGTATTTTCGCACAAGCGGAGATTAGTGGATCGAAAACATACACTCATACATCGATGGCAAGATCGTGCTGTAAAGGCACCCCTACATGTTTATCACATCTATTGTTTATCAAAATTATAAAAGAATTTGTCCGTATCCGGTTGAAAATCATCAGGTATGGGGTATTAGTAAACTCAGCGTGATACCAATTGTGACTCTATTCGAAACGCTTTTATGGGGTCCAACAATATCAACAGTGTTAAGGTTCATTTACTAATATACAAGCTTTATTCAAGCTGCGACATTTTTAACACGAGCTCGTTCGCGAATAAAAACAATTTTGTATGTGCATTTCACATTTAAAAAAAAAGTGCGCCACTTGAACCAGAATGTCAACTCATTACAGTCCGTCGGCGCCTCGACAGAATTATTAACACCCTCGAGCCTGCATGACCATGGCCACTTTACACGGTCGCCGAACTTTTTACGCTTTCATCGCCGCAACGTTGATGTGGCCGGAAGAAAAGTTTTGCAGCAAACATTTTAACAACGAAATACAGTGCGGTGCTCAAAGTCGCGGAAAAGCGCCGTTTGTTTTTGAGACAACCATGGCCCATGGCTTACGTAGTGCGCTCTCCTGCTTCAAACTTCCGGGACTCGCTCGGCCCCGTAATGAGGCTCACACGAATTAAGGCTTTGAAATAATTATACGCGGCGCAAAATGAATAAATTGAGTCCTCGAACTCGATACTTTCAGGAGTCGCTTTGAAGCGACGGAATTAAAAATTGAAAAAATCAATCATAGTTCGAAGCGTTCAATGCGGTCTTTAATTATAGAGTATTCAACATAATCAAGCGACTTTCATGCTGCCATTTATTATTCAAGCGCATATCCACCTTATAGATCAATGTAATTCTTTAAGGTTGTATCTCATGAATTCATATATTTCGCCGGTGGATTAAAAGTAGATCTAGTTACACATTTAAAGGCTTTTATACACACGTTTGTAGATGCTACCTACGCGGAATGCGGTTAGCGTATCCAGATTTTACCCTAATCCCGTATACGAGTATTTATCATGTACACACCTGTATCGTATTTCCGTATGAATTAACTTAAATCGCGATATGGAGTTTCTCCTTCTTGTCGTAAGTTCGGCTCTTGGCTGAAAATCTTAGGCGGCGATGAAAATCCGCAAAAACTATTTAAGGCAAAATAAGCCGAATTAAAGATGATATCTCGTTCAGTAAAATGATTATACAGAAGTTCCTTTATGACATTGGAACAACGTAAATTAGCGCCATATTTTGGTATACATATGTAAATGAATTAAATTTGTATTTACAGTACTAAAAATATAAAACTATTAACCGTTTGATTGTCGTCCACACAAATCCATTTTTCTCTCAGGATCGCGCAGTGCGAGTCAAGCTTGTGTATCAATAAATGAACCTTAACACTGTTGATGATCTCGCTTTCTATTTTGTACTTTATTAAAAAAAATCGTTCAATATTATAATAGATTTATAAGCACGGCGTTGAAAATGAAGCGCCACGGATTGCTTTTCGCAATATTCAGACGTGTAGGGGTACCTTTACAGCACGACTAGGGCTTATCGGTTTTCAAATCCGGTTTTTAGCCAAAAATTGTGACCTTCGAAAAACGGTTTATTGATTATGAAATCCGGTTTTATTTATTATTATTTAAGAATTTTGTACGAAAAAAATATTGAATTGACAACACGTGCTCTTGTACTCGACGTGACGATTAGGGAATCCAATCCCGGGATCCCGGGATTTTAGGTACTTAAGAATCCCGGGATTAGTAAACGTAATCCCGAAAAATCCGGGATTGAAATTTTTGTCTAACAGAAATCATACACCTCACCAGCACAATGAAGGCTACTAAATCGAGACATTCCCGCCGAAATCTGGACGCTTGGAAACAGTGGCGTAACTATTAATTGGCGAGCTTAGGCGACGTCTAAGGGCAGTAACTGTCTAATCTATGTATACATATTTAGAGTACATATATGTTTGTATGTATATATGTTAATTGTTATAGTAACCTTTCCTTACCGGTGATGTATTTACTACACCTCGACTCTAATAATAGGAATATCGATATGAAATATAATAGATGTGGGGTTCAGATATTTTTTTGTATTTCTCATCCTCGTCACATTGATGGTACAATACGTAAATGGGGGTTCACGTGGTCATCAACTCGAACTAGCATTTAAATATGTGATGATGATACCTCCAACGAATGTGGAGGCTGAGCGTGTATTTTCAGCAGCAAGTTGCCTGACTTCCAAAATCAGATCCCGACTAAATGACGAAACACTCGTTGCTTTAATGTTACTTCAGGCATATTTTCAAAATAATATTTGAATTTTTTAGTATTTTATTTATCTATTTTTAAATTATATTTTTATCTTTTCTTAAATAAATAAAATTCTTTGGCCTTCAAGCTATTTTTTATATTGAACAAATGGACTTCTTAGTAATTTTTGATCAAATTTATCAATGTAATTTCTTAAAATATTGAAAATCCCGGAATCCCGGGACTGATCTCGGGATTGTCTAATGCAATCCCGAAATCCCGGGATCGAAATTTTGGCTCGGGATTGGATTCCCTAGTGACGACACACTAGATAAGAAAGGGTTCTTCTCAAAAGAGTTTTTAACTAGTTTTGAACCATTTTCGAATTTAATTCTTATCATTAACCTTTCTCTTACGATGCTATGTATTTAGTACGCGAGATTTAATATATCGAGATTCAATTTAGTAATGTTGTAAAAAATCCCATTATTACAACTCGACTCAGTGTAAACACACTATAGTTAATGAAAGATTAAAATAGGCAGGCTGGAGTAAAATGCGAACCTTTTAAGAAATTCTCGCATTAGGCGACAGGATTCACGCGACTGCTTATCATCTTTCACCGGTGCAAACCGGTTTCGTACGAAAACTGAAAACCGGTTTTGGAGAATGTCGGATTTTGTACAAGCCCCAAGCATGTATATCAATAAATGAACCTTAACACGGTTGATATTGTTGGGTCCCATAATAGCGTTTCAAATATAATCACTTTTGGTACCAGGCTGAGGTTTGAATATATAATTTGATTTGCGTGGCTTTCTACTATTTATAATGATTATTAGAAGACTATCAATGATCGCAATATTTGAGAATATTTAGACGTGTAGGAGTACCTTTACAACATGACGTTGCTATCGATGTACGAGTGTATGATGAGATGCAAGACAATCTCACCGTCTCTGTCTTTGATTCACTAATCTGCGCACTCAGTGTGCTGAAAATACTCTTTCTTTATCACTTGAGTCCGTTCGTAGTATATGCGGGATTCCTCATCAACGGGTTAAATTACGAAATTTTAACACATTCACCTTATTCACTACGCGTCAATCCGATAGATTTTTAACCTTTTTGCCATATGGAGAACTTTGTAAGAAATAAAAAGTTTTTTAAAAATACATTTAGTAATTTAGTTTCTTACTGGCAAAAAGGTTATTGAAACCAATAGCGATTATTTCGATTAAATTTATAATATTATGTAAAAGTTATGACATATTATTTCTCACTTGTGAATTCCGAACGTTTATGTGATACATCCTAATATAACAATAAGAATTTATGCTTTTTCACTTAAAATAAAAATCGTACATATACCTATGAATAATAAACATATAATAAGATACATATTTTATTACGAATGAAGGGGGAAAAAATTGAAGTGATAAATTATCCTACGAACTTATTGAGTGATTGAAGTTCTTAGGGTTGCGAATCAAAAAGTATGACATTTTATTGAGGATATTTTTTCGACGACTTTTATGGAGAATTCTTAATACCCAATGGATATCATGTTTCTAAATTCTTAAATTAGGAAAGAGAAATTCGGAGGATGTTGATTTAAGATCTATTTAGATTTATACAATACCATTTATGCCAGCTATTCTTCCAAACATCTCACAGAAGATTGCAAGAAAACGTTGATGGAAAATATACGATCCGGGCAAGATCTGATAAACAAATTTTCTCATAAACATTAAAAATAAAAGCTCCTATTCATAAGACATCTTGCCTCTGAATAGTTTTGCCATCGTCATTAAGGCAATACAATGTGAATAGACGATGCAACCATTTTACGTACGGTCGCCAATTCAGCTCATTTTACGAATCGGATCGCAAACAAATGGAAACCGTATTCAAATTATAACCTCGATATAAGCATAAAGTACGCGAGATAAGTTTTGAAAGCGCTGATTTAGCAGAATTGGCCAATATCAGATTGCATTATTGGAAGTCAACGGTTTTGCAAATGCATTCAGAAGACGAACGGCAAACGCTTTGAATTTAAAAACGATTAGTACGATTGCCAAAGATCAATTTAAGAATATTCACAATAAGAGTGTTCAGAGCAACTTCAATTTGAGTGTGGCAATTTCAGCATTCATATGGAATCTTTTATACGATGGCAGCTTTTCATTTTCTACAAAAACAGCGAGTGGAGTGGCGTCTGTGGAGGGCCTTTATGTTCACCTCATGGACTATTATTGCCGTGTGAATATGAGAAGTTTAGGCGATAATTTAGCATAATTATCGCCAATAAAGAGACAGCCGAGGGCTCATCTATGCTCCATTTTCCAAAATTTACAGCAGTTAAATTCTGAACTGAGGAAATTCATTTTGAGGAAATAAAATCGCTACAAATGTGAGAAGTGCACAATATTAATAAAAGACCACGAGCACTTCCTGACGTGGTCAAAAGATTTTTCTTCAAGCGAAGAACTCAAACGGAAATTCCTTGTCGCCTTATATTCCAACACACTCAATGGACCATCTATTTGCTTCAAAGAAATGGTCCCTACACGTTCAATGTCGGTAAGAAAATCTATGGAACACATTCGGCGAGAATTTATAGAGCAGAAATACGGCACACTGTGTTTCTACAAAATGCTATCCTAAATCACTATGAAATCCTTTTTATATTCAAAACCCAAAAATATATGCAAAATAAAAACGTAGAGAAAAAATACTCAAACATAATTTGAGTCGAGATGTGGATTTGCAGTGAAGAAAAATAAGGAGCAGATCGATAGTCCGAGCCATAACGGGAAGATGCGTTCTTCCTGTTGATCTCGTCAGCAGTCTCGCAACTGGGTTATCTCACAATAAAGATCTTGGCCAATAAAAAAATATTTCCATCATTACCTAATCATAGCTTCGCTATATTAGCTTCCCTGATCGCGAGGCACTCATTTAAAGTGTGAGCGGTCTGAAAAGCGGACCGCTTGGACACATGAACCTTATGACTACTTCCTCATCTTTTAGAGCTTTTAGGATATTAGGACGTCAGTTAACGTCTAGTACGAACAGATTCCTTTTTATATTAAGAAAAAAATAAGCAAAAATTCGTATTAAATCAAAATTTATTGAATAATATATGATCCATTCTGTTCTATTAGCTTTCTCCATCTTTCTGAAAGCCTCATAATGCCTTCTTGCCAAAATTTCTTTAGATTATCTAGTTGGAAACAATATTTTGTTGAATTGATCGTTTCACCTTGCTGGAGTAGCTCATAATAAACTACCCCCTTCCAGTCCCACCAAATGCATAGAAAAACTTTTTTTGATGTAGGCCAGGTTTAGCTACAGTTAAAGCTTCCGTAGCCTTGGTCCAGGACCTTTTACGTTGGATATTCTCATAGAGTATCCAACTTTCAACTCCAGTGACAAGTCTATTAAAAAAAGGTTGGTTATTATGTCGTTGGAGAAGAAGATCGCATGTTGAAATACGCTGAAGTTTATTTGAGTCAGTCAGTACATGAGGAAGCCACACACCTGAACGATTGATGTAGCCCAATTTTGTCATATGAATATGGATAGATGTTCGTGGAATTTGCGAAAGAAACTTATGGGACAACCTAATATATTACCCAATCATTTTCTTCCACCTTTACTAGTATCCTACGATCTGATAGCGAACGGACCCGCGTGATGTCGTCTATTAGCGAACAAACACATAGCACAATATGACGCAATTATCTCAAGAAAGCAAATCATATTTAACATCCTCCATAATCCAAATCACTTTAAAATATCTTTGACATATTAAGGTGAAAACATTTCATTGAATATTTTACGAAATCTTATACAAATTGAGTTGTTCTACAAATAGAAATTAATAGTAGAAGTAAAAAATATGTATTAAAACCGAGAGCATCCTTATTCTCTCGTTCGTCCATTACAACATAGGTCCGTATTGTTCAAATGGAATTTGGATTTATATAGTACAAAGGACGAATACAGTGGCCTAAGTGGAGGTTTTTTATTATTATGAACGAATTATTCGTCCAAAGAAAAACGGGATACTCCATCCGGGATCCAACCGCCACAACAGAGGACGAAGAATGGGAATAGAAAGAGAAAGATAATCATGACCAAGCAACGTTTAAAAATCGACAGATTTTGATAATAAAATAAGCTGACATTTATTCAGACAAATGGCCGATAAGATTTATCAAATATTTGTACGCGGAGGTTTCTGATTTATAAACTCGCTTAGAAGATGAAGACTTATTTTCATATATTGATTACATCTATTGATACAGTCTACCCTCCTATAGCGTCCACTTCGTTTGGGACGTCTTTTAGGTAAGCGTCGGGTAAAAGATCAATGTCCCTTCGCGCTTTTTAGTAACATGCATTTGTTGTAGTCCTTATCTTGACGCTATAAAAGGGTTGACTGTATACAAATATTAGTGTGAAGTTAAATTTGTTGATTTTAATACATCATACGTCCTTGCATTTAACATTTCAATATCTTCTTTGTAGTCTCATTGTACGGAAAATATGATATCTATACAAACCGATGTCTGGTCAAACATCGGAAAAAAATACAAATCAAATACGATTGTTTATGGGTCTACCTGTTCGGCATTTAGCGGATCGCCCACTCGATGGTTAATTCCAAAATTTATAGATTCACTTAAAATAACAATACGATGGGTATTTGTACATGTGAAATATTTATGCCACCATTGTTTTCTTGGAAACTCCGCACATTAATGGCTAATATTATCGATCTGAAGCCAGTAATTTGAGTCAGCGTTCTCGGCGAGATACATAGATAACCTATTGTTATTAGCCGTGATACAAATAATGGGTAATTTATTGAAACCTTTTCGAGATGAAAGGGAGCGATTGCGACGACCGTTACGTTTGGTTGGTAAAAATATGCTGATAAGTTGTTATTCCGTGGTTATTTTGAAAACGATCCTATTGATTATGTTCGGTTTCATCTTTCGTGATTGGCCGCCGAGGGGTTTGGTTTGGGTCAACATGAAAATTGGTGCATGAAGCTAGGTCATGTCAACGATTCAAAGTCAGCCTCCGGCGAATGTGAGAGGGATCATTTACCTGGTCAATGGGGCACTGCTTTCCATGTGGTCAAAGGGGGGAATAATTGGATTCACAATAAAGACTGAGGCGATTGCATTAACCCGATGAAGAGTAATCTCGCATATTGGGTGCGGATATAAGTGAATCGGAGACAAAGACTTTTATTTATTTAAGAAAAGATGAAAATACAATTCAAAAATTCTGGATCTGATTTTGAAAGCCAGGTAACTTGCTGCTGAAAATGCACGCTCAGCCTTCACACTCGTTGGAGGTATCGTCATCAGATATTTAAATGCTAGTTCGAGTTGATAACCGTGTGAGCCCTCATTTTCGTATAAGACCATCAATGTGACTGATAAAATTCCTTTCTGCTGAGGCACGGACTAGCAAAATTCCCGATTTCCCGACAAATTATTTATTTCCGTCGCTGCAGATGAATACTCATATACTGTAATACTTTGATGTGATTCGTAATTATATTACGGAGGAACACAAAAATTCTGAACCCCGTATCTATTATATTTCATATCGATATTCACATTATTAGAGTCGATGTGTAGTAAATACATCACCGGTAGGGAAAGGTTAATATAACAATTTGAAAAACATATTTGTACTGTGCCCACAGACGTCACCTAAACTGGCTAATTAGTAGTTACGCCACTGTTTTCAAGCGTACAAACGACATTATACGAGGTTTGAGACAAATTCAAATGTTACAAGCAATTAACGCAAAAAGCAATTTGCGACAAAGAACAAAGAGCACAAAGTCAGATTCGGAGTGGGTTGTATAAAATGCACGTATTTTTGGCTTCACCGATATATAAGTAATTAAAAAGTAAAGGTTCACTTCAATGATCAAAGTATACATTAAAATTATATAGAAATTTGTCCGTAACCGGTTGAAAATCATTAAGTATAGGGCTTTCTTAAATTGCTAGTGGCCTTCTTAGAATCACAATAAATAATATAATGGCAATGTACAAGATTGACTCACGCTGCGCGGTCCTGAGAGAGGAGTGGGTTTTTGCGGAAAGACTATGCCATGCGTAACTCGACGGGAATGCGTTAAGAACAGACAGACATACATGTGCTCAAATTAAGATTTATAATCTGCAATTGCAATCAGAAATGAGCAAAAAATATACCGCCATGTAAAATTTGTTTTAATAACAAACAAATATGCAATTTTATATACATCTTTATAGATAATTACTTTATAAAAAATTGCGCACAAAAATGGCAGATCTTTATTTTGCGAGCCTTTTCCCGACATAAGAGATAATAAACTGAATAAGGGCATATTCATTTATTCGGCATGAAATTAAATACAAGCGTTCTTAGACTTTCATCATAATTGAATCACATGGATGGCCGTGTTCAATGTTAAGAAATAAAGAACACATCCATCTGTGTGTAATATTAATAAATACAAAAGATAGTTCATCAACGCTTCCATATATTCGAAAGGGCTCAACGGTCTATCATAAATTTGAATATGACCGTTTATGCAATTCAAATGAATGTGTGTCTATTTTCAAAAAAATCCCATGTTAACATATCAAAATTTTGCATCTGTATATTCATTAAAATTCTGTGCAAAACACAAGTTTTTGATTTTGAAGAGGTCCCAACTGCGAGACTTTCCGATGACGATGCAAGATTTATTACGTGCCCTCTACCACAGGGTTTTTGTACCTGACAAGAATTATATACACGATCTCAAATCTTCCAGTATTTTAACAATAAGTGCAAGCATCATTTTTGAATTTAATTGACGTCTTCATACAAAGGTCAGTTAAAAAATAACTATTTTAGTATAACATTGTATAAATTCAGTTTATGCTAGTACAGAATTTTTGTGAGGTATGCAAGAATATTTTTATTACTATTGGAAAACTTTCATGTACGGAATTTCATTTTATCGCCAATGATAAAATGTTCAAGTCCAAAATTGCCAAAAGGAAGTGTGACCTAAAAGCGTGGTTTTCTTGAAAATGATCGTATTTTAGTGACCTTCTCCAGGTCTTCGAAAATTGGACAATAAAAATGTAAGAGGGGTGAATCAGGACAGTCCTTGAAATTCAAGGTATTGTTGGAATCCCTGATGAATTTAGATATTTGACCCAATTGTGAATTTACACATCTCAATGATCGATAGGGACAGAAGCATGAAATTTCCCAATCGCATTCCAAAATCAATGACAAAGTCTTGATAAAAGCAACAGCACAATACACCATCATTGCAGCAATAAAACTAATATATATAATGAGCATAATTACCATAAAAAAGAGCTTTAGAAATGAAGGAGCATTGAATTTCCATCGCTTAAAACCATAATATTTCAATAGGCCATAACGAATTTCAATGAGCACTCGAATAAATTAAATATTATAATTTTATTTGAACAGTCCATACTCAAATATCGACTTTTACGACTGATGATGCCGATAATTTTGGAGTGCCGAATATCCGTGTACGCAAAATGCGCACATATACGTCGCCGCTTATTAAAATTTTAATACGTCCATTTATTAAGCCCAGACCTCAGTTTTGAATGTACGAATGAAATGCCATATAATGAAATTACTGGACGTTAACCGGTTAAATTGAAGTAGCTAGAGCAAACCATTTCACACATCGTCGGCTTCAATTTACATATTAAAAACATTTCTACGCCGCAACTTTTGAAATTTCCACAAACTTACAAAGAAACCCATACACAACAATAAATTATAATATTGTTTCTATGCAAATGGGGAAAAATAACGATAGCTCGAATTATCTAAGTGTACACGGAGCGATACGCTTGAGCAAGAGCAAGAGCAGATATATGCAAATGGATGACAGTTAGTCTGAAATATGAGGTCAAATTAAGCGAATGACATCGTCTTGGAAAGAATTTCTTGCGGTCTTTTATATACGATCAAATGCAAGTGCAATGACTTTAAAAGTTATAAAATTTTGCACTTTATTAACCCGTTGAATTCCGAGGTGCAACGTGCCGCTCTTAAAATTCCATGCGAGAAAGGCGAGACAATTTTTTTTATTTTAAAATTTAATATTCACAATTTTTTATATACATCCACCGGTGGATTCTCAGCCATTTTAGCGTTATTTGACGACGCTTCCTATCAAAAACAGCTCAGAATCCGCTGTTTCTGACACCATTGTTACGTAGGACGATGAAAGAGCGGGAACGTTCGCGGAGCAGAGTTTCCGAGCAGCGTTCCCCCCCCCCCAGTGTCCCCAACCCACTCACGTGGTCAACGAGATGCCGTACATGCACGCGGGTCCGTTCTGCTCTCGGACCATTATGTAGTCGAGCGGCGGGATAGAGGTAAACGGGCGTCCAATAGAAATTCCGTGGGGATGATATTTAACCCATGCTACAATGATAATGACTTATGTATACATTTGAAAAATTTTACATATTAATATTTCCGATCAATCCTGGTATAAAAACGTTAATCTATTGTTCATATGTAATGCGCTGCCATACCGTTCATGAAATTGCAATAGAACCTTACTCACTTATTGCCAAGGATTGAGTGAGTAACATAGGCATAGTTAAATATATAAAAATCAATGTTTGTTTGTACGTATTTAACCTGTTGAGGAGCGAGCAAATTTAAAATTGATGATGTCGTTGATGTCATAATCGCTTTACGACGATTACTTTCTGTCAGCTCCTAATCAGCATAAGACAATCTTCAATTGTAAATGAACACTTGATAGTGAATACAAGACCACGTCATTTCTTTACATAATTTACGATTTTTGTACGATATTGTACGATTCATTTGCTCCTCCTTTAGAAAGAAATGATAATTGGACAAAGACTCATTCAAAACGCAGAGAAGAACAGCACGCGGTTAAATAAACAAACACTCTCGATAACACACAATATTCGGTCGTTTCTTTGCGTAAACAAATAACACACTTGAAATCGTCATCATTATAAGTCGATAAATTTAGGCTTAACGATCTATACAATCATGCGATGCATGATAGGAAGCTATCCGTCTCAGTCTCCCAAAAAAGTCCTCTCTTTCTCTGTCTGTCTCCGAGCTTCAATGTGCAAGAGTGCTCTTTTTGGGACATGAGAATTCGGACATACATGAATGTCGATGCTCCTCAACAGCTTAATGCGCTGCCACATCGTTTATCCGATTGCGATAAAACTTTGTCAACTTATTGTTTACACTTGCGAGAATAACAAAAGCATAGTAAAAATAGTATTGAATAACATAAATGGCTTGTAATATCAGATGTTTTTCATATTGTTATATTAATATTTCCCTGCCGGTGATGTATTTACTACACATCGACTCTAATAATGGGAATATCGATATGAAATATAATAGATACGGGGTTCAGAATTTTTGTATTCCTCCGTAATATAATAACGAATCACATCAAAGTATTACAGTATATGAGTTTTCATCTGCAGCGACGGAAATAAATAATTAGTCCGTATCTCAGCAGATAGAAATTTTATCAGTCACATTGATGGTATTATACGAAAATGAGGGCTCACGCGGTCATCAACTCTAATTTGTGTTTAAATATCTGATGACGATATCTCCAACGAATGTGGAGGCTGAATGTAATTTCTTAAACTAGCGAAAATTTGGCTCGGGATTGGATTCCCTAGTTATAAGGGCTCTGAGGTTGGCGGAAATCTTTTATTTCGAAGTTGCGCCAACCTGGCGTATAGAGGGAATCCTAACGGTTAGTTTGTTTGATCCCGCATGTTGGTCGGCCATTTTGTTCAGTCACAGTAAATTCTTCCGATGGAGAGGTCGTCCGCGCTACGAATAATTTCCTGATGTTTCTCGAGGTCTCTTTGGTGATATTGTGTTGGAAAAACTTGATTACAAAAAGTTGTGTGCGAGATGGGTGCCCAGAATGCTCACACCAGAGTACGAACAGAAATGTCTCTATCTCCACGGCAATTAAGTTGAAAAATATTAGTTTTCGTGTAGATAATTGAAGGTTTTGCCGTTAACCGGGTATCTCCATCGATTCGCTATCTACTCTTTGAATAATTAAATGCTTTTGATCTGATTTTCCCCAATAAAAAATAGCCAAATTTTAATATTCGTAATAAATTGTCTGCATAGATTCGAAACTTGTGAATTTTTTCTTCGTTTCGGAACGTAGATTACGACTTTTCATTCGAACGCGTATTTAGATACGATCGTAAAAGTCCACCCCCGAATTCGGAAGTCATAAAATACCTATAACATCTAATAGGTCGGAGGGGGCACAATGTAAGAAAGCGATAAAATCTTATCATTCATACTTTTATGGCAATTGTAAAAATCGTATAACACATCGGCGGGGGTGGTCGAAAAGCGAACACGTCTTCGTAGAGATTAATTCGAATATGTTAAACAATTTTATGGGGGTGAATTACCATAAAACTCTCCGATTCGGGCCCGGAGGTAACGGCGCAGGGAGGAACATTTCGCGAAACGAGTTTCGAAAATTGGTTTCCTCTTCCGTAAAAGAGCTGTTATGAAAACATTATCACATTTTTCAGACGCCTCCAAGGACGAGTCCAACGGGAAGTTGATGGAGCGGCTCTGGAACGCTCGCCGACAGTGGGAGAGCGTGTCCCAATTTATGACCCGGCCGGGGTCCGCAACAGTGAGCGGCCGTAACGGAATAATTAAATACGTTTAATTGATAAATAAGCCACGCTTACAACCAGATGGCGAAACAATTGCGACTTAATTTATTCATCCATTAAAGTGTTTCAGCAAATTTAAGCTTCACGGTCATTGATTAAAAATAGCCACACAAATCAACCGAAATTTTAAAATTAAAAACAGACTATATCCGCTAACGATACAACCAATTATAACGAGTGTATCTCAATTAACACTCTTAATGCAGGAGAATAAATATCGTCGTTGGAAACACTTGCCTAAAGATCCAACGCCGATTTATTGCTGCGTATGCGATTGCACCCTAATAATGCTTAATGCACATGAGCATGGTTTCTTGTGCATGGTTAACTAGCATACACAAAAAACCACGGTCGTATGCATATAGAGAATATTCTCAAAATTATTATAGATACACATAAGACTATTTTGACGTAGTAATTTTATACACAAAAATAAGGAAAATGGAAATTTCAAGTGGCAGTTTGTCGGAAAGAGAGGAATAATCGTTTGTAGTTTCTCCGTCTTCGTCACATGCATCATAGAGACTTTTCGCACATTCGTTGCACTGCTCCTATCGTCTTTATATGTAGCATAACCATAGACCAATATCTTGCCTATTTTATTACATATTACACAAACACATCTTCATCTTTTAACTAACAATTTCCGATAACAAAGAGTTAATATCAGGTTGGGGAATAAGTTCGTAGCGTTTTTATATCATTTTTTTTACAATGTTTTTTTTTGCTTTTTAGCAAAGTGTACAATATTCATTCGATAGAGCTCTTTCTGTTCTACAAATCTGTGTTACTAATCTTTTTGAATAATTTAATTTTTTATTACCTTTGAGTCTTAACCCCTACGGTAGTACTAGCACAGACCCTGTGTTCCCCCCTTCACTTTTTAGAAAAAGCACTCTTGTAAATTGAAGCTCGGAAATAGACAGAGACAGAGAGAACTTAGCGCAGTTCGGGATACTGAGACGGAGAGCTTTCCCGCATACATCGCACGATTGTATAGATCGTTAGCCCAAATCTATCGACTAATAATGATTTCGATTTCAAGTGTGTTATTTATTTACGCAAAAAAATGACAGAATATTTTGTGAGAGCGAGAGTGTTTGTTTATTTAACTGCTTGCTGTTCTTCGCTGCGTGTTGAATGAGTCTTTGTCCAATTATCATTTCCTTCTAAAGGAGGAGCAAATGAATCGATTTTTTGTATATTGTTTATGTAAAGAAATGGCATTGTCTTGTATGCTATCAACAGTGTTTATTTACAATTGACTCTGCCTCGAATTGAAGATTGTCTTACGCTGATAGGAGCTGACAGAAAGTAAACGGTGTAAAGCGATTATGGCATCAACGACTTCATCGATTTTAATTTTGCTCACTATTCAAAAGGTTAAAAATGGAATATCCAGGAGGTCCCAAAATACCGTAGCCATCACTTTTCCAAATTGTTTCTCAACTTTCAGATCTTAACCAAGCTTTTGGATGCCTAAGTAAGATGCTGACAGTAGCATAAACGTAAAGAACTCACCTCTTCATTTACGAGAAATCGAATAATTACACGTTGCGCAACAGAGAATGCTACTTCTCGCCTTCTTTCTTCAGTGACGGGATCTAGAAGCTTTCTATCCGATGATATTTTTTTTTCTAATGAAAAAACAATGTAAAAAAATAATATAATCCATTTGTTTTTTTTTATTAGGTTGGGGAATAAGTTCGTAGCGTTTTTGTATATTTTTTGTTTTACAACCATTTTTTTGCTTTTGGGCAAAGTATACAATATTCAATCGATAGAGATCTTTCTGTTCTATAAATTTGTGTTAATTATCTTTTTTAATACTTAATTTTTTTATTATCTTTGTATTCAGCTGCTAATGCATCCTGGAACATTTGCAACGTATACGGATAAAAAATGAATTTCGATAATAAAATGATTTTCAATAATCTTCATTCAATGGGATTTGCCGAATAATTGGGAGCCTGGGTGCCTCACAAGCTTAACGATAACAACAAAGAAAATCGTATTCAAATTAATTCTCAACATCTCGCCCGCCATCATAGCAACGCGCGGTCATAAACAGCGCTTTTTGTACCGAATCGTCACGGTAGATGAGAAACGGTGCCTATACATAAACATGAAGCAAAGAAAGGAATGGGTGGCTCCCGGAGACGCGTCAAAGCCGGGAGTCAAGCCGGACCTCCATCCAAAGAAGACTATGATCTGCGTTTGGTGGGACTGGGAGGGCATGGTGCATTGGGAGATGCTCGAAAGGAATACCAATGTCAATAAGGAGCTCTATATAGCTCAGCTACACCGCGTGAAAGAGGCTATTCAACTGAAAAGATACCATCGATAGGGCCAAACCATATTCCTTCACGACAACGCCATGCCCCATGTTGCACAAGTCGTCAAAGCCGCACTACAAGAGCTCGAATGGAAGGCCCTTCAGCATCACCAGATCGGGCGATTTTTGGCAGAACGGCATCGATAAATTGGTCGAGAGGTGGGAGGAGGTAGTAAACAGTAACGGCGAATAAATAATCAATTGTTAAAACTACTTATTTTTGTTAAAATAAAAGTATTCGATAAAAACGCTACGAACTTATTCCCCAACCTAATAGAATCAACTATTCCTAGAAGCCAAAAAGTTTCACACGCACCGCGCGAGAGTCTCGTGCGTTTATTCCTTCCGCCGACGCTGAAAGTGTTAAACGCCATATCATGACACCCTTCGACTGTAAATCATCCGTTTTCATCGCCACATGATGTGACACATTCAAACGCTCCGTCAACCAAATAAAGTCGACATTTATTTCGAACGATTTCTAGAAGGACTTGCAACTTTCAAAATATTTACATTCGGATGCCTTCCTCGTATTCCAACGCCGTAAAACGAGATCAAGAATAGCACATTTGATTTATTGAGCGAAAACTGCACGAAGCCTTATACAATCGCATCAAATATCCGACGCCAGTTGGCGTGCACTAAAATATTAAATACGTCGTGACGCTCTCGTGTTTCACATAGAGTGATCCATATGTCGCTATCGGGTTTAAAATAGCTAATTTTTTTGATTAAAAAAAATAGAGTGGATACTTGGGTTACATTGTGCATTTAAGCTACAAGATTTCGCCATGCAATTTATTGATTCCATTTGTAATTTACTGATAGTGCTCATTTCCATTTGTGATGTTTGAAAAACATAATGTGTCTACGAAACATCAAAAAATTAAATTCATGTATTAGAGTAATTTCTTAATGTTCTTGGGTAATATTTTCCGTGGTAAATATATATTCAAATTATATATAGTTTGACCCCGCATACAATGTGTTAATACTTAATGGGCGATGGTACAACATGTGTGCTATATTATTGAAAACGAATAATTCAAAGGATTCCATTTTGTTTATCATTTCCATTTGTTGAAGGAAATTGTTAGTTGAAAGATAAAAATATGTTTGTGTAATATATAATAAAATAGGAAAGCTATTTTTCTAGTTATTGTTTTATGCTATGCACAGATGAAACGCACACTTACAGTAGAGGCGGTACGGCGCATGCGCGTAACGCCTCTAAGACCTCTAAGCGACGGAGACGGAAAAACTATTAGGGTGTCCCATAAATTTCTTTCGTTTTCATATTAAAAAAAAAATAAACAATAATTTGTATTAAATCAAAATTTATTGAATAATATATGATCCATTCTGTTCTATTACCTTTCTCCGTCTCTCCGGAAGCCTCATAATGCCTTCTTGCCAAAATTTCCCAGGATTGTTGGCAAAATATTGATTAAGGTACATTTTTATATCATTTTTTGAATTAAATTTTTTACCACGTAAAGAACTTGCTAAAGTAGCTCATAATAAACTACCCCCTTCCAGTCTCACCAATTGCAAAGCATTTTTTTTTTTTTTTTGGGTGTTGGCCAGATTTAGCTTCTGTACCCTTGGTCCAAGACCGTTTACGTTGGATATTCTCATAGAGTATCCAACTTTCATCTCCAGTGACAAGTCTCTTCAAAAAAGGTTGGCTATTATGTTGTTGGAGAAGAAGATCGCATGTTTTAATCAGTCAGTTCATGAGGAAGCCACACATCTGAACGATTGATGTAGCCCCCTTTTTGTCAGATTATTACGGACGGATGTTCGTGGAATTTCATGGAACTTGTTAGCTATTTTGCAAACCGTATATCGCGGATTTTCTTCAACCATGGCTATGACTAGATCTGTGTTCATTTGCGAAAGAAACTTATGGGACAACCTATCACAGGCCATTCACAAGCGATAGTTTCAATTTAAAATTGAAATGTGCTGTGAAAGACGCACCAATGCATGATTAAATCGCGGATTTTAACCCTTTGATTAGTGAGCTAGTTTTAAATCGAGTTTAATATAGATACTATATTTATACGTGTACTGCTTATTGTTCACACAAATTCAATTTTCTCTTAAGACCGCGCAGCGTGAGTCAAGCTTGTATATCAATAAATGAACCTTTGCACTGTTGATAGCACACTGTTGGTCGCAATATTTGAGAATATTTAAACGTGTAGGGATATCTTTACAGCAGGATTTTGGCATTGGATATATGAATATATGATGAGCAAGACACTTTCTCCGTCTCTATCTCTGATACACTACACATAATCTCCGAGACCGAACGCATATATGCGTTATTCCTCATCAATGGGTTAATATTTCAATTAATCGACCAAACATTTAGTCGATATTGATTAATAAAACATAAATGATGAAATTAAATCGATGCCAATCGAAATAATCGCAAAAATATTATGAATCAATGAAATTTTTAAGCTCACAGCGTTCTTACATTTTTGGTCCCCAGTGCATCGGAAAATCAAGGTTCTATCGTATTTAAATCTATGGTATTATTTGGATTGAGTTTCATACCGAACATCTGATCCATCAGGAAGACGGTATCCTTGCAGAACTAATTGATTTTGAGCATCGCGTTATTGATGATGCCTTACAGACCATCTATAGGGGTCTGTAAATCGACACAATAATCATCAATTATCTCTGCCAACAGCATTAATAAATCGAAGCACAAACGGTGAGGTAATGTCTGCAATTGGTAACCGTGTCAACAAGTGTGATGTAACCGCATCATTTTTAAGAGGTCGCATCGTGCTCGACTAATTCACAATTTCACAGGCTGAAAGGCGATGAAACATCAACTGGAGACGAACAATAAAATCACGACGCTATATCGGAGCGTCGCATAATGAGCGTGCGTCGTGGTCGACGCACGCCTGCCATAATCGCATGTGCAAATCCCTGCATTTAGTGTCATTGTTTAGAAGCATTCTTCGGCATCATGAGGTCTGATAATGGACCGCAACATATGTTCTGCTAAATCCCATACCACGATTCTCAAACAATTACCAGCATCGGGATGTCCTCGAATGTGCGCCGAAGAATAATTATATTTCCCAATGCAGAACGATGCCACAAGTATATTGCGTAACCAACATGCAAAACAGTATCATAAATTCCTTTTCCGCTAGAATAATTCCAAGATCTGTATCAATTCGAAAGCAATACGTGTATAATTAAATAGGCTATTATTCCAAATTTATACACGCATTCCTGATATATAACCGCTTAACCCTCTGGCTGCTACAATGTTTTAAAAAAATTGTTTAACATTTTAAAGAGGTAAGACATAGAGTTGTGTTCGAATTCCAGTGATTCAGAAATTCTTACACGTTGAGCTCGGAGACAGATAGAGGTGGGACGGAGTGTCTTGCACGTTGAGTTTGGAGAGAAACAGAGACGGAGAGAGTATTTTGCGTATATCATAGGATTATATAGATCGTTAGCACAAATTTATTGACTAATAATGATATGTTAATGATATAATGAATCGATATCAAGTGTATTGTTTATGTTTACTTGAAGAAATGACCGAATATTGTGTGCTATCGACAGTGTTTATTAATTTATGTACAAGCTTCATACATGCTGCGACGGTCATGACAGATAAGTGGGTTTGCACGGATAATAAATAGCGGACATATAATTATAGCATCTAAATTTATGATGATTTAAAATTAGCTCACTACTCAAAGGGTTAATGTTGCTAGCGTGCGAGAGAGATACACTAAAAGGAATCGTTTCTATTATTTTCGTCTCTGTTGAATGCTACGCGCATGCGTCACACTACCTCTATTGTGTGTATACGTAGCATAAAGTAACCAATAGCACTTTTTATATATAACACAAACACAGCTTAGTTATTTAGAATACAAACTTTTAGCAACCCCGTTTTTCATAGCGAATATGTGTATTTTTAAAGATGTGGTCGCTAGCCACAACTCCTCTTGGATTCGAACCTAAGATTATTGCGTAATGAGTCCAACTGCTTAACCACTGCTTGACTATCTACAGGACTATTAATCTGAGCAGTTTCAATTCACCAGATCAACAGTGATATCTTCCGTCTCTCTTTAGACGCAATGTGTCAATTTAACAACGACATCTTCTGTAGTGCTATGGACACATTGCATCTGAAAGAACGACATCTATTGTTTCTTGAGTGTGCATTAAGGTCGGTTCGGTGTTGAGGCGCAGGAGGCGGGAGTTGTAGGAGTAGTCGGATAGCCTTGGCTGCAGGGATGTACTTCCCGCAGCCAGATCTCTATCTCTCTCTCTCGTCATTAATAAAGAATTACGTCTTTATCGTCAACGCCGTCCACCTTTATCCCACTGCTCAGCTATATAACGACCCAAGAATAAAATGGACCTGCGTGCAAGCACGCCGTCTTTACGTCTCTCTCTCGCGAACGCCGCCGCTCCTACGTAACATTGGTGTCAGAAGTGGGTAAATTACTGGTGTATAAATTCAAGGTATGTTAATATAGCTTGGTAAAATTATGATGAGATTTTTTTGCATTTAACAAACAGTACAAAATTGCGTCTTTCAAATCATCCTGAATATTACCCATATATTAGGGTGTCCAATAAGTTTCTTTCGTTTTCATATTAAGAAAAAAATAAACAATAATTTGTATTACATCAAAATGTATTGAATAATATATGATCCATTCTGTTCTTTTACCTTTCTCCATCTCTCCGGAAGCCTCATAATGCCTTCTTGCCAAAATTTCCCAGGATTGTTGGCAAAATATTGATCAAGGTACATTTTTATATCATTTTTTGAATTAAAATTTTTACCACGTAAATAATTTTTCAATGAAAGAAATAAATAATAATCAGAAGGGGCAATGTCCGGAGAGTATGAAAGATGAGGTAAAACATCCCAGTCAAATGATAATAATTTATTTCTGACGAGCAAAGGCACATGAGGCCTGGCGTTATCGTGATGAAAAACAACGCCTCGCCTGTTCGCTGATTCTGACCGTTTTCTGGCAATTGCGTCCTTTAGATTGTCTAGTTAGAAACAATATTTGATTGAAATGATCGTTTCACCTTGCTGAAGTAGCTCATAATAAACTACCCCCTTCCAGTCCCACCAAATGCATAGCAAATTTTTTTTGGATGTAGGCCAGGTTTAGCTCTAGGTAAAGCATCTGCACCCTTGGTCTAAGACCGTTTACGTTGGATATTCTCATAGAGTATCCAACTTTCATCTCCAGTGACAAATCTCTTCAAAAAAGGTTGGCTATTATGTCGTTGGAGAAGAAGATCGCATGTTGAAATACGCTGAAGTTTATTTGAGTCAGTCAGTTCATGAGGAAGCCACACATCTGAACGATTGATGTGGCCCAATTATGTCAGATGATTATGGACGGATATTCGTGGAATTTCTACCTTGTTAGCTATTTTGCGAACCGTATATCGCAGATTTTCTTCAACCATGGCTATGATTAGATCTGTGTTCGTTTACGAAAGAAACTTATGGGACAACCTAATATATATTTTTTTAGATGTATTATCATTATATACATTTGGAACTGCCCAAATACATCAATTAAGGCTGCAGTTAACACTTTAGGAGTATAGACATATCAAATATGATGAATCGTCCCCAATTTATGCAAAAATTATTTAAAATACTTAAAAAATGTTTTCAATAATTGACGCCCTGGCCTACAGAAAGTACGTATATTCGAGCTATTATGACGTAATCGACGACGTCGATGGCAGTTCACGATCGATTGCAATCTACAATATTTTGTGCCTCAGTAGTTTATGGGTTAAATTAAAATTAATACAGTGTTCTGTTACCCCTAAAAGATTTCGGCAACGTTTGTCGCACTTCAGCGGCATAAATTTTAAATCTAATATAAATGTCTACAGCAGTGGCCTATCACGATTTCAGACTCCAGACACCCGGTGCAATGGTAATATTTATAACTCTTTCATTTTTCTGGCGGTTCCGACATGGATACTGAGGGCTGTCGTGCTGTTAAAACGATTGAATCATAAAATGTTACCATATTTGACATTCATATGATTCTGAACTAAGTCAATGCAGGCCGATATCGAGGTGGATACGTAAATTAAATTTTTATATATCTTTTGATGTGATATTCATGAATATTTTGGTTGCTTGTCGTTGAACAAAGGATTACCGAAAGGTCGAATTTAACAGATGGTGTGATTTCTGAACGACAGCTGGATATTATGGACGCTTTCTACCCTTATTTTGATATCCAGTCAATCAAACAACAACAAAAAATTGTTTGAACTTTGTACAATAATATTGGATTTCACCTTCAATCTGAGCCTAAATTACGAAATCATCCAGAAAGTAAGGTTACAATATTTATTAACACCAAGTAGACATGTCAGGAAAGTGTTTTTTACGCCTTCCTTGGATTCCACACTCATGTCTCATCCCTTGTTACGATAGAGTCCAAAAAAGCTTCTCCTTCTGTTGGTTTCTGAACACCTATCTCATACAAAACTTCTTGTAATCAAGTTATTCCAACACAGTATCACTAAGGAGACTTTGAGAAATGTCAGGAAATACTTCGTGAATGTCGTCAATCGTTACACCGTGATCATTTCGCAGTTTTTCTTCAATTTTTTGCACAAGTTCGATAGAAATTACTGATACGGCTTTATCTGAACAATCTAGCCCACTTCCACCACATGTTGTCGACTTATCACATCACTATCATAAACTTCTACGAGTTTTCGATGGATATTCGCGGCGGTAAGGTTTTGCAAAGTTAAAAAACGGATGATTTCGCACGGATTGGGGGTGGCGGAAGCGCGCGATGACCTCTCCATCGTAAGAATTTACTGTGACTGAACAAAATGGCCGACAAACACATGAGACCAAGCAAACTGACCGTTAGGATCCCCTCTACACGCCAGGTGTTATTCTCAATTAAAAAACATTTTGAGTTTGCAAAAAGGCTCTATAAGATTTACGATGTAATGAATTTGTTTTATTGAAAATTAAATGTAAAAATAGAGCGCTATTTACATTCATGCCAACGTAAAAATGTAAAATCCGCAGTTATCAAGTCGAGCTTTTAAATTTTCGCCAACGCCGAGCACATTATCACACATTTTCGCATATGGCATGTTGACACTGTGAAATTTAAAGTTCGTGTGAATCCAAATTTTCATAGTAAAAAATTCGCAAACACACAGCCTTATTACGGAGGAATTCTTCAAAAGCTCTAATTAAATGGCATGGCGTGCGAAATGAATTTATGCGCCGCCCGAAAGTCGTGCACATTTCAAGGAATTCGGCCAATTTTCGAGCGTCGAAAGACACAGCATAATATATGTTGTTTGGGATAATCGCGCCTGAAAATGGGAATTTATGTTATAGAAAAATGATAATTCCGCCAATTATGTTCGTCGGGCACACAGGAAGAGCTCGCTGTAAAAATTAATGGAGGATAAATTTTGGACCGGATTAATATTTATGAATGTACTCTAGATGTATATAGGCGATTCTTTAATCATACAAGTCGGATGCGAAGCAGATTTTGCCGGTGTTTTAAGATGATTTATGGCTTTTTAAAATGCACGACTTTGTTGCTAAAGCCGAAGAATGTATATGGAGCAAAAATTATGTGTGTATAATCGCTGAAAATTACATAGGAAGACTAAAAGGATTTCGAAAGTTTGGCGTTTGAAATAACGCAGGCGATCCAAGAAATAATTATAAAGAACTGAAAATTCATGCTTTAATTCTGGTAAAGTTGTCATTTGACCTAATTTTGACACCTCAGAATTCACTACAGTCTCTTTGTTTGACAGAACAGGGAACTGTTCTACTTGGTTGTACGAAGTTGGTTTTGTTAACAGCCAGGGCGACAGCCAGTCTTATCTTTTACGTTCTTAACACAAATAACCCATTTCTATTATCTCACCAAGCGACGAAGAAAGTGTTCAATCTAAGATGAACAATTCATAGAACATTCCATCGTATAAATTATGAAATAAACAACGACCAAAGCAATCCATTCCGAGCGAGATAAGGTTAAACGTAGTTAACATTTGGCCTCTTTGCGTGGCTATTTCAATTTGCACAGTCATATTCTAAAATTTTGATTGAACATCAATTATAAATTCAAAGTTTCAACCTCTGTACACATAAAAAAAAAACCTAATGTGAACGCTCGTTCATAATTCAAATATGCAAATGCAATTAAAACGGCTACAGTGATGAATGAGTGAAAAGTTTCGCACACAGCGAGGGGTGGTTTTTATTAATGTGTGAAATATTCAATTTGCACGATCAAACTACAATGTAAAATAGGAAACATGGCAGTCGTATTGTTGTACAAATTTCAATCGAATTAGAGAAAAAATGTCGTGAGTAATCAATTAGAGGTCTGCTGGTTCCGACACAATTGGAAGAGCAAGGTTAGTGGGCAACAAGGCCATCGAGGCATGTGACAAAAATCGCCGGAGCGAAACGGCGCTGAAAGTGTTAAATTTGTTAATTTATTCAATTTGCATGAATGACTTTGTTGTTTGTCGCACGTTTGTACCGCAACAATATCAGTTTATTTAGCTAAATACTAGACTAAACAATTGGCCATGAATAAATGATGCAAAATTAAGGCAAAAATATATTTTTTTCCATAAAAAGATTGCCCGATATCAATTTAGATATCGCTTTGGAAGATGTGTTTAAACTGTTATCTTGGAAAAAGTGCCGACACAGTATTGACAACACACAAGTGGAGAAATTGTGACATAGTATTAATAGCCGAATCGTCTGAAAAGCTTCAAGACATGCTCCAAGACCTAAACGAAGTGTCAAGTAAAATTTGTCTGAAAATGAAAATGGATAAAATCGAAGCCATGATAAATAGTCACAATTTTCAGACTTTCGGGGCGATATCCATTGGGGGAACACAAATTGAGGTTGAAAATGAATACACTTATCTGGGACAAGTAATACAACTAGGACGACAGAATTTCTCAACAGAAATTGACAGACGAATACCACTGGGATGGCAGCATTTAACCAACGCATCATCCCAGTGTTAACCCACGAAGACGTGGAATCTAATATCAGGCATTTTACACAGATTAAAGTTTTCCCAGCGTGCCATAGAGAGATCTATGCTCGGAGTGTCTTTATAATATAGAATCAGAAACGAGGATATCCGAAGAAGAACTCGAGTAGTAGACGCTACTGAAAGAATTGACACACTTAAGTGGCAATGGGGGAGACAAATGTGTCGAAGAAACGACGGTCGATGGGGAAGAAAAGTGTTGGAGTGGAGACCCCTGTAAGACTGACGACATCGAAAGAATAGCAGGATGAAGCTGGATGCGGAAAGCGGAGGATCGAGAGGGATGAAGACTCATTCATTCAACGGTGGACGAACACAGACTGATGATGATGATGATGATGATTATGAATCTTTCCTCAGCGGTCAGACTGCATGACGATTTGAAGATTCCGCCACGACCAGGCGCACAGCTCATCAGATACCCATTGAAACCATCCTACTGTATTCAACCATCGACATTTTATTCCGCACTCTATGTAAGAGTCTATTGTGACAATAAAATCAAAAGTTTATCGTGGCTTTAAAATAAACATAATTTATCGGCTTTAAATCCTTCATCTTAAAATAGACATCAAGGATCTCCAATTTACTATAAGTCGCAGTAAAACTAAGAACACTTGCCTGAGTATCGACGCTGCACGACGTTCAGGATAGATCCTGGAGTACGGGACGCACTCTGGAACAACACTGCACTTTATTTATTAAGATATATCCCTCTGACGATTAAGCCAAACCGTATAACCTAAGAACCGAACACGCACTGATTGTCGCCTAGAATTCGACGGCTCAACTGAGCGTACGAATATAAATATATTAATAATAAATGTAAATTATTATGAAAAACTATTGAAAGAATGCATGAGATTCTCTCTGAGATGAGCTCTTTTGATATATTCCCAAAAATATTTTTATCAAATTTGAAATTCATTAAAAAATAATATATTTATGCAACGAAAAGGATGGTGATTTTTTTGGAAAAATAATATTTTTGGGAATATATCGCAGCAGCTTATTTAATCCCATGATTTTTAAAAAATAGTTTTTCTTATAAATATTAATAATTTGTCATAAATGCTTTTCAATTTGTCCGTCCAGTTTAGGCGTCGAGTTTATGCTATGCAACAATATTCGGTGCAGAGCTATATTTTATTTTCACAGGTTAGGATGTGCATGTGCGTATGTTAAGTGATATTTTTTAATACACAGAGTGTTGTGCCGTTCCCGAATGTGATCCATGTTCCAGACTGTATCCTGATCGTCATGCAGCTAAAATATTGAGGCAAGTAGTCATAGTTTTTAAGTATATTGTAATACGATTATTAGGCTTATTATCGAAATGTTTAATGTTGAACAATTGCATTGAGATTTCAAGAACACAGATCGGAAATAATACTCATAGTGGATTGGAAAATCAAGATGTCTATTTTAAGATGTAGGATTTAGGTCCGATTTTTGTATCATTTTTTAAAGTCACGACTAACATTCAAATGTATATGTAAAATACGATATTCGGAAGTGATTCATTTAGCATTTCATAGCTAAAAGCTTCATTAAGCATCAATATTTCCTTAGATTAAAGAAAATACATCATATATCATTTTAAAAATATATCATCAGATAAATCATTAGACTAAAATTTGTCAAATATTTAATTTCAGGTATGAAATCGTGTTTAATATAAAAGCAATCCGCAATTGTTTGATCACGAAATCGACCAGCCTTGATCAATCAATAGTCTTAAGTTTAGATGGACGTTGTGAAAAATTGTACAGTGTGGTTCAAAAGAACTGCTAGTGAGCCAAATTCCAAAAGTGTCCAGGACTTCAAAATTCATGCAGTAAGAGCTCTCAGGTAAGGATAATAAGATTTACAAGATAAATTTGAGCTATCATTTAATTTTTCATCTAAAATATACACACAAAATATTTTGTCTAATGGATGTTTAAATTATTTGTTTTAGGTAAGTCTTTCGAATAGCGCAATATCAATCCGAAATACCGAAGTTTTCAAATATACTCATACTTTGAGTTAAATACATAATGCGTAAAAATACGTAAAACCGAAACATAAATATTCTTCAGAATATTGTCGATTATTTTTTCTGATTTTACTGGATACATTTTCTTTTGTATGAGACGTATGATGTCTAGAAATATCGTCACTACTTCTTTCACTTGTACTCCCTGTGTCATTAATATTTTAGTCTGATTCACGATTTCGTTTGGTAATAAATTTATCCATTATAACGTAGGCTTTCAAAGACGATTGTTTCTCCACAGCATGTTTATTTACTCCACTTTGAACAGACTGCGGCTGCGAGGCTTAGAATACCCAAAGTCTACGTTAAACGGTTAACATACGCGCAATTGATTTGGCTAATTCAAAATTACATTAACTCTTTCGTTGACTTTCATAATTTCGCCAACGACTTTTTCGGTTTTCACTGTTTTGCAGAATTTTTCGTTTTTACCAATTTTTTCGCGGTGCACTTGTAATAAGCTCGCGGTGCACCAGTGCACCGCGGTGCACCGGTTGAGAAACACTGATGTAAACCCACTTTTCTGCAAGGTCAATAAATGAACCCTAACACTGTTGATAGCACACAACATTCGTTCATTTCTTCAGACTATTTCTAAACCTTTTAAGGAGGGAGCAAATTTAAAATCGATTAAGTCGTTGATGCCATCGAAAGTAATCGCTTAACACCGAAGACTTTCAGTCAGCTCCTATCAGCGTAAGACAATCTTCAATTCGAGGCAGAGTCAATTGTAAATAAACACTGTTGATAGCATACAAGACCACGTCATTTTTTTACATAAGCAATATGCAAGAAATCGATTTATTTGCTCTTGCTTTAGAAGGAAACGATAATCGAACAAAGACTCATTCAACAAACAGTGACGAACAGGAAGCAATTAAATAAATAAACACTGTCAATAGCACAAAATATTCGGTCATTTGCGTAAACAACTTTCCGAGCTCAATGTACAAGAGTGCTCTTTCTAAATAGTAGAGGGGGGGGGGGTCCTAGGCCCTGCGATATTACTCCTTTAGGGGTTAATGTTCAACTTGCATAGAATCTGCTTTCTGTTGTTCAGCTATTTTTTGCTTATTAATGTGTTGCCAAAATATAAGGACAGGGTTGCCATGCAAGCCTGTCAGTTTACTTCTGAAGAAGTATATTTGCCAAGGAGTGGTGATACTCGGCTAATGACGCCACTCCAGAACAGTAAAGGGGTAATAACAAAATTGGTCAACGATAAGAATGATGCTCGTATCTTAATTATCAAAACAAACGCCTGTTTTCAAGACAACACGAACAGTTGAGCCTCGACTTCTAGACACTCATTCACAAATAACAAAGTGAGTTGAAAAACAAGTTTTATTTTCATTTGACGCAATGATTTTAAATAATGCCTATAGATGATACAAAAAGTTATACCCATACAATAAATAAACGTTTATGAAAATATATACATAGTTGTACAGTACATACGATAATTTAAAAAGAACGGCATCTTGTTCTACGCTGAATTCCAAACAAGTATTTAAACGTGTATGTGTGTCTTTACACCATGACCTTGCTACCGATATATGAATGTATGATGAGATGTAAGACACCCGTCTCTGTCTCTGAATTTTTAGTATGAAATGTGTTAAAAACTTTTTTTCTGTAAGCTAAGAAGCTTTACTTCTACAGCTCTATTTTTACCATCTTCTACACGCTTTTTCTCTAAAAATTACGGTACGAAGGGACCACGTAAGCTATCACAATTGAGTGATAGTCTTCAGGGATTCCTGATCCACATTTTACAAATATAGACGACGGACAGAAGGCTCATTTGGGTGTAGAAACAATCTTTTTAGAAATCATATATTGTGGAATTAGTTTGAATTGTGACATTTTTTTGCATAAAAATTTGTATGTGTTTAGTTTCTAGCGTAAAAGATGCCGCAAGACGCTATAGGAGGTTTGGATATTAGCTTCATTGGACACACTGTTGAGAGCGGGCACCGCACTGTCATTACTGGCTTCGTAACAAGGGTCGATTTATAAAATAAAGTCCATATTCAACGCCAATCGTAGCATGATAGAGGCGATCGGATTCATTAAATGCAATTTGCATAATATTCGTAGCAAAATGAAACATATTACATGAGTAGTCGAATTTATTGCCTTCATGGGATTCCGTCGAAATTCAATATGCAATTCAATGGCGAGCTTATGGGCGGTTATTTGAAATATTTTTTCACCGAACATTGATTTCATGTTGTTTTCACATAGCAAAGCCTACAAAATCCGTGCAAGAATCTAGCCTCGAATTTGAATATGTATGAGGTATGGATACAATAAGCAAGCCGAACAGCATAATATGGTTTACGTCATGAATGCGGAGTGTTTCTGTCAGCCTTTCAGCAAAGAATCCCACTGAACGCGAGCACAGAGAGGGAGACAGTAAGAACGTGAGCCCGGGGTTATGAAAAACGTACCGTCTCGTGGAACCTTTATTTAATGCGTATTTATTAGTTACCTCGATCACAGGATGTGACATGTGTGCGGGGCGAAATCCAGTTAATTAATACCACCCCCAGACGGGAAGCCATCGCTTCCCTGTTACCCTGTCGAGGAACGCTTCGATTTTAAAACCTGCCCGAATGCTTCCTAATTGAAAGTTGACATTGTTAAGCGATTTGTTACGGTTTTAAGCAACAAGGAGCCATTTAATCGTAGTGCTTAACACGTTAGTTTTAACACCCAGCCTTTTTCTCATGCAATTAACGACCTCATTAGAAGATATTAACGACCTATTGAACGGTCAGCCTTTTACCGATCGCTCGCAAAAAGAAGTCTAGACATCACTGGACTTTTAATCTGTATTAAAACCTTGATAGAATCCTGTAAATAAAAAGCAATTCGAAATTAAAGCAAAAACAGTTCAAATTTCTACCCACTTTAATAAAATAGCACTAAATCACACCTGTCAATCGTCAGGGCATCCATATCCAATATATACGGAGATTGTATTGCTTCTTTCTTTAATTATATTGAATCTATGAATTTTGACCTTTGAAAAATATATTTACCCCATGCCTATATGTATTACACTCAAACCTCTTTTTGTGCGATTTCGAAGTTATGCGGTTTTTTTAAAGCAATTTTTTTTATTTCATAAAGAGTAAGTATCGAGATATTTAGGATAAAATAGGAAATAAATCATCAACACTAACCGAAATTTGGAAAATTTTTTTTGCATTTTTTCCAATGTTTCGACTTTTCAAAATAAATTCTTCCAAGAAATTTCCAAAATTCTAACTACTTCTATTCTAACTACTATTTGAGATCCCAGATGTCAGACATCTTTTACATTTTAATGATGCAAGACGTCCTCATTGTTTTCCTGTTTTTTTATTAACTTTTTTATGCGATTTTGGATGCATTTTATATAGTTGTTTCGAAGTTATGCGGTTTTTAAAATCCATACAACGCATCTTCACTTTTTCTATATAAGTCATAGCTTTTTTTTGTGCGATTTTCAGTGGAACGCATCTACCGCACAAAAAAAGGTTTAAGAATATATAGTTTTTTCTATTTACGTTTAAAATCTTAAAAATGGGTATCTGATCGCGTTTTTTTGGTGTCTGAGACGTAAAATTTTAGCTTAATCCAATATTTCGAACCTCCAGCCGGGTTCATGTTTACGGAATAATTTCCGTCGTTTGTTAATCCGTGAACATGAACCTGGCAGAAAGTTTGAAATATCGGATAGAGATTAAAAAAAAAACGAATTTTACCTATCAGATAACCAAAAAAGTCAGTCGGATACCTGTTTTTAACGTAATTCAAAAAATAAATACATATTTGTTATAATCAAAATATGTTTTTATGATAACACGCATGTATGCACGTAATTTTGTAAAATTCAAATAGATATGAATTATGTAAGTATGAAGTTAAGCGGTTGCTTATTTCCCATTGTTGTGTAATATATTATAAAATAGGCAAATTACTGATCTACTGGTTGCCTTATGCCACGTAGACAAAAGGGGCGTTGGGGCGCATGCGCATAGCATATCAACGGAGACGGAGAGAGTACAAACGATTCTCCTTCTCTTTCCGACCAATTGCCCTTTGGACCCTTTCATGCCCTTTAAGTCAAATTAAAAAATAAAGCATTAAATCCAAATGTACGTTATACTTTAATTAAAGTTTTCAGATATGAATGATCTACCTTTATTAACCCTTTGATGAATGAGTTAATTTTAAATTGAGTTAAACATAGGTGCTATATTCGTATGTCCACCACTTATCAGACACTATAGAGCTTTAAGAATATAATTAATTTATGTGGCTTTCTACTATTTATTATGATTTTAAGAAGATAGCCAACGATCTAAGAAGATATGGACAAATTCCATTATAATTTTAAATTTTATTTTGTCGTCATCTATTGATGATTGATATGATGCCCCTCTATTTTGTACTCTATGAAAAAAAAATATTCAAATATCGTATTCCTTTATAGAAATAAAGTGATTCTTTGTGTTTATTAAACTTCGTCAGAAATTTAATTGAAATGTTACAAAAGAATAAATAGAAGCACGCAGAAAATTTAAACGTGTATGGGTATCTTTACAGCATTTTTCAATGTGCGAATATACTCTTTCTGTATCACTCGAGTCCGATCGCAGCATATGCGCAATTACTCATCAACGGGGGTCAATCGTCGTTTTAATCGTAATTTTACACGTCGCTTCACGCGCACCACAATAGGTTATATTAGCCATACAAAATAATATCGAATTTTACATGCACATTGAATAGATATACTCATATATACATTTTAACTCGCAAATAAATCCTTCAATATACGCTATTTTTATCTGACAACTTCAGTTATGATATATTGCAATGGAACAAAGGAGAAAATATAAAGACCCCGACAGTTAACAACTCATACAGAGGATCCAATCAATCAATGAAATTGATATCTGAATGACGAAATTGATTTTTTCCGCAGCATGCCGTAATATTTATTTAATACAAAATCAATCACAGCTTCCCCCCAGATGATGAATTGCGCCTGGATTTTTGGACTCTGCCAGTCCTTAAAGTTAGTGCGTTAAATCAGGGGGTTGAACAAATTAAGTTATTATTTTCGGGGCGAAAAATCGCAATATTTACGACGCACGGATGCCATATTATGTATTTCGAAAGAATGATATACGAGCGCATGTACAGAAGTTATTCTTTAAAAAATGGCTTACAAAATGATATATTGTAGTGCTACACAAAAGAGCTGTACGTATAAATAAATACACTGACGACATGTATTTATAAGGACGAAAATTACACAATGATTTTTTTTCAACGTGCGAAAAATATACGAAGCAATTTTTTTCATTTTAACACTTTACTGCCCGTGAAAATCATATTGGTGTTCTTATCTACCTGAATAGTTATGTACAAAAAAATATATATACAATGGAATATTACAATATTATGTAATTTTACTGCGACGTAAAAATATATGAATCGAAAGATAAAAATGAATCAATCATCAAATTTAACACATTTCTGTCGGAAGATTGCCGCGTGCCAATTTTTCTCTGCAGCGTCCAAAAAACGAAAATGTCGTGCAAAACATATGCAGTGATATAAATCATTATAATTTTTAAAGTATTCGATATTTTAATATATTATTAACTGCGCATCGTGCATTCCATCAGCTATTGGGAATCAAACGGTAAAATAGTCTTCAGGATTCAACACAGTAATCGGTAATATCATGGTCTGAAAAATATATTAGGGAATAAATCCCATGTTAGATTCCGAACTGAGTGGCAGTAGACCTTTGGAAGACCTCATCTACACGTGGGAGTCAACGCGTAAGTATATTTTCTAATATATAAAAATGAATTGGGTTTTGTTCGTTCGAAATGCGCTGCCATACCGTCCATCGGATTGCAATAAAACTTCGTCCACTTATTGCTAAAGATTCCGCGAGTAACATAGGTATAATCTAATATATAAAAATAAATGTTTGTTTGTCCGTATTTAATGCGCTGCCATACCGTTCATTCGATTGCGATAAAACTTTGCCAGCTTACGATTTGCACTTTGTCAAATAATATAGGTATAGTACAATTAACTTACAGTTTTATTTTATTTATAATAAAACCAACAAAATTATTCCTAATTAAACAAGATAACTCTTTCAAATTTCAAACGATTTTATTAAAAACTCGACAAATTGTTTAACAAACCGTATCTTAAATAGATGCGTATTTTTGATATTAGTGACTTCTGTAAATCTATATAAGTATATAATAGAATATATCATGTGATTATATATTTTTAGACGATGACCACCAGAATATATAAACGATAAAAATACTCTATAGTATAATAGATATTAAGGAGTGAGCAAATTTGAAATCGTCGATGATGTTATAATCGCTTTACACCGATTATTGTCTGTCAGCTCCTATCACCGTAAGACAATCTTCAATTCGAGGCAGAGTCAATTGTAAATAAACACTGTTGATAGCATACAAGATCACTACATTTCTTTACATAAACAATACACAGAAAATCGATTCATTTGCTCCTACTTTGGAAGAAATTAGTAATCGGACAAAGACTTATTCAATCATTCATATCTGTCTCTGTCTGTTTCCGAGCTCAATGTACAAGAGTGCTCTTTCTGAATAAGTGGAGGGAGATCACAGACCCTGCGATAGTACTCCTTTAGGGTCTAATGACGTAAAATATGTCTGCAAGAACCGATCAAACGATTACGATTATTACGTATGTGTCTTCAGTTAAAAATACGATTTTATGAATAATAAACATACGAAGAATGTTTATTGAAATTGTTCAAATTCAAAATTTATTGTGAAAAATGAGCGAGTTTATTCGGCATCGTGCGGTCGGTAAAGTGTTAATGTATCATATCTGCTATAAATATAGGCTATCTCCATAGGAGATTTTCCTAGTGTAATAAAAATGTATTTATGTAATAGTTTCGCATTTGCTTTGAATAGTAATTTAAGTAGGATCTATAAGAAGTCATAGGCGGTTCTTTGGGGATTTAATTAATCATCCCAGTATTTGCTTATTCAGATTCAGGACATTAGGTTAAATCTGGATCGATCGTAAATATTGATGCTCTAGGAGTCCAAATATCCAGTCCAAAAGCGTTCAGGATCGAACTTACTGTACTAAGCAACTAGACCGGGGCAATTTTAATCATTCCATTTTGGGTGTGTGCCGTGTTTATGTGTTAAATAACATTTTGAAAATGGATGTTTGAACAACGTTCGCGTATATTTAATATGCCCATTTAGTCCATTATAGGCGCACAAAGAGCACATATTTATACAAACGCAAATTCCGCAGTAGTAAATAAACTGGGACGATACAAAAGAATGTATTTGATTGAACGGCCGTGCTCGCAATACGGCGTTTTTGCAGGAGTACACATATATAAAATGAAGTTCTTTCGGGGAGAAATTCCCAGTAAAGCCTACCTAATAAAGTAGGCTTTGGTTCGCGATAAAAAATAGCTTTCAGTTAGCGGGGGAAAAAATCGAGAGACAATGCCGCTTTATTACTGAAAGCGGCATTATTTCTTTTGTATTCGCGAAGATTAGGTGAAAATCGGATAAACTTTCAGGACTCTGGTTGTAAACAATTTATTGAATTGAATATATAAAGGGAGAAATGCTCCGGCTGTTCGCTTTATTTTTTCAAGGCTCTCATATGAAAATATAAAAAAGTTAAAGGTTGTATCTTGTACGTTTGGGAGAGTCGCTCTCAACATTTTTATACGGGCCCTTAAACATGTTGATGATCCTCTCCATCCGTGGATTCGACATTAATGCCCTCTGTAATTGTAGGATTTGGGCTTTATTTGTACACAACTTTATTCATTCAGCCCAAGTACTTGATCCGCGTCAGGGATCTTCAAATTTTCAACGCGAAATCGCCAAAAAACTCACAATCAAACGGCGTATTTCGGCAACAGAAACGCCTGAAAAATTCACCTTTTCACATTCAAATTTATGCAAAAAATTTAGACAGACCCCTCATTCAAAATAAATAACGCTTATGTTTTTTTTAATTAAATTTGCAAAGTTTGGAAGCGAGTAGTTACAACAATACAAGGGAGTGGTGTCATGTTTATTAAAACGTCATGTTGGTCGACTTTAACGTCTAGACGCAAAAATAGTACATCGAAACCATCCCTTAAATTCACATGAAATGTTTTTTTATACTAATTTTACTTTGTGTTCGGTAACAATCCCATCTTTGTGCTGTTTTTTCCACATCAGATGCGAAACAATGAGTCTGCAGAGCCTGCGGAAGAATACTATTGGATTTTTCACAATGAAAAACTGGTTTTCAATGCTTGCTAAAGACCATTTCGAGCTGGAAAATAAGGCTAAAAATCTACATTTCGATACCAGAAATTGCGAAAAACTAAAAAAACATCAATAAATCCTGTTTAGATGACGATTTCGTCGATTCTTGATTTCGTCGATGAGGAAAGAAGGCGAAAAGTAGCATCTTCTGTTGCGCAACGCGTTATTAATCGTTTTCATTTAAGCAGCCTTTGTGTCATCCAGCATCTGGCAATAAGTGCATTCATCGTCTATATCTAATGTAGAAAATCAATCGAGTCCCAGAATTCCGTAACCATCACTTTTCCAGCAGACTGTTTCTCAACTTTCAGAACGTTTGAATCAAACATTTACGTCTTATTTAAAATAACATCACCGAACATTGTCTAAAATCTCATCAAAATTTCAATTGATTTTACGCCTTCATTCACGAGGAAACAAATGATTGCACGTTGCGAATGGAATACTTTTTAAAAAATAAATATTTTCGAAACCAGGACGAGATAATTCAATTAATTTTTGAGAATTTTTTGATTCTAAAAATGCAGATTTATATAAAAATGGAATAATTAATTTAGTTTCTCATTGGCAAAAATTGGACTATTGAAGCCAATGGAGATTATTTTGATTGAATACATTTTGTTTTGTTAAAGTTATAATATTTCATATTAAATTTCAACCAATAATTCCGAATGTTCATATGGTACATCCTAATATTTTTGTTAGGCAATGAATGCAACTATTTAATATAAGCCATTGAAACCAATATAAGTTATTCAAGTAAGGCAGCTCAGTGATAAGTTGATGAAATTGATGGAAAAGCTTCAATCTATTAAACTTAACCCTTTGCGGTCCCTAAATATTTTAGACATTTTTAAGATAAAACTTTTTTTTTTCATTTTTTTAAGCTAGGCGAAACACTATGAAGGATCATAAAAACCAATATTCCTTTCCAAATACTGTCCTAAACACGATACGCAAAATAAAATCACATGATTTTAAATCTTAGTGAGAAAAAAAAATGTATAAACAAAAATGTCGAGCGTGACTCGACATAGGACCGGAAAGAATTAAAGCTAGTCTAGGCAACTGAATTGTGATTTTTTAACTAGGGAAGAATTATATTATATTTTTTATGAACATGATTCTAATAGATTTTCACTATTTAGTATTCCTTCAACGCAATAGTCTAAGAAGAAAAAAAACCTAACATGGCAAAGCTTTATATATAAGGGTTACGTAAGTCGGGGATACGTCATCAATAGTACTATCAAGAAAATAAATTTGTCCTGCCTGAAAAAAATAATATATGTGCTGCTGTAATATCCAGCAACAGAATATTATCAAACCTCTGAAGCCTTGACCCTACAAATTGAGGATATAAAAGTACTTTGTCCAATAGAGAGATCCAATAAGCGTTTAATAGTTTCGTGCGGGACATAGGCATAAAAATCGGGAATAACTCTCGCAAATTGAGAAGAATGGTCATATTTATAATTTACGACGTCGTTTAGGCGAAAGTTCACGTTTCCCCATTGTGAGTGCGGATTTAGAAACACACCTCATAGTATAATAAAGTAAATCCTTATAAAATGTACACATTTTACGCTCTCGGATGCTATTGTCATTGATTATTCAAATTTGAAAAGACATATGAGATGGATAATAAAAGTTGGGAGTAATGGAGCACTGAATGGCTTTTGGCTTAGCGTGATCGCTCCAACTGTCAGATAATGGGCAACCTCACCGTCATTTCATAAATGCATAAAACCTATCACATTTATCATCTGTAGTAACTATATCGTGTTTGAAAAGACCAATATTTTGTATGCTCTTTCTACAAAATATAAAATAAATGCGTGTGATACTCGTGCGATAACAATGAAACTTCTCAGGTCCTAGGAAGAGTCGATTTCATATACATATTGCTCTTTCCATTTGTTAGCGGAAATAATTAGCTAAAAGATTAAGCTATGTTTGTGTAATATATAATAAAATAGGTGCGCTACTTGTCTTCTGGGTGCTATTCGTTTGAGTTTCATTTTTCGTGACGTTTAAGCCAATTTTTCCAATCGCGCCTAGTTGATGATGATGACATGGAGGAAGTTTATTACTGATCAACGCAAAGAAGGATCCTAGGGCGCAGCTTACAAAGCCGTAGTCTACTGGACCGGCAAAAGTGCTTGCGGGTATAATACCAAACTATCAACTTTTGTCCAACTTTGATAAATTGTACAACACTGTTCTACTGCTTCTAGGATGACATACTCAATATAAATAATGTTTTGTCTTCAACGACATTGAAACATTTCGAGCAGATTGTAGTTGGCTTCTATGCTGCTACCTTTATCTACAATATTTAGATATATCAGCTGCCTTTTCATTGTAGAAAAACCATATTTTCCTCTACACTAGAGAAAACTTTCCATTTGGGATCAGGTGCCAATATTGCAAAATAGCATATTGTAACCATGAAATAACTTATTCCTCGTACAGCCGCACACTGAAACTTTGTCGCCAATGTAACAACACACACACATAAATGAAAATCCAAAATGAGAAAGCTTAAAAGCCACTGCCTGTGTCCCAAACAGTGGCTGCAGAATGGACCAATTTAGGATAATTACACATTACCGATGGATAATGTCACGCTACCACACGACGGATGGCACTCTACAAACCCAAATTACAACCAGGGCTCAACGCTATTTTTTCCCTCTACATCATTGTTTGGCTCCATCATTGAAAGAACATAGTCCTTTTAACGCTCTCTAAATTCCCACGACCATGTCGCTTTTAAGGCTCGAAATATTTACATAAATTAAGGACGAAAATCGTCCTCATTGTTTACCGGCAGAAAAACACACTTGAGCCTCCACATTCGTTACAGTCAATAAGATAATTGGCTCGCATTACGCCTAAACGCATACACAAACAGTGGGAATAGGGTTGAAACCATAATACTATCTAACTACAAATAAATAACCGGTCTACCAACAACCACAGTTGTACTTGCGTCAAAATCCTATTGTACCTCCATCGCTCTAATTGAACGCAGAATTATTTTCTTCGAACAAAAAATACAATTAAATTGCTACCAATTAACGATGTATACGCGTACAAATTAAGAATAAACTACGTTTCATTAAATGGAAGATTTGTAGGGAGAAATGTGTACTTGTGAGAATATCACGCCACTTCGGCCATAGAATTTTAATGAACTGTCTACATGAAAAGAGAATTTTAATGTAATTGCTCCGACTTTTTTCGTACCAATTAACCGTAAAATATTTAATTTGATATGAAATTTGTAGCGCCGGGGAAAAATATCTGGTTCTATGGAATAAGTCCTTTTGGATTTTGCGAAAAGACGGCTTCCTTATCGATTTTTTCCATAAATGATTTAATTGTTTATGGAAATAAACCTACCAAATACACCTACCATACACCAAATACAATTACCATTAAAAAATCATGACGAATTTTAAGTACAAAATCATGCGGCAATTTATTCAAACTACTATATATCAGGGTCGACCGCACCAACTGAAGCTCACAAACACGTCAAATATACATATGCAATGACAATTTTATGCACATATAATATTCATTCGTTAAATGTGCATTATAACCACTTGAAAAACGATTTTGTCCAAGATCTTCGAAAAATATAATAGATATTCACATCCTCTCTGTGGAACAAATTAAGATCTATCTAAATGTAGTTATCTTGGATGCAGTTAATAACGTGGGAGTTTTATAACAGCAAAAATCGTTCATAAGACATCACTCAATAAGTTCGTAGGATGACATATAGTCGGCGCCACTACTGAAAAATTTATATAATTATTAGGAAGTAATCTTCAAATAATACGTGTCAAAATTTCATGCTAATATGAAGTTTGTTGCGTGATATAGATATAGTGTATAAACTATTTCGCATCAATGAGAAAGCTTTATTCGAAGTAGGTACCGCGTTTGATCGCAGTCAATCAAAAAGAACAAGGCGTCCACAATTCAGAGCGCTGTTTGGAGCTGTTTTAGCGCATTTTTCATGCGGTATGTGACAAGGGATGATCCAACACTGCCGTTTTATTAGTCGCCCCACGAACTTATTGAGCGATGTGTTGAGACACAAACATTTCAATCGAAGATACATTAGCATACATATTGGACGAGCTCTTCTCTTTTACATCGGGTCTTATAAAAAAATTAAAACTTTGCCCGTATAAAGTTGCAAGCTTTGATCCCGTTTTAATTCACATCGACACGACCGTGCCACGGCATAATAATTTTCATCCAAGCCTACATACATCGATCAATATTTGGCCATCGGTTTATCTGACAACGAATATCGGTTAATAATTTGTTTAAAATATGTTGCGGCCGAAGGGGCAAACATAAACATTGTCCTACACCATCAGATACGGACGTGTATTTAATTTGGGACCGCCATTCGGCTCCAAATATACCACCAAGTTCGACATTTTAAATTAAAAAATCGACATAATTTATCTGGGACAGAACAAGAACACGGCCTAGAAGGCAATGCCTCATGTTTATCTATTGCGCAAAGTCGTGTTCTTTCAGTTACACGTACGCGTTGTAATAGTACGCGGGCAAGGTGTGAACCATTTATCACAAGCGTCTTAGTGCTGGAACATTTTTTTTTTTTGGGGTTTAGACATGTGCCAATTTTTCAATCCGAGAAAAGTGCTGATTTATAGGAAAGGGTAAAATCTTCGAATTTAGGTGCCCACTGTGTAAGATCGTATCGATACAGTTTAAGCCATCATCCAGAGGCTTTAAAGATCATCTGGAAAAAAGCTCCCCTATTATGTGCCGAATGCAAAAATGTAATATTCCGCGAATGTCAATAAAATGTGTATAATTGAATCGAAAACTTTTTAGCGACGAACAATGGCCATCGAAGACAATGGCCCCATTGTTCGCTTCGTCAATCGGAAGTATTAATTGAAAATTGAAAATTTGTTTCAAATACTTCTCTCGAAGATTCTTATATTAATTACCCTTTTAATGGAACACTTCGTTTATATTATTACGTCGCATTTTGTTCCTTAATTATAATAAAAAGTGCTCCATTCACTTACAATTCATTTAATATCACCCCTTAAAAAGATATATATATAGACAAAAATACAATTAAAACATCAAATTAAATAATCTAAAATTTTGTTTGTGGGTCATTTTATCCAGTCACAGTAAATTTCTCCGGTGGAGAGGTTGTCACGCGCTCTCGCTACCTCCCGTCTGTGCGAGATCCACGTGGTCATCCTTTTTTTGACTTTGCAGAACAATACCGTCACGAATATCTGTACGCAGTGAATGGTAGTGATGTGATGAGTCGACAATATGTTACGAAGTGGGTTATGTTGTTCAGAGAAGACCGTACTAATATTCACGAAGAGGCAAGAAGTGGAAGACCATCAGTGATTTCTGACGAATTTATACAAAAAATTGAAGAACAATTGCAAAATGTCAGCCGAGTGACACTTGACGACCCTCATGAAGAATTTCCTGGTATTTCTTAAAGTCTTCTCTGTGATATTGCGTCAGAAAAATTTGGTTATAAGAAGTTGTAGACGAGATAGATGCTCAGAATGCCCACACCAGAGCACCGTCAAAATTGCGGAAACGCCTAGTGTGAATCTTTGGATTGCTGTGCACAAGAGAGATAAATTGAGAACGGACAGGCAGCGACTTAATGATGTTTCGGACTCTGTTCACCCTGTGTTGCGTACCCGTAAAGGGGAACTACTGATTACAGAAGTGGGTGGAATAATTGTAAAAGGTACACCACTATCCTCAACTGTTTCGGCAGACATGGGGGAATAGTTATAGGCTGTTCGAACGGCGACTCGTCTCCGTGGCTAGGTATTACGAATGACCGAACCGATACGAGTACCACGGGGAAGGGGTTGAAGTCCCTGCAGCTTAGACTTGTCCCTTTTCAGCCCCTTTCAAACTGAGATTGGACTTCGAAAGGATCGAAAGCTGTTCTCCTTGTAGGGACCTCGCCTCATCTGGAAAGGTCAGGCACCTGGAAGCTCTTGCGTGAGCGTCATCCTGCCGGGATAAAGTTCAGTGGACGATATTCTGTGTGGCTAGTCCGGGGTAACCCGGAACAGACCGTACAGCAGCGCAGGATAGTGTGGAATATAATCCATGGGTATCGTCAGCCGCTGTTTGTCACAACATGTTCAACCTCTATTGCTCATTCCGTGCCCTCCAAAAGTAGGCGAGGTTCCCGCAGGAAGACCGATTTCATCTACGTGCACCCGAAGGTGCGTTGGAGGAGAAATCAAGAGGTTACGCTAAAAAGCAAAGGAACTACTACACGAGGTCACTGCCACCACAAGTCCAACCTTAGTTTGAAGAAGGCTACAGCAGTTGATTGTAGGGTTTCTCCCTTCCCCATGGTACTCCTATTGGTTTGGTCATTTGTATTACCTAGCCACGGAGACAAATCACCTTTTGCACAGTCCTCCTGCTATTTCTGCGCACCCATCTCATGTTAGCTGAACTATCTTAGCAGCATTTGTTAAGTAAACCGACGATGCTATCTTTACCCACCTTACATTATTAATCCAGGAGTTTGACTGTTACCCACGGGCGTAAGGTTACCCCTCCCTGGGGTTTTATTAAGGGAGACGCTTTCTGGACTCTATCGTGACGGGGAATGGGACTTGGGTGTGTATTTACATCCCAGAAATCCAATGTTGTAACCTTACTTTCTGGATGACACTCATATATAAGATGAATAAAAAGCATCTTAAAGAAAGTAGCTTTATTTCTGACTATCTTCCACTTATCAGCGTCTATTCTCCGGTCCGATATCAAACGAACCCACACGTACCATTCTGATCGAAATGATATTAATGGCGTTAAATAGATTTTTGGAATCGATATACACGTTTTTAAAATATGCTATGTAGGAGTAGCATGAGATAGACGTAGGTTGTATTCATAAGCTTTGGGTAAACGAGCTTTTGGTCAAGTTTTAAATTGCTCGGTCGGTACATTGTAAGAGAAGAAATATGCAAGACTTTAAAACTGTGCAATGAATAATAGGGCAGCATTTATGTGGGTGCTTATAAATTTAAAACAAGATTAAATGCATAGATTAAGAGGTTTTGGTGCATTCAAGTCTTTTGTTCGAAAGTAACGGAAGAAAAATACTCGAACACTAATTTATTTAGTTGTAACTGTACATTTAATAGGCCATCAATCTGGATGCAATTCGTCCCAAATCACAATAGCGTTCCCATGGATGTCGATGCTTTATCGACATCAGATCTGAACATCGGATAGAGTCATTTAATATGTGCGGAAGGCTCAAGCGCGCATTCGACGAATAATGAGTGTGAAATGCGATATTTTCACACCTATTTGGAGTGTTTGCTACTTAGATGGCTGATTATAGGTGTGGCCATAAAAAGAAATCGAAGCCAGCTCTAATACAAATGCTCTCGAAAACAAACACCGCGTTGTTTATGATATTGTACATCCGAAGTGCATCTTGTAGGACTGTTTCCTTGGCCGCGTGTGACGCCTACCTTTAAAAAAACTTGGATTTTTCTGAACCCAGAATGGACAACGGTAAGTTGACCTGTCAGCCACCCACCATAACGAGACGGCTCTCTCCTCTGAAGTACTTCGGTACGCCCATCTTACCAGCACCTCGGAAGATCGACAAATTCCTCAGATTACCTTTTGACCCTTTCTGCCTACGAACACTTTCAATTGACACGTTATTTTTATTCGTATCGCGATAATGACGGACGCCGAGTTTCCACAAGCTCGTTCCACAGATTCATATAAGTGGATGCTGAAGTGCAGGAGTGCCGGTTTGATTTACGTCCGAAAGATTGTGCGGCGACAAGAGGACCCCTTCTTTTTGTGGGACCACTTTATTCCACATTAAATTTTGAATTGTGGAATTCAAGTACAAATCCGATCCGACAGGTGACATCCTGGACGATCGTTTGTTTTGTACTTTCTGTCTCAATTACAAGTACAAAATGCTACACAAAATCTTACGCGGACAGCTAAATGGATTCGTTAACTTTTTTTTGTTTTTGTGGTACGATCTCATCTTAAAATAGAATTTCTTGCTGCGATATGACTCAACGTTAGAAATCATGACTCTTATTTATATGCAAGTCTTTCAAGTGTTGTTTAATCAACTGAAAAACGAGCATTTTTAATTGAAAAATAAATATATTAACACATTGACGGACACGGCAGTGATATGCAGTGCATATGTCAGAAGATAAAACTTGCTTATTGCGCCTGATGAGTCTGTGTATAGATAAATTAATTTTGTTGAATAATTCGATTTTTGCGATACACCAACTTGGAGTACACACAGGGTGCGTTCAAAAAGTAATGCGTCCAATTTTCACTAGACGCGAAACGTTTCTATTAATTCAGCAGGCCTTTGGGAGTGATTGCTTATACATATCACAAGTTGTATAAGGAGGGCCAAATATATTACATGTGTGCATGATTATTTGAATCTATCGAGGATCGTAGAGTATTTCCCCCCAATTTTGTGGAAAAAGCCTTACACGCCCTAAAATTAAAGGGAGTGGCCACAAGGTTTCCGTGTCCAACTGGTCCAAACTTTGGACCGCTGACACAACGAAATATCGCCTCGCGATCGGACGCCATGCCCGGACATGGCCACAGCACATGGTTTGCGTCCATGAACGGATCTCCGCATGGGTACTTCGAAAATTTAATGGATAGCAGAAACTCTACATATAACAAAAACAAACATTTATTTGCATTTTAACCGAATATTTTAACATAAAGATGCATCACGACAACGCGCCAAGCCATAGCACCTTCGTTGTCAACAATTTCCTAATCAGGACCCGCATCCCATTAGTTCTAACCTTCCTATAGCTCAGACTTGGCTCTTCCAATTTTTTTCTTGTTTAAAAGGACTCCTGAAAGGGAAACATTTAGAAACGATTGGCAATATCGCCCCCAGACATATCAACGCAGGAGAGTGGGTACTATTTTGAAGATTTTTGAACGCACCTTTACATATTACAAAAATCAACTAGTAGTAGTTTCGGATTACCAACTTGTGTGAACTTTTTTTTTGTCTATATATTTTTTTTCACGATCTATTGACATTTTTTTAAATCAATAACATTAATTAACCTATCTCGTGTCACTTACATTGCCAAAACAGCACTCTCAAAACACTCAAAAACTCGCAAAACACCTTCTCCCACTCCCAACCCATATCCTCCCTCTTTAGACCACCTCAGATTTTAAAAAACATTTTCAAAATATATATTCTATATATGTATCTCTTTTTCTTCGTCGAGTGCGATTTTGGTTAAGGAAATACACGAAAGGAAAGTAAGTTACTTACTACTTCATTATATAATAAGTTATTAGGAAAAAAGGACGCATACAATAGAAAAACTGCATGCGTAAATCCCTTTTGTATAATTTTGTAAATGAGTACTTTTTTGTAAATTGTGGCTAAATATTTGTGTAATTTTTGCAAATTTGTAAATCTTGGAATCACCTCTCATACACCCACAAATGCAAATTGAATACGATCAAATCATTTTCAATATGAAGACAAAATAATTGTGTGTTTTAGCAATGGTTTAACTGCACTTTTACGTTCATGAATTGAGTCGACAATCGGCGTGACTGCTGTGTCCGCCAAAGCGTTAATGTATGGCCTTAATAATTTAAAACATACAATTTTTTGGACATTTGAAGTATTTTTATACGAATTATTATATTAACACTTTACGGTCCGTAGTTTCATTAAATTTGTGCCTATTCGGTCAGAATTCAGAATTCGTATATCATTGATATTATCCTGGTGTTAGAATTTCATCATGAACCTGTAGCTTTAATAAAGTTTTATGTTGTACTGATACATTCCGCACAAATGGAATATCATATAAAACAAGGGAAATTTATAAATGATTTTTACTAACACAATTTTGTACCCAATGCATATATATTTATCAAATAAATTGACTTGAGATAAGTCTTGATAGGGCTCAATAGAAACACTAAAGCCACAACGACCGCTAAATTAGCACTTACAGGAATCGAGGCTGAAGATAGGACTTAATTGGAACCTACCCAGGCGGTCGATGGGAAACCGCTACTGGTTTAGAAGCTCTGCATCAGCACACATTCGTCTGAAATAATAAAAAAATGCAAATTTAAATTTCTTTCAAGCAAACTGAACACGTTCATCTATCGGCTATTGAACGATCTCAATTTATTTATGCGGTATTTCTAAGTAGTTTATGCGAAAATTAATCAAACGGGTTGATGTGTTTTCAGGCGAATACAGCATCAATACGCGAGAGGCATTCATTGTAAATATGAATACGCATGATTAATCGATGCTTCAATTTGTTATTTAGAAAATTAATCCTCATTGTTTCGCCAATATGACTAATGTATTCAATATTAATACTGTTGCGGTTTTTAAAACCGGTTGAAATTGATATCCAATTCGACATATGGCTTCCTGTAAGCTTCGATTTGTAAAATACATTTAATATACAATACGATTAAATGTCGTTAATGTATGGTTTCAAAATATATTAATTAATACTTAGGGATGTCTAAGAAGACTGCCATCAATGGTGGCGAGCCGCGAAGCGACATAAAATACCCCAATATTTAAGCATCCAACTTTTAAAACCTTTCAATTTATAAAATGTATCAACTTCTGCTTCCGTGATCTTACAGACCACTATGGGCCACTAGGTTTTTGCGCCCAACCGGTCCGCCTTTCGGACCGCTGAAACAATGAATAAGCGGCTCGCAATCACCTGTATATTTCTTCGATTAACCCCCAGATCTACTAATTAAATTACCTTATGTATTTTATTAAGTTTTTTATTAAAAAAATGTCTAAAATTGAAAATAACTTTGTCTCCATCGAACGTTATACGTATATTTCAGGATTTATTTAATTCGACGATTCGTAAAAATAATTTTATGTTGATTCACGTCAAAGACACTCGAGAGCTTTCAATGTTTCTTATTCGATAAAAAAGATTTCATCTTCTTTCAAATTACAAGTCCTTTGCGACTGACATTTATAACAATTAAATAAGTTCCGTTTGAAAGAAAAATCTCCGATGTACTCGACGTTAACCAATGAAGAATTCGACCTTTGATTCGGCAAAGAAAGAAAATCGTTTTTTTACGCATTCATTGAAACGTCTCAAAGAAAAGCCTCCTCGGAAAATTAATTTAAAACGTTTTGCGTTAGGGGCATATCTTTCAATTTGGATGTTAATACGAACGAAAATGCATTGCTCAAAAGTATGACAATTATAAGAATTTTCGAAGCCAAACTAGACGTTGATCTGGGTACAAGGATAGTTAATTTCTAGTGTAACATAAATAGACGGATGATCGTTGTAGAGCCCAAAAATATCAAAAAACCCTTGTTTCCCCTGTTTCATCCCTACTTAAGCTACTTTCGGCGGCTTAGGGGATAAACAACTGGAGATTTATAGATAATAGCATACGAAACATCTGCTGTCAGTTTGTCGAAGCTTACGGGTAGAAATCTATCCAGATCGTTTGCCGGGAAAGTTTCCCGTATCACTTTTCGCATAAATATTTTATCCGATTATTGGCAGTAACGAGACCGTCTCCAGATATAAATGAAAATCGAATAATAGAAAATGGAAAGCCATTGTGTCGGTTGTCGTGCGTGTTGACAAATTTTCAGACCGCTTCTAAATCAGTAATGACTAGTGAAAATTTATCCCGAAATCCAGTTTTAAACATGGAGGCGCTTTAACTTTGGCATGTAAGGATAAGTGCTTGGGATGAAAATACTAAGACGAAATGAGATAATTCAGATTGACAGGGAACATTATTCTTTGCTTGAATGCATGACATCCGAACGTTGTTGATCCAAACATTCTAAGCAAATGAGGAAAGTACCTATTTAATATATTCTGTATTCAGAGCACGGTATGCAGTAAGCAAACATGCAGGTATACGAGGAATTGAAGTAAAATACGCGTATTTCACGCTTATAACGAGCACTATTCATATTCAATACCATGGATACAACACTCATATCATCATATATGATCCAAGGCAATATTCTAGCATTTATTTAAATTAATATGCCATATTAAAAGCCCATTTTAATGTCAGCATTTATTATTTTTCAGTCACAAATTATTTTTTAAAAATATTTTTGGAGCTCGTTATAACCGATTTTATACGCGCTATACTCACACTACACAAGTAAGACATTCTTTATGAAATAATAAGTTTTCCGATATAAAACTACTTCTAATTATTTTAAAATTACTTCTAAATTTCTAGTATTTCTAAAATTATTTCTAAACTATATGCTATATTCGTATGTTTACCGCTTATCATCCAGCTAAATCCATTTTTATCTCAGGTCCGCGCAGCGTAAATAAAGCTTGTATTATATATTAATAAATGACCCTTAATACTGTTGATATTGTTGGGCCCTATAATAGCGTTTGCACCAACTTTTGGTACTAGGCTGAATTTTAAGTATATTACTACTATTTATTATGATTCTAAGAAGATCACCAATGATCTAAAAAGACCCCATATCTGATGGTTTTTAACCGAATACTGAGAGATTCCTTTATAATTTTAATGTTTATTTCGTTATCATATTTTTAAATGATTAATGTGATGAATTTATTTTGTAGTTTATGAAAAAAAAAGTTCAAACATTGTATTTCCTAACCTTTTAATGGGTACAATCGCGTATTTGCGATCGAATTTCAGTGATTCAGAAAGAGCATTCTTGCACGTTGAGTTTGAAGAGAAAGAGATGGAGAAAGTGTCTTGCGTACACCGTATGATAATAAAGATCAATAACGCAAATATATCGACTAATAATGATAACCCAAATTAATCGATTTCAAGTGTATTGTTTATTTTTACGCGAAGAAATGTACGAATATTGTGTATTATCGAGAGTGTTAAGGTTTATTTATTGATATACAAGCTTCATACACGCTGCGCGGTCTTGAGAGATAAGTGGATTTGTAAGGACGATAAGCAGCGGACATTCAAATATAGCATCTACGTTTAAGTCATTTTAAAATTAACTCACTACTCAAAGGGGTTAATACGAATACAAATGATTCTTTAGCGTTTGTAAATCAATATTTGAGAATATTTAGACGTGTAGAGGTACCTTTCACTAATATTCGCACTATGATCAATTAAAGATAAAATTATTTTTAGTAGGAGAGCGTCTTAGAACGAGCGACAATATTATCCAGGAAATCAGGATAAATTTAATTTGAGATGATCAATGCAAAATATGAATGCTCTCGAGTTCCCAAATGTGTTATTATCCACGATCTGGATTTGTGCCCAAACTTTTAGAATACGAGTTCAAGAACTACCCCATTTTACCAACTTAAGAATCTGCATAAGGATAATATTTTCGTGGTTAATTTGCGAAGACCTCATGGGATTAAATTCCCGACATTTTTGTCTATCCACCGTTTCGCTCACAAAACGGGGTCACTCATAAAAGCGGTCTCCACCAAAATAGAAGCATTCTATTAGAGCTTTTTACCAAATGAAAATTGAAAATACGCAATATTTTAATTAATTTCATATGAATAGTCATTAAAATTTATTTACGTGACAGGGCCTGTAAATGACAGACCCGATTAAAAATATGTCTACAATCCCATATATTCCATGTCAGTAAATTTAAAGCATGTTAAAAACGGTAATGTCGATATTTATGATTGCTTCGAATATAATAATTGCTATCTATTTTTATAAAATAATTTTCAAGACCTATTACAATATTTGTATTTAATATGCTTGAAATTTTTTCGGTATTTAGACTAATTGCAAAAAGTCCTACGCTTCATCGGTTTAAATATAATTAGGGTCTTGCAAAAATGTTATTAATGATATTAAGGACGGCTCGTCTTTTAGATGTCTACCTCTCAAATTCGTTTAAGATCTTCGGACTAATAATAAAATCAAACTTATTTCGCTCAAGAGTTTGAATTTAAAAAAATATGTTGACATATTTAATCCACCAGATCAAGTGTTATCAATTTCAACCGTCATGACTGTCACCATACAAGATTTTGATCTATTTGCAAACAAATCGTTTATGTCTATGATTTTTATATATGTGCATTTATCTCACATGCCAGACTAAAAACGCGCTAAAAAGCGATCTTTGATGATCGCTGCCACCCAATCAATGACCAGAGCAAGTCCTTATTTTTGTATAGTCACTCAATGCTTCAAATCAACAGCGGATTTATATTTCAATCAAACATAATTATTTTATTTATTAAAATAAGCTAAAAAGTGCCCAATTCATTCAAGCCGTAATATTAAAAAATATATGTATTTGACACTATAGACATTTTGATCAGAATGGTACATGTGGGTTCGTTCAATATCGGACCGGATCGAATCAAAAAATGTTTGTATTTAATTGAAATTCACAGGATACTCCACAAATATCAAGCTATTTGTCAACGTAATCGCCGTCGAGATAGAGACATTTCTGTAGTCAATTCTGTATCTTCTCTGAATAGCCCAACCCACTTTGTGACACGCTGTCGACTCATCACATCACTACCATAAACTTTCACGAACTTCTGATGGATCCTCGCATGGACGAGAGGTGGCAAAAGCGCGCGACGACCTCTCCATCGGAAGAATTTACTGTGCCCGCACAAAATGGCCGACAAATACGCGGGATAAAACAAGCTGACTGTTGGGATCCCCTCTATATGCCAGGTGCGCAAACTTCAAATCAATAAAAATCACCCGGCCTCAGGAGCTATTGTAACCTTACTTTCTAGATAAGCGAACCAGCACGATTTTATTTTCTCAATATTTTTTCTTTCAGATCCAGTATGATGATGAAATGATGCTATATCTGGATCCAGCCAATTAGCCGAAAATCTCAAACGTTTGATCTTAAAATTTTAAAATAAAAATTCAGTACCTAAGCAACTATTTTTTGTGGCGCTGCAATGACATTGCGCCTGCAATACCAACCGATCGCTTCTTGTGCGTGCATCGTTGTCGGTTGGGTGGTGATGCGCAGGAGGCGGGAGTCGATAGGAGTCGTCGTTGACTGCGGGAGGACGTCCTTCCTGCAGCCAGTTCTCTCTCTCTCGTGTCGCATAAAGAGTTTTTGAGATTCTGTATCACTTGAAGCGTTCGGATTCAAGTGATACAGAAATATCGTTCTTGAACTTGTAAATCGGAGACAGGCGGAGAGAGTGTCATGCGTATATCGTTTGATAACCCAAATTTATCGACTAATAATAATAACCCAAATTAATCTAAAACTGAAGACACGCATATGTATTTCTTTCCGGGTGGGTGTTAGACTTCACGATGCCCATCCATAAAACCCCTGGCGGGAGCCAATCCTACGCCCGTGGGCAACAGTTGAGCCCCTGGGGTAATGGTGTGGAGTAGAGGTGCGCAAAAGTAGCCTCGTCGGTTTGCTCATCAAGCGCAGCTGAGGTAGACCAGCTAGCATGAGTTGGGTACGCAGGTCACCCCTGTGCTGCCCATCCATAAAGAGGTGTGTGGAACAGCCGATTACAGTAGTTGGTGGAGACTTTGTCAAAAGTTCACCACTATCCTCAACAGCCTAGGCATACAGGGGAGAACGGTTTTAGGCTGTTCGAACTGCGACTCGTTTTCGTGGCTAGGTAGTGACTAGTAAACTCGTGGTATTATTCCTTTGAATTTAACTTGAACTTTTGTCCTTCCTCCTCCGCCGCACCCTCTGGTGCAATAGTCTGAAGCTGATTTTCCTACAGAAACCTCGCCTCCTTTGGAGGGCGCGGAGCAAAAGGGATGAGCGCCTGGATGTTCTGCGCGTAGCGTTTCTAGCGGGGTTAAAAGATCAGTGGAAGACACTTCCTGTGTGGGTAGTCTGGGGTAACACGGAACAGACCACACAGCAGCGCAGGAAATGGGATCACACATTTATGATCCCCCAATCCAGTTAGTCGCTGTCTGCCGTCTGTCATATGTATTGCTTATGTTAACGCGAAGAAATGAACGAATATTGTGTGCTATCAACAGTGTTAAGGTTCATTTATTGATATACAAGATTGACTCACACTGTGCGGTCCTGAGAGAAAAGTGAATTTGTATGGACAATAAGCGGTGCACATGCGAATATCTTTGTTTAAGTCAATTCAATTTGCTGAAAGACACTCCATTCGAGGGTTGTTAATTCTTCGAATACGACAATGCCTGAGAATTCAGGATTAATTAAGTGGTATGTAAATGAAAATCGGGGATTTAATGAGTTTGAATAGTATCGGTTTGAAAAGTAATTAACGTGTATTCTATGAGACAGTTCACAGAATCAGAAGAAGACTTCATCGGATGCTCGGCGCATAGTGTGTCGTGCATATTGAATGAGATTCGCATTTCCGTGGTAGGGTTTCTTTAATCCGGATTTGCTACGTCAAAAATTGAATTTTCAGCCGACGGTGGGTGTGTGTGGTTTTATTTTGGTCTATTTGGTGGCAGGACAAATTTGGTGGTTTCATTATCATAGCGTAATAGTAGACTGGAAGTGATCCAGTCGGCGGCATCATGAGCTCATCCGGATGCTGCGCCGGTCCCCCATACGTTGGAAGTAATTCAGATCGTGATTGGATTTGCGAAAGCCAATTTATATTTGTTTCCTTTACATGTGAGGTTTCACGGTGAGCGAGAGCTTCGTTTATCTTGGAATTCATTATTAGATTTCGCTCATCTCTTTGCCTTGTGTGCTCCAGGATTTCGGTTCAATACCTTCATTGTGGCCTTCGAGCATCCCGAAAATATGAATCCAATACCGCACCGAGATAACCGTATAATAAATATTTTCAGTGTTTACCATTTGTAATACACTTAGCTGGATTGAGGCCCGCCGCAAATAGAAGACGATAAATTTGAAGACTTCCTTTTACAGATACGCAAGATGGACGATGTTATTTTAAAGCGGGAACGCTGATGTGTAATTCAATGGTTACGGTCTATTTTCGATGTGTTTCTTGTATTTTTAAGCAAACATGTGATGTTTAGCTAGAGGGGTTGCTTTGATCGATTTAAAAATTACTTAACACGCAAAATACCGCACACGCACTAAGAAGATTATATAAAATCAAATCGAATTCAACATTCACTTGAGTCAAGTCGACAATTTTATGATCTTTCGAAAATGTCATACTTTCCCTCGTTGACATTTTGTAAGCAATTTGTACACAAGTCCATAAAACATCATCAATACAAGCATTGTGGATATAGTGTTTATTGCAAAATTGGCATTTATTTCAATGCTTTTAACACCAAGTATACGGCGTCGTCAATTTGAATTTCGCGAGCTAATGGAATGTTACGAACATAAATCTTAATTTATTTCCTCATCAGGCTTCTAAATCTGAAATTGTATATGTCTTATACCTAACTTCAGATGTCTGTCAATTTGAGGGGAATCGTGAAACAAAAAAAGTGTTTTCGCACATTGAGTGCGGGATTAGTGAATCGAAGACAGAGACGGGTATAATGCCTTACGTCTCATCATACACTCGTACATCGATGGCAAGATCGTGCTGTAAATGTACCCCTACACTCTAAATATTCTCAAATAATGCGAATAAAGAATATTGTATAAAAATATACAGTGGGAGCATCCAGACGAACATATACCTCTTAAAACCAAGATCTTATTTTATTCAGCTCACCAAGACAAAGACACTCCAGAAACTGTTAAGTTTTACAACGAGACTAAGTTTGGAGTAGTTGTGGTTGACCAAGTAACGTCCAACTATACTACGAAAGCTTTTGTCAATGGCCTCTTCGAGTGTTCTTCAACATTTTAGAATAGGCAACAATAAACGCATGCATACAGAGATATCCAGAAAAAATAAATTTGTTAATAAAAAACAATCAAATTTTTATCTTCCTTCATAAAATATCCATGCAAATCCACAAAAATAGGTATACAATAATAAATCATATTTGTAATATAACATATATTGGGAAAACTGGAAAAATTGTGATGCTTATCTTTTTATAATCAGTTTGTAATGAGACGCGGTTCAAGAAACACCAAATTTTTGTTGTCATTACATTCTTGTATTTTTAAGCCAATAATCGATGCACATTAATTAATTGCATTATTCGCAAGTAGTAAATATTTGACACGACATTTTCAACAATTTTGTCCACTTTCATGCGGCACAACAAGCACGGTCTTTCAGGAAAGCGAGCGAAAGAAAAACGCTTAAATGCTGAAAAATGTCAGTCGCAGAAGAGCATTAATTGTGTCAACGGCACGAGGATAAATGAGAATTAAACACTGTTGTAGAAAAAGGGTACTCTAATGGTTCAAACCACATGTTGTGCAAGCATTTTATTATCAAGCAATATTAAACAAACCTATATATCGATAAAATACAAAGGCTATTAAAATATAAGTTCATCTTTGTATTTCAAAATATATAACATGGACAATACCAGCAAATTTTAACGCTCAATGGGACATCCTTCCGATCCGATAGCAAACGGACCCGCGTGGCCATCCCACGAAAGTGTCCATATGAAGGGGAGAGGGAAGCAACTCGAAGCGATACATTGCTTAGTCCAGGTACACATTTGTAATAATTATGTATTTATATGATTGATTTGATTATTTCAACAACAAAACCTTTAAATCACCTAATTTATAAAAATAATTTACTATTCAACACATGCATGGTTATGCTACCAAAGTAGCTCATCCTAGAGTAGTAATGGCGAACCTTTTGAGCATAAAATTTGTAAAATAATCTATCCTTAATTGTAAGTGCCTGTCTATACGCATAAAGTAACCGTTAGACCAGTAGCGCGTTTATTTTATTATATATTACACAAACACGAGTTCATATGTTAGCTGTCGTCAACATACATCCACTTTTTTCTCAGGACCGCGCAGCGTGAGTGAACCTTGTATATCAATAAATGAACCTTAACACTGTTGATATTTTTGGGTCCCATAAAAGCGTTTTAAGACCAAATTTGGAATGATTCTGCAGTATTTTAAAGCAAGATCGCTTCCTCCAAGATGATGCTCATTCTAGTTGTATTTCTTCAAATTTTATCGATAATTTTACAAATGGACGCCTTTCGAGGGGGCAAAATCAAGTCTTTGACAGATTTATCAGGCTCATTGATTCCATCGCCTTTCCTTCCATCGAAAATCGGAGGACAGCACGCCAGGAACGCCTGCAGCCTCCTTCGTGTCCCATTTAATTTGCTGCGTCCTCAGCGATGCAAGGACGATCCGGAAGGATGGTTCCACCGCCGTGCACAATGTTTACATACCATAAATTATTTTGATAGCCAGCTGACATCCTTGATTGAATATATTTAGAGTGCGGGTCGACTTGTTTAGCGAGCGGGCCGCAATTTTGTATATTTGGGCGCGCTTCATTTGGTAAAGCTTTATGGCGACCTAATGGAAGCGACAGGAAGTGACACATTTGACTTTGACGGCAAATCACACACTTCAAAGCTAAACGTCAGCTGGTTCGTTCTAGAGCAGTGGTTCCTAACCTGGGGGGAATTACCCCTCGAGGGGTAAAATGACTATTCTGCGGGGGTAATGACGCTGTTATTTTTTGGTATATAGATATAATAATAGAATGACAGGGGAGCGTCATGTAGTTTGTACTCTCTTTCAAGAAGTCTCTCACTGTGTTCTAATTCTTTTCTAGCAATCCTTCTCGCAAGTAGAGGAATGAAGGCCCACGGAGACGGTTCAGTTTCAATTTACTCGAGCACTAATTTGTACCATCATAATTTGATCATTTCCCGAAAGAAATACATTATTATCCATTTTTTTACGTCCATGATTTTGATCCTAAAAGTGACCATTTCCCGAAAGAAATCCATTTTTTTACGTCCATGATTTTGATCCTAAAAGTGACCATTTCCCGAAAGAAATCCATTTTTTTACGTCCATGATTTTGATCCTAAAAGTGACCCTTTCCCGAAAGAAATCCATTTTTTTACGTCCATGATTTTGATCCTAAAAGTGACCCTTTCCCGAAAGAAATCCATTTTTTTACGTCCATGATTTTGATCCTTTCCCAAAAAAAATTCATTTTTTTACGTCCATGATTTTGATCCTTTCCCAAAAAAAATTCATTTTTTTACGTCCATGATTTTGATCCTAAAAGTGACCATTTCCCGAAAGAAATCCATTTTTTTACGTCCATGATTTTGATCCTAAAAGTGACCCTTTCCAGAAAGAAATCCATTTTTTTACGTCCATGATTTTGATCCTAAAAGTGACCATTTCCCGAAAGAAATCCATTTTTTTACGTCCATGATTTTGATCCTAAAAGTGACCCTTTCCAGAAAGAAATCCATTTTTTTACGTCCATGATTTTGATCCTAAAAGTGACCATTTCCCGAAAGAAATCCATTTTTTTACGTCCATGATTTTGATCCTAAAAGTGACCATTTCCCGAAAGAAATCCATTTTTTTACGTCCATGATTTTGATCCTAAAAGTGACCATTTCCCGAAAGAAATCCATTTTTTTATTTGAAATTATCTCATTTTCGGCATTATTTTTAACCTTTTTTTGTTGGAGCGGGGGGGCGCAATTTAGATTCCTTCCACGGGCGCATCATACACTAGTTACGGCCCTGCTTGACAGCATAGGATAAAGTTGCAAGTTTTCTGCATAAATTGGAACTTTACTAACGCAGAGTTCAAGTTGACGATATATCGATGTTTACACAACTGACCAATCTGTAAAAATCACGTTTGAAAATTCTGCGATTCACCATTTATCTGCAGTATATTTTCCGGACATGAACAATCGTCAGTTCAATTCTTGGATACTAGGACCATTTTCTACTGATGAGGGATTTTTTAAAGACGAAGATGTGTCAGCCAAAGTTGAATTTATCAGACTACTCGAGAATAGCACTTCCAGAGAAGTGGAATTTCAAAACTATGACCTCTGTACATTTTGGCGAAAAGTAGCTGCTGAATATCCGATTATAGCTGACAGCTCTAAGAATATTCGTTGGGTGAAACTAAACCTAGCATAAAAACACTTGCAAATGCAAAACAATTTCAACTTTCACATTAACTATCATTAATTAATCAAGAAAGTATGTTAAAAATGTAATTTTGTATAGTTTTGTGCAATTTCATGATAAAATTTTATAGGGGGGTAAAACCAGTTTCCCTGATAGGCTACAGGGGTAACGAGACTAAAAAGGTTAGGAAACACTGTTCTAGAGGGACACACATGCTAATACCGAAGAAACATTTCAAATACGGGCCCCGTAAGCCTCCTCCCACACCTTGAAAGGCTCACAGGGTGGTAGTGCCCCGAGGATATATACATATGAATCACTACTGACTAAGCTCCTAATAAACCCTCATTTGTCGACGCTTTGAGGACCAAATTAACGCCTGGAAGCATTGTTTTAATAAAGTCAGCTGCGATCAGGGGTGAAATTGTGCTGATGGTTCAAATGCGAAATTGTATCAATTAATATAAAAGCTGGCTGTAAATCTTGATTTATTAAATATTCACGGAAGCTCTTTGACATGCTTTTAATATATTAAATTGCAATGTAATGAAATAGTTATTTACGAGACCCAAATGGATTATGGCCGTAGCTGCAACGGGAAAGCGTTTTTCCTTTTTCGCGTCAAATTCAACAGGCGTTAACAGAAGATATTGCCAGGGAAGAAAGCTGGAAGCTCGATATTATATCAGATTTATTACGGCAATTAAGCCATGTACGGCAAAAAATTATGGTCTATAAAAATAATTTGTCGATTTTCCAAAGCGATTAACATCCTTATAACAGAGCTTGCACCATTACACCACAATTGTCGAAGAAGATGAAGGCGTCCAAGTCGATAAACACTCCAATTGATTCCAACCGAATTAATTACCACCAACAACAAAGACAAATGTTCGATTTCGAGACAACCAATCTGCTCGAAAGCAATTTCGACGAGGCTTCGAGTAGACTTCAAGAAAATCCAGCATGCAAATTTTAATAATCGATGGACCAAAGACTACATCGTATCCGCCAACTATCCCAATACACATCAGACCCAGATTAATTAAGTTTCAAAACTCAATAATAGTTTCATCCCGATCTCGAGTGTCAACTGCTGCAATACAAGGATTTGCTTGCTACTCGATAGATTTGTCCATTCCACGAATTCAGCATCTATTCCAAACTACGAGGGCGATTCAAACGTAACCAGGAATTTTACTGTGCAAATTTATTAGTAATATATGAAAAAGCAAATGGAGTAGCATCCTCGGAAGAAACGAAGACATAAAGTAGTATCATCTGTTGCGCAACGCGTAATTATACATTTTCTCGTAAACGAAAGTGTGAAATCAAGTGAAATTATTTAAAAGATTTTTGAGACACAGTTCGGTGATGCTATTCTAAGTAAGACTCAATTGCTTGATTGGGCCTAAGTTTCCTAAAGGTCCTTCGGGGTTACGCTGTCAAGTAGCCTGTCAAACACTGCTAGGGTAACTCAGCAAACATAAGTTGGGTGTGTGCTGCTCACCCCGTGTCACGAACCTTAAAGTGAAATGTGGACACCGGTATCATCAACTGCCTAGTGCACACAAGGGAGAACAGGGACTGGTCTCTGTGGCTAGATACTACGAATGGCCGTACCAATACGAGTACCGTGGGGAAGAAGGACCCTTGCAGTCCATCATCTGCTCCTTCAAGCTGAGATTGGACTCGTGATGGCAGTGACCTTCCCCTAATCATAAATGAGGTTATTCATTCAATACTTCTGTATGGAGCCCCGATATGGCATGAGTCACTAAGACAGGAAGAAACTAGTCCGGGGTCCAATGCCTGGGAGCACTCCGAATCATCGCAGCATACAGAACAGTATCTGAAGAAGCAGGTGCTCGTGATCGCTGGATCCTCAAAGCAAAAGAGAGGGCCTTGAACTACGAAGATCCCAAAAATCGCAATGAATACGACGGCAACAGTGATGGGATCAGTCCAGCAAAGGAAGACGGACTCACCGACTTATCCCGGTCGTAAGTCGGTGGAGGTCTTGGAAACACGGCGAAACTACCTACCGCTTGACTCAGGTACTCACAGGGTATGGATGCTTTGGTGCGTACCTGAAGCGGATTGGCAAGGAGCCATCCGGTAACTGCCACAACTACCAAGCGGAGTTCGATAACGCAGAGTACACATTGACTGTGAGGCTTGGGCACCCCAGAGAAAACTGCTGAAACAAGCACTCGGGGTAGCCAAGCTCAACGTTGACAACATGGTCCACAGCATGATGGAAAGCAAGAAAAACTGGAACCTTTGGCGCGACTTCGTAGAAGAGATTCTGAGCGCCAAAGAGGGCAGTAAAAGAGAGAGACGCAGAACGCCTCTCCAACAATAGAATAGGGTCAATTACCTAAGACCAGACTACCTGTCCTCTTGAAGCAAAGTGGAAAACAATACCAGGGAGACAGAAAGAAAAGGGAGGGGTTTAGTCAGTAGAAATCTGACATCACCCACTATGGGTGTCTTGAATGCTTAGATATTCTTTTGAATTATTAGTTTACCTTATTCCCTCCTCCGTCATCGTACCTTCACCACCTCTGGAGGGCATGGAGTGAAAGGGCACCCGGAAAATCGACGCATAGTGCGCTTGGGGATCAAGAGACAAATGGAAGACACTCTTTGTGGCTAGCTTGGGGACATCCAGGTCAGAACGCACAGCAGCTCTCGGGAATGGAATCTGTCTCTAGAGTCCAAAATATTGTCTTACTGTGTAAATCCCCAATAAACACCCATCTTACAGTTTAGATTTGGTCCTTTATGACTACCATATGTTTGATCCATCGAAAGAGGTATTAGAAGAGCAACGATTTCAAGACGACGCTGCGGTCGAACAATATGTGCGCAACTGATTTTCGGGATCGAGAAGCTTCCTATCCGATGGAATGAATGTATTATACAACAAAAATTAATAAATCAGTACAAAATTCCGGGTTATATTTGAATCATCCTATATATAAACTGGAAGAATTTATTCAAGATTAAAAATGAATATAAACATGTCACAGAATTTATACAATGGAATAAATGTTTATAAGCATTCCTGAAGAAATTCTTTCCAATCGCTATAAACAAAGCACTTGAATGACGCAAACAAGTCGCTGCTAAAATAATCATTCGTAACGTGGAAGCTATCAATGTCTGATAAAAAAAAGAAATTCTCCTATTTTAAGATTGCGACATATGGTTTATTGCATTTTTCATGTCGCCTCATAATGAAATGCATTTATCATTTGTAACCATATAGCATACCATGTTTTTCTCTTGTTCCCATTGTTTTGGTACTAGTACAAATAGCTTAGAAAGAGGACATTATATCCTTTTAAGCAAGAGTGGTCCCTGGCTAGGGTAAAGCTATACAAGATGCTAAGGTGCATTATAGTACTTAAGCTTTGTCTGTCAAAAGTATATTTAGATAAACGGCCGTGCAGCTAAAAGGATTTGGTACTTAATTGCTAATAAATCCAAATTAGACTTTTATTATTAAATTATTATAAAAACGTCTAAAAATTTAAAATAATTTATACCCATGGCATACAATATTTAAAATTATCCTTGTCATCCTTAGTCAATAATGCAGAAGTTCCTTAATCGAATAATTAGTAAAATAAGCAATGAATTCATATTGAAGGAATTGTCACTAACCGCTTAAGGACAGTATGTATATATCTTATTCCAGATATTAATCTTAAATGACAAAAATGACCAGTTGTTTTATTCAACATCACATTCGACATTTATTGTTCTAATTATTAAACAATTAGCAAAGACTTTTCGATACATCTAATATAAGCGTACACTATCCAATGTGCATTATTCTCATTAAAGATAAAATTATACGTTAAGTAATTAATCCAATACTAATTTGGTTGATTAAATTTTTTATATGGTCAAATTTGAATAGTAATTGACTCAGATAAGATCTTTATGGGGCAGGCAACAAAAAAAATATACTATAATGAAGTCTCACTACACAAAAGGCTGTATATTTTGGAAAGGACTAAGTCCATTAAGTATATTTAACTATATCAAATAATTTAAAGTGCCACAATTCAGGCCGAGTACTTCATAATATAAAGAGTAACTTAATTTCGGCTGGAATCGTCTTGACGTTTTCAAAAGGGGATGTTTATTTTAATTCAATCCGGTGCTTTCTCGGTATTTGCAAAAATATCCCAGCGCAAGGTACACCCCCCTAATACAATAAAATGCTACTCTTAAGATCACACAAATATTTGGGAATAACTTTAATTGTATAATTAAACTCGGCTGAGAGCTAAAATAAACTTTTGCGCTAAAACAACCATGCCGAAATGTCGAAAGTTACGCAATCATATGATGAATCTCGTATTTAATCATGGCGAGGTATATAGGTTTTCGGTTAATTATAAAAGTTTAATTAATTAATTCGTCATGCAAAATGTATGAATTCTATAATATAACAAACGTACATTTCACATAATTGGTTGTATTGCCATGTTACGAAATTACGGGGGTCATCTAGGTTCTAGAAAATAGGGTATTATTTTTGATTTCATGGAGATTCTATCATCGTAGTAGGTCAATTTGTTTGATCCTCCACGTATTTGTCGGCCATTTTGTTCTGTAAGAGTAAATTCTTCCGACGAAGAGATCATCGCGCGCTCCTTAGTAGTGATATGATGAATCGACAACATGTCACGAAGTGGGTTAGATTGTTAAAGTACTCCGTACAACAAGGCAAAGAGTGGCAGACCATCAGTGATTTTTGACGAATTTGTGCAAAAAAATTAAGAGCAAGTGCGAAATGACCACCGTGTGACGCTGGACGACCTTCACGAAGAATTTCCTGAGATTTCTCGAGGTCTTCTTGGTGATATTGTGTTGGAAAAACTTGATTACAAGAAGTTGTGTGCTAGATGGGTGCCCTAGAATGTTCACACCGAAGCACCATCAAAATCGCATAACCATGAGTTTTTGAATAATTTTGCATATGAGGGAGAAGATTTTCTGGATTCTGTTGTGACGAACGATGCATCCTGGATGTATCACTACGCCCCAGAATCCAAAAGACTATCCATAAAGAGCTGACGGCAGTATTTTTAGATTCTACATAGATGTGTTAATCTTCCTTTCTGGATGACCCTCGTAAATACATAAAAATAACTATATATCTAGATTACTTTTGCAATGCAGTCCATTGGATGATAAATATTTATACTCATGATTCAGCGCTGATCATCAATCAAGTACTCATCAATCACTGATCAAACGTTAAACAATTGCTCATGAAATCATCGCAGATCGTCAAGCTAAAAAACGAACATATCGTGAAGTTATTTAATTAACGATAAATTCCTCAAGCGTGAAGTTTTAAAGATGGAAAATATGCCTTTGACTAGAATTAACTCAATAAATACCGCCGTAAATATAAAAAAATACCGGGTAAAATGTAAAAAGGCTATTACAGATAGGTAAGTAACAAAACCCTTACCATCTACTTTGAAAGTTGGAAAGCCCACTAGTGGGCGGTAGTGACCAGATTGACTACCGGATGGACTGGATGCATGAATAGATGTTAAAGAGTTAAAATTAAGTATTGCAATAAATGCGATCGATCAATTATTCGAATTAGATTTGAAATTAATTGGATAACCACCGTCCGCCACCTCGACGTTACACTGGTGTCAGAATAACGGCGGACTCGCCCGAAATATAAATGGACAGACGAAAGAAAATACCAGCCAAGATGACCAACGAAAAGAACACAATGAAAGGCACATCGTCACAAGGTGATTTCATAGAAGAGATCCAGATCCTTCGCGATGAATTAAAAATGGCCAGTATGCAAAATTATATGTGGCAGTCATTACTCAAGCAACATCGAGCCGGTAAAATACAGGAAATGTTCTGCAAACCATATGATGGAATGGGCTTTTAGACGGAAATTGAAACATTTTGGAGATCCCACTTCTGACACCAGTGAAGCGTCGGAGCGGAGGCGGTTGGGGGCACTGGATGGGGATGGACGGGCATCGGACAGAAATACTCTTTTCTCTAGATAACTATTTATTCAATACGAGAGAGAGATCTGGCTGCTGGTAGGACGTCCTCCAGCAGTCAAGGCTAACCGACGACTCCTTCCGACTCTCGCCTCCTGTGTTCCACTATCTAACCGGCAACGGTGCACATGCAAGAAGAGATCGGCCGGTTTTGCGGGCGCTACAGTACCAAGAAGCTTCCTATCCAATGGTTTTACTTTACTAATGAGCCCTACACACAATTTCGTACAACGCATGCTAGCATATACACACTAATGGCCATTCATATACTCGCATCTTCATATATTTTTTTGCAAAAAAATAAATATGCTTTTTGTCTTTGTTCATTAGCAGACTGAGGGTAGATATATAAATACTCGCTCAACTGGCATTTTAATCTGAAATAGCTCGACATCCAGACGATTAAACACAGAAATTTATTTGACAGTTGTGAGAAGAGTTTTAAAAATGAATTCCCCTTTCGTGGGCTCTAAAAAGTAGCCCCAACTCGTTCGCAATCACCTGGTCGGGGGAGAAAACACAAAGAAGATAATTACGCGAATTAATATAAGGACGCCGTAAATTTCAATCACGCAAAATGTGATTATTACAACGGCGATCATTATGAGACGAGACCGGGCGAAAATATTTAAATCTCGAACACCCATAAAAAGTACCCCCCGTGAGATATTCCGCTCGTAAGGCCTAATTGAAACGTTTTTTCCGCTTTGTGGCCATATTATAAAATATTGTTTAATTAGACATAAGACGAAATTGAGGTGGCTTCGGTCGGGCAATTGGGTGGTTTAAAAAAAAAACTCCTCCAGTTGAGGGGTTCGGCGACCGGCCACATAAAACTGCGGCCAGCCCCTAGTACACATTCGCGAGGGGCCAAATTGGAAAAGTTTTTTCCGGCGGATTTTTTCCGCCACTTTGCATAAGACATTTTCGCGTGTAATATAATAACGACCGCACTGCAATATTATTTTGTTGTTGTTATTGAAACGCGAGTTAAATTTTCATTTTCCTGTAATGCCTCGTCCTTTTCGAGTTATTAAATTGTGTATTTGGCCTAAGGACTTACCGAGGGGCGCAGATATGAAAGTGTAATGGAGGCCTATATATAGCTATTGTCCTGAGATGTATCCCGAGTTGTGAGTACTGGATTTATTTACGTCGCAGGAAGGACCTCGGGGTCATATATTGTGAGTTCTTTTTTTTTTTGTAAAAATATTTATTTTTTGTCTTACGCCACGTATCTGAAGATTGAGATCTCCACGGGAGATTCTCTTGGGAAGGAGGCGTTTTTAATGTGATGACTTCCCATTGTCTTCCACATATGGTATGGCTAGGATAAGGTTTTAGAGGGAGGGAAATTTGGTAAGATGGGATCTAAGAACGAATTGCATCATTATGTATTTTAAAACTAAATTATTCTAAATCACTTAATCATAGGATACACTAATCGAATCCAATTAATCATTTTAATATTTATTTCCTCATATACCAAAAATGTATTTTAAATCTTATTCAAACTGTTACAATCTAACATTTCTATAAGTGTGTTAGGGTAAATTGGCTAGAACGTCACGAAAAATGAAACCCCAACTAACAATTGGTCTAAAAGAGAAGGAGAATCGTTTATGCTGTCTGTCTTCGTCACATGTAGAGGCCTTTTAAAAGTGCTAGTTTTGACACCCAATATATACATCCCTTATCGTTCACATAAATTCACTTTTTTCTTAGGACCGCGCAGCGTGAGCAAGCTTGTACATGTGAGTCTGTTTTTATGCGGAACTTTTTTATGCGATTTTGAAGTTATGCGGTTTTAAAAAACAATGGAACCTATTCATCATTTTTCTATAGAGGACAAAGCTTTTTTTATGCGAATCCGCATAAAAAAATCTCAAATTAACACTAGTGCAAGTTACAACCGTCATAATGCGATATGTCTCCATATCACGAACTGCGTAAAAAAATACTAGTTGTGAGCTAATTTAAAATCATGATAAACTTAGATGCTATATTTGTATGCCCGCCACTTAATTAAATCAAATTATCTGTCAAGACCGTCGCAGCGCGTATGAAGCTCGTATATAAATAAATAAACACTGTCGATGGCACACAATATTCGGTAATTTCTTTATATAAACACAAACAATACATTTGAAATCGATTCATTATGTCATTCGCATATCATTATTAGTCGATAAATGTGGATTAACGATCTATATAATCATACGATTTACGCAAGATACTCTTTCAGTCTCAGTTTTTCTATAAACTTAATGTGCAAGACATTCGAGCTCCAACGTGTAAAAATGAATCACTGGAATTCAAACACAACATTGTGTCTTACTTCTTTAAGGGGTTAACCAGCGATTACATTATTAAAAAAACGATTTTAACCGTTATAGTGCCAATCGTCTATTTCCGTCGACTCGTCTTCAACATTCCTTTATAAAATAGCGAAAAAATGAACAAAATCCATGGAATAATTATGATGTTGCATAATTTTGAAAAAAAGTATTTTTTTTGGCATTTTTAAGCAAACAATATTAATTTTTTGGCACTAAAACGGTTAAAATAGAATGATGACGAATAAATGTATGCTGCCATAAATAAAGCAATTGATTGATAAATATGTAATATCTTAATTTATTTTATTTTTTAATAAACTTTTTTTATGCGATTTTTGATACATTATATCGCAATGATTTGAAGTTATGCGGTTTTTAAAAATAATGGAACCTATCACTAAGTTTTCTATGTAGTTAAATTTTTTTTTGTGCGAATATTTTCATGCGAATCTCCGTGGAACGTATCTATCACATAAAAATAGACCCGCCTCCGATTCACTAATATCCGCACTCAATGTGCGAAAATACTCAAGTTTTTATCATTTGAGTCAGTTCACAGCATATGCGGGATTCCTCATCAACGGCTTAATGGTTCGCTGATATGTAATACAGTTTATGCAGATATAAAATAAATTTCAGACTGGTATCCGGGATTTGATAGATGGTTTTGCAGAAAAAGAAGGAATAAATAGTGCAGAACGACGTCCCCAGCCGAGGAGTACAAATCAGACTGGGAATCCAATACGACGGAAATTACATGGAGTCCCGCAATCGATTTGCTCTGCGACAAGCTCCGAGTACTATTTGAAGTGGATTATGACGTTAATCCTGGAGCTTTTCATCATTTTTGCGGAAAGGCGAACCTCGTCCGACGTCTCCCGTATAGCATTACACTAAAAATAAAGAAAAGCATAAGCATACGTATCGAAGATTGAAAATCTTATTAGACCCTTGTCATCTTTGAAGTCTTCCTTCTTACGGGACACCCTTTTCACGAAATTCCATTGACGAAATTTACCAGCACTCGCATCGGTAACAATGTTAGCCCGAACCGGAGTGAAGCCGACAATATAAAAGGACATAAAGTGTACAAAGCGGGGTTGTTTTCACTTGTTCCTCTATTTGGCACGCGTGCCGGCGCCGCCGAAACATCAATCGTTTCGCGAGACGCTGGCGTGATAATTTGTCTCAATCTACCTCTTAACCCTTGATTGGACTCGCCGATGACGCAATGAATTCCTAGAACTAATGAGATTTGGTTACATGCCTCTTAATATAACAGCACACGAATGAAACAATGGAGCCACTAAAATGATTTATCGAGCTCGTACGTCATCTTCAACGGCCGTGCCGAAGATAAATGCAACAGCTCTGATATGAATTTGAAATGTTAGGCTAGTGTTACATCTGCGTTGAAAGCCGATACCTACAAGTCCAATCTAATCCAGATGCTTCGAAAGAAATGTGTTTTATTGCACCATAAAAGCACAAAAGTATCCATTTTCGGGGCAAATAAAATTTCGCCAAATCTGTTTATTGTAGAAGCACAACGTCGCTTATGCTCCGTTATAGGTTCATGGCTAGGAGATATTCCAGTATTTCGGTCGTAATAAAGGACAACACAGGGCTAATGAAAAATAAAATTAATACAACCTTTTAATGGTAATTGTGGTCAACAACGTCGAAGCCATTACAACGTCTGTTGAAATTAATATAAAGTAACGCATACTGCCCGTTTGCGTTATATCAACAACGAGAGTCCGCCCTCGATATATACGACTTTCAATTTAAAAAAATAAATAAATAAAGACTATCATTATATTATATGAAACGTGCCGTATTCGCAATGCGAATAAAATTCAAGTATGTACCCGGAGTTAACGGTATTGATCAAGAAATAATGACATAGAAGACGATCACTTTCCTGCGTGCCTTTCACAGCATCCAGGAAATGAACGTATCATTTTGCATATCTACTTATAATACATTCAAACTCCGGACCAATATCTCATAACAGAATATTGAGGAAAATCAAATATGAAATGTAGAAATTTTATTTGCTATAATTAAAGCATCAGAATATGTGCGTTCAGACTTGAGTGATCAAGTGACATTGAAGGCCTAAATTTTTAAACATTTTTTATGCGAAAAGTATTGAATATAGAATGTTGATATTTAGTATATTGACTAAGAAATCTTTATTAAAAATAAAAATATATTTTAAAGTTTGACAAAGTATGACAGTGGGAGTGGAGCGCATCGTACCAAGTATGTCGATGCGCGAGCGATGACATTCTTCACCACGGAAGTCCTAAGTCCTGGACAGATGATTTAGCAGCAAAAAAATTAAACATATTTTTACTTTGTACAATATTGTGTATAGATTGACCTATAATTAAGAAGAAATATTGGAAAATAAAAATTGTGAGCGATCGAAAAAAAAAATTAAAAACATTTTTTGTAGTTTTTTGTTAATTAAATAAAACTTTTTTAAATATTTATTAGTTGGTTATAGGTCAAACGATGAAGTCGTTTATTGCACATATGTCTGCCAAATTTCATAGATAATGCTTATCTAGGGAGTGTGGGAGCATCTCCGTGAGATTGAATATATTTTCTCAGCTTCGCACAGCGCAGCTTCTCCTCGTCGGCCTATAACTTTGCGAATTTTATTTATATCGACTTGAAATTTACTGATAGTGTTCTTAAATATTAGTTCTTTCCAATGCACGAAGAAGAACTACACAAGGCAGAAACGGGTGTCTTGCGTCTCATCATACACTCGTATATCGATGACAGAGGTCGCGCTGTAAAGGTACCCCTACACGTCTACATTTTCTCAAATATAGCGAAAAGCGATTCATAGCGCTTCAATACTTTGTTAGTTGTAAAAATTTCTCCAAAATCACTCAGATTATAGCCCCCACGGTGACGAGCTGTACTGGGAGAGGTTTTTTTAAAGTTTTTTTTGTCTTTGCAGGTATTTGGGTTTTTGGAATGGCGTTGTTGATTCCTTTTTATATCTGAATTATTTGTTTTTATTTTGATAAATTCGTTCATGTAGCTTTGGTTTTTCCTTGTTTTGTGTAATTGAGTTGTTGTTGTTTGTGTGTTGCTTGATCTATTTTTTTTTTTTGGTTAGGATGTGTTCTTTAAAACTCTTTTTTTACCTTTCTGCTACCCTTTTTTCCTCCGTTATACGTTTCGGTATTCTTCTTATTTCTAGATGGTTCTCGAACTGTTAATTTAACGTACCATAGGAAGGCATATTTTCTTGCTTCTTTCTCTTTTTTCCTATAATTCATCATAGCATCTCTTCATCAGTTCTTCCTTTACTCCAAAGAGTATAATATTTCTTTTCTTGGTGTGTTTTTAAATGCCAGATATCCTTTTTTCTTGTTCAGAGTTCGTTTCATTATTTTTTTCTAGTTCGACATAAGGTGAGTGACAAATGAATTATTTGTTATTAACCCCTAAAGGAGTACTATCCCAGGGCCTGGGACCCCCCTTCTCCACTATTCAGAAAAAGGACTCTTGTACATTGAGCTCGGAAACAGACAGGAACAGAGAAAGAACGTAGCGCAGTTCGGGAGACAGAGACGGATAGCTTCCCCACATACATCGCACGATTGTATAGATTGTTAGCCCAAATTTATCGACTAATAATGATTTTGATTTCAAGTTTGTTATTTTTTTACACAAAGAAATGACCGAATATTGTGTGCTATCGACAGTGCTTATTTACAGTTGACTGCTTCGAATTGAAGATTGTCTTACGCTGATAGGAGCTGACAGAAAGTAATCGGTGTAAAGCGATTATGGCATCAACGACTTCATCGATTTTAAATTTGCTCACCCCTCAAAAGGTTAAAGATTCTTTTTTGTCCTTTTTTTCTTACTATCACTAAAAATCAATACCAAGTGGTATTTTAACTAATTATATTTGAAACGATCCAAAAATATCAACAGTGTTAAGGTCATTCATTGAAATACCAGTTTGACTCACGCTATGCGGTCATGAGAGATAAGTGGATTTTTATGGACGATAAGTGGTGAACATGCGAATATAGCTTCTATGATAATGTCATTTTAAAATTAACTCACTAATCAAAGGGTTATGATGTAAATCAAACGATGTAAAATACCAAAGGTTGGCAAAAAAAATCGTTCAAGTCCCTAACTAAGGTCAAACTCTTGAATTTAATCAAATGTCTTTTTTGAACCATCATTCTTCATCTTTCCACGTCTTTTCTCCGATCCGATAATCCAAGCCCCATATGAGCTATCATTGTTGTTTCAAAAAAAAAAAAAATTGACAGTAATTTATAACAATTAAATATTGGGTGTTGCGATAGACTGTCAGCCATTTGTGCCTGGATTGTATCAGAAATATATTAAAATTAATTGAAAAACACTGTATGAAATTTTGATTTAAATGCGAATCTAATAAATACTTACGCAATTTATTTTTGCAAGAAACGCTGAAGTAGTGAAGTACTGACCTGAAACAAAAACAAAAAAAAATTAATGCGACAGAATTAAAACAAATCAAATAATATACACATTTGTTCGTGCAAATTCATGGGCCGTCATTGAGAGTCTCATGTGCCAATGATTTGGTACGTCAATTAAGATATTTCCAAACGCAACTATCAGTTTTGTTAAAAAAAAAATCTGCTTTTATATAATGTTTATGTTAAAAGCAGATGCAATCAAGTAGCGGCATTAGCGAACATGTGTGCAATGGCAGCCGGATTTTACATCATTTTTTAAAAATCAGCCAAAGAATTATTACAAGATCAATGTTGGGGTGGTCATCAGCGTCCGGTATAAAACGTGACCATCTAAAAAGAACAATATGTAATTTTAAATATGATCAAATCTGCAGATCGCGACTGCAATTTCGATGACTGGTTTAGCTCATGTATATTATTTGGTATTCAATATCATGCGCTCACCTCATACATTATATGAATGGACGCATAAACACTCTTCAGAGCGAATGAGCGTTTTAGCATTCATAAAATCGTGTCCAAATGTATGTATTTCGGTTGCCATATCCCTTATTGGTGGCAAATGACATAATCGCAGTGTCACCACTGCACTTTGCATACAAATGACTTGCAAAAGCGTGTGCATTCAACTCGCATTTTCAAACAACACCACCGAAATAAAAAAAATAAATGTTTCACCATCCAACCGCGATCCTGCAAACAGCAGTGGAATAAAATCAACACGGAAAAAAAAAAGCAGATAGCAGAAAGCTCGAGATAAAACGTGCAAATAATACAGGTCACCGATCGCCATCCGATTTGTTTGTATGGAAGATTTTTAATTTGATTAGCGCTTCGTGAAATGTTTTCGTTCCGCGGACTTTCTGACCATGCGACATGACATGCCGTCGCTTCGTTTATACGTGAGCTGAAAATTACAATGTGATCACGAATCACAAAAGCCTGAGACCGGGACACGACCTACACAAACATGTCCATCAAAATATGCTCCCGATTTTTAGCCTGGATGAGAAGTATGAGTGAACTCGACGAGCGCAAGCGGCTGATCAAATATCCTTTACGGGTCTTCGGAGAGGGACGCAGTTTGCATTTTAAAATCCTTCGTTTACATCATACATTGCCATTTTCCATTTTGTAAGCAGGCTATGTGGATTTTTTGTTTATTTATTGAATCAGCCGTTAATTTATCCTTCCAGGAAGTCGACGATTCAATTTCAATTCGATTAACGATCAACAAATTAACATAGGGATGATAAGTCTGGGATTAACCGGCACGAAGCGCGTCAAAGTGAGGAAAAACGAAAACAGTAATAGAACGACGTACTTTATAAGCTACACAAGCATATATATACTTATATAGGCGTTTGAGAGGTAAATTATTTATTTAGAGCTATTTTTTTCACCTCTAACCGATATTTCGATCCTCCTGCCGGGTTCATGTTCGCGGACTGGCAACCGCCGCCGTAGGCCTTAGTGATGCTTCTAATGACCACCCTTCGTCCAGTGTTGCCAGAGAGCGATGTTGGACCATTTTGTGCCGTCGCTTATTTGGTATAGTCAACCCTTCTATAGCGTTGAGTTAGGGACCACGTTATAGAAATTGATGTGAGCGTTATAGGGGTTGACTGTCGAATTTTTTGGTATGGTCGCTGATGCTTTTATTCTTGATAGAATTGGAAGCCAAGCTTTGGGTACGCTAGTAGCGTTGTCTCTTTGGTTGATTGCGAAGGTTTTTCGTTTTTCGATTTTTATCACTTCTCCAGCAAAATCGATGTGGTGATCTTTTTTCATCACGTGTTCAGTTGGTGCTGATTTTTAATCTAGTTGAGAGACTGCACTCTGACGGTCTTTCACTGTGACACAAGTGACATCTTGCAGTCTGCGCATGGGATCTCATATACTCCCTGATTACCGTTTTTCACCCTAAGCCACTTTGTTGGGCAAAAGCAACTTCTTCCACGTTGTTGCTATCTGTCAATCTGAATGCTCTTTCTATGAGTGCTTTCATGACAGAGTTAATCTGCCTCGGATGGTGATGAGAAGTCGCGTGAAGGCAACTTCATATGCATGCTCTTCCCGAAGACTGTGTCCGAATGGGATTTCGCTACTCTCCTCTATTTCCATGGTAAATTGTATTGTTTCATTCCTGGAGTTGAAGAAAGAGAAGAAATTTTGAACCTTAGGCTGTTCATGTGGCTAAATGATGAGAGTGTCATCTACATATCTTAGCCACTTTTTCGGTTTTTGGGGACTTTTAGAGCTTTTTCTTCAAATTCAGTCATAAATATACACATAGGTCTGTTTTTATGCGATGGATATGTTCCACGAGGAGTCGCATATAAAAATATCGCATAATAATACTTCATTTTAACAAACCGCATAACTTCAAATCAATGTGATAGAATGTACTAAAAATCGCATAAAAAAAGTTTATAAAAAATTAATATAAATAAAAACACAATTCATATTTATTAAAGTCAATTTTACTCGATATTCGTACAAATGCTATTCTTAAGATTTTGAGAAGTTTCCAGATTTAAAAAAAATCGTTATCCCATCGCTCTATACAAACTTACATTATAACGGTCGTAACTTGCGCTAGGGATAATTTTAATTGAAAACCGCATAACTTCAAATTCGCATTAAAAAAATCGCATAAAAACAGACCCAAATGTACCACTAATATACCACTCATCCAATTGAGATGAAACTTTGAGGTGTCGTTAGGCGCGTATCCAAGAAGGTTTTTGAATCAGCACAATTATTTTTGTGTGTGTGTGAAATTTGTTTTGCGAGACGTTTAACGGATGCACCATGTTGGCGCATATTAGTCCGGTGAAGTGGAGCATGGATGAAAGCATTCGGAACAGCGAGCGTGCGCATGCTTTTGGATCCTGTCCTTTCTGACCGCGTTACACGTGGCCTGAAGCAATAAACCACGTAATGGTACGTAAAAAAATATTTTATCGTCAATGTACATTAATTTTACAGTAGCAAATTTTATGATTCCAGTCATATTTTGTTGAAGTTGAAAAAAACGACAAATTCCACTGGACAATCTAATATATCAAAACACATCAAGATAATTGATTTGTTCATTTAGAATTTGATTTAGTTTGTTCGGGGCAATGACAGACATACATTTAATTTTATTTTTGCGTAACTCTTCCACAAATTCCATGGAAAGTGAATGAGATCCTTGTCTTTTTTTATGCGGATTAGCATAATAGTTCATACGAAAATAGTTCTATAATAAGCTCCAAAATCAATACAATTCATCTGTATGTAGCTCATGTAAATACGAAATATAGTCTGGAGCATAACAAGCATTAGATTATTAAACTAATGTCTTTATCATATGCAGTATAGAATATCATTATCCCATATTATGCCACAACGTAGTCGAGCAATGTTGATAGAAACCATAATCTACCACATGGGTAATTCGCACAAGGATAAAGACATACTTCCACTTTGCGATGCAATAAAATACGATGATAGTTCCACTGTTTTAACAATTAAAACTAAGCAAAATGGATTACATGTTGATAAATTACCGCCAAATAATTATTCGTCTTTATAAAAGGCTCATGCAATGAGGTTTCGTTTGATCCTTTACAAACATGACAGCGCCGAGCGAACTATGTCCTAATTATGCGATATATATATGCCTCGGCAAAAAAATGTTGCCTACAAAGAGACGTTAATTAAAAGGATTTATAATTAGATTCGATGTATGATTCTGTGGTAAGCCAACGATGCCTTCGTGAAAGAAAAATGTATGCTCGAATTACAGAAATAACATAAAAGAGCGCCTTTTAGATGGAAACCATACAATTTTCGACCCCAACTCGTGTGATATCTATAGATTGAAACATCGAAATTCAGGAGCTTTTATTTTTTTATGATGATACTTTTAATGTTCAGTGATATTGAGATATCATAGAAAAAATATAGATTTTATTACGCGTTATCAAAAATAGATTGCATAAAAGCAAAAACGCGCTTTTAAGATATTGAACCGTTGATGAGGAACCCCGCATATGCTGCGATTGGACTCAAATGATACAATTCCATTTTGAATTTTGCCGATATTTTTCATATAAACGAGCCCAAATCTTCCATTTATTCTGTGTGATTATTGCCTTAAAACATAATATCGGAGTATATTTTTTGTACCAGTGTTTCTGCAACGTTTGCTCTGAATGATACAAAAACAACATTAAGCAGTGCTTTATTGCTGTCGCATATTTAAGATGGAAAACTTTCTGCCATAATTTCGGTGCGTCAGGATGTGTTGATTTTACTAATGGTCCATTACTTTTATGTTCCTTTTTATGTCTTTAATTCTTCCCGTATCGGTGCACCTCAGACGTCCTACCATCGATCCTAGAACGTCGTAAAAAAATAACAACAATAAATATACTTTTACTGTACGTGTATTCGGTTGTAGATTTTATTGTTCCATTTATACGGGCTGTAATGCGGTGATATTATCTCGATTGAAACATCATAAATTCTTTTATCACCCCAGAGGCCTCACACGTAGTACTTCTTTATTGCTTGTCTGTTGCGAACACAACAATAAAGCCACCCCCCCAATTTTCAACCCGCTTATTTGGATTATGAGGCGCAATCTGAATGCTCCTCGTTGCTGCTGCCTTTTTGTCGAGTCTTTTCCTAGACAGGTGGATGCGCATGCATTGCTTTTGTAGAATGGACCGACGGCAAAGCTACTCTTGAAACTTTTGCATT